>JAFBJW010000130.1:2207307-2656792 GCA_016785235.1 Pseudorhombus dupliciocellatus | reverse complement strand
CCCCCCCAAATCACCCTGCCCCCCCCCCCCCCCAACACCCTCACCACACTCCACCCGGCCCCTTTTCTCCTCTGCTCGTTTGCTCCGTGCCCTTTGCTGCCTCCTCCGTCTGCCGTTGTGGATCCTCACTTCGTCTCAAAAGTTATTTTTGGGTTCACTGTTGCCTCAAACAAACAACCTGTCTGAACGCCGGCTACATGTTAGACCAACACGGCTGACACGGCTGCACCGCTGGTAAAGTGAGGGGTGACAAAAAAGTATAGGAGCGAGCCGAAATAAAGGAAGGAAGTAGAGCGCGGCAGATCACTTGTCTTCTTAAAGAATCCGCTTGCAATCTACAATCGCCCTCTGGGAGGAGCATGAGCTCAGCTCTGCACCTCGATGACTCATCCGGAGGAGAACACTCTCCGAACACTTCAGTCCTTGTTCCATCACTTTGTTCCCCCTCATTCGATGAAGCATTGAGCAGTTCGGCTGTCAGGGCCGCTATCTGTTAGCAGCCGGTGGAAAAAGTGAAGTTTAATTGACTCGGAATGTTCCACTGGTTGCCGGCGGTGTTTGAGTTATAAGTCGTCACTCACCGGGGGTTCATTTCTGCTTTGACAGGCATCGCTGTGGATAAAAACGGCCTGATGTACTTCGTGGACGCCACCATGATCCGCAAGGTGGACCAGAACGGCATCATCTCCACTCTGCTCGGGGCCAACGATCTCACCGCCGTTCGGCCACTGAGCTGTGACACAAGCATGGACGTCAGCCAGGTACGATGGTTATAGGAGAAAGTGCGGGAGAGACGAGAGGTGACGGCACAATAGATGATGATCTAACAGTCCAGTAAGTGCTGAGCTATGATGATTGTGTGGAAACGCGCCAGCCGGGAGGTCAGGGAGAGACTGATTTAGAGAGTCCATTGGTAAATGGATGAATCAAAAGAAAATGAAAATGGCAGTCACTTAAAACAATGAAGAAGTGCCTTGTCTGAACCTTGGCGTCCTCTCAAAATCCCCCCCCCCACCCCCCTGACTGGTGATCGCGCCTGATGTACCTTTTTCTGCCCTCCCAGGTGCGGCTCGAGTGGCCAACAGACTTAGCGGTGAACCCCATGGACAACTCCCTCTATGTCCTGGAAAACAATGTCATCCTTCGCATCACTGAGAACCACCAGGTCTGTATCAGCCGGGCCGAATCCCCTCTGCATTCCCCTCTGGTTGGACCCTCGCAAAAGGGCTTTGACAGAATTAAGCCCCAATTAGGTTTCCTCCAGCAAATTAGAAGTAAAAGTTCAAACAAAGTTTGGCTGCGGTGGTTACATTAGTCTGTGCTCAACTTTACTGAGATGTTCTACTTTCTGAAATCTCACTTCATCATGGGATTATTCGGCAGAGTTTCAGTTTGTTCGTGGATGTAACATTTTCCTATCATCGCCAGCAGGTGAGCATCATCGCCGGTCGGCCCATGCATTGTCAAGTGCCCGGCATTGACTACAGCCTGAGCAAGCTGGCCATCCACGCTGCCCTGGAGAGCGCCACTGCCATCGCCCTGTCTCACACCGGCATCCTCTACATCGCTGAGACGGATGAGAAAAAGATCAACCGCATCAGACAGGTAAAGAGGCTGATGCACACAACGCAGTTCGTTGTGTGTCAGGTTGTTTTAGAATGAATTGGACTCACTTTGTCTTCTTGGCAACCAAAGAGACCGAGCAACTGATTGGTGTGTAGGTGTTTGCTTTGAATATTCTGAGACTCTTCACTTTGTTCAAACACAATTTTTTTCCCTAATCCTCTCTTTTGATAACTCAAAATGAAATTTGTCTTTGTTAATACGTGTTCTTTTATTGAGAGCCAAACCTTCTTTACCTCATCTGTTTTTTTTGTTTTTCAGGTGAGCACTAATGGAGAAATTTCTCTCCTGGCTGGTGCTGCCTCCGACTGCGACTGCAAAAACGATGTCAACTGCAACTGCTTCTATGGCGACGATGGCTACGCCCCCGATGCCGGCTTGAACTCCCCCACCTCTTTAGCCGTGTCCCCTGATGGGAGCCTCTTCATCGCGGACCTCAACAACATTCGAATCAGAGCCGTGCGAGCCAATCGGCCCGGCCCTGCGGTGTCGAGCGTGGGCTATGGAGGGATCGCGCAGTACGAGGTCGCCTCGCCGAGAGAGCAGGAGCTGTATGTCTTCAACGGTGAGGGGCTTCACATCCAGACCATTAGCCTCGTAACCGGGGAGCCACTCTACAATTTCACCTACGGCCCTGATGGAGAACTGGCCATGCTGGTGGACAACTGCAACAACACCATAAAAGTGCGAAGGGACGGTTTGGGCCAGGGAGGCGGAGCCGGCCTGCTCAGACTAGTGCTGCTGCCGGAGAATCAGGTGGTGACGCTGGGACTGGACCCCATGGGGGGCCTGCGCAGTGTGTCGGCCCTGGGCCAGGAGGTGGCTCTGATGGGCTACAGTGGCAACACAGGCCTCCTGGCAACCAAAGCTGATGAGACTGGATGGACCACGTTTTACCAGTAAGTGTGTGAAAGAGGGCAAAATGTCTGAATATTTCCTCCATCTTTCTCAAATATAAAATGAGGTTTCGCTGGCTTCATGTGTATCATGCTTGGCTGAACTCCCAATTACTGGTGCACCTACCACGGTGCTCTCCTGCCCCCTAGTGTTTGTTTTTATAACTACAGCCAGTTGTTTTGTCAGTGTCTATGTGAATGTCTGTTAAATGTGTTTCCACATATATGTGATATGAGTAATTACACGTCCTCCTCTTGCCAGTCTCCCTCACTGCAATCTCCCATCCCCAGGTACGACAGCGAGGGTCGTCTGACCAACGTGACGTACCCCACGGGCATGGTGACGAGTCTCCACCGCGAGATCGAGCGCTCCATCAACATCGACATCGAGAGCTCCAGCAGGGACGACGATGTCACTGTCATCACCAACCTGTCGTCTGTGGAGGCGTCATACACCGTGGTGCAAGGTAGCGACTCACTCACTCTGCGCTCAGATATTCTCCTGACAGTCTCCTGAGGGGCTGTGTGTCTGAGTCACTCACTCCCGATATTGTCCGGACCTTTTTCCCGCCGGGGGCTTGGTAAAATGTCCAGAAAATGTCAGCGTGAGCTCACGTGAGAATTAAAAAACGATGTGTGGAGGGTTCACAGCGAGCAGGTGGCTGCGTTGGTGACGTTTATAACACGTGACAGGCACAAAATACAAAAGTATCTCAGGATGAAAAAGGGATGCAATACATGACACTGGTGTGGATGTGCTGTTAAAAAAAAAACAACTAAAATAATCTCCTTCTGCATTTTCATATGTGAGAGGACACATCTGGATAATTTAATAAATTGTTTATGTCAAATAATATACTGTATATCTATGATAAATGTCCAGACAATTTCCAGCTAAAAAGCAAATGTGCGATAAATACTAAGCTTAAATCCTTAACATTAATCAGTAGAAATTTGAATTAATTATAAATAAATAAATAATGTAGATTAAGTATTTTTTGAGTAGATAAATTCTAAAAAGAAAAATCTCAAATGGGTGTTTTTATTGTGGCAACTGAGCCCAATGAGATACACAACTTTATCTTAATATTCAAAAGCGCAGCCGCCCTCTGTGATGGTGAATATGAACTGGCCCGCTGCCCCTAATTGAAAGTCTTGTTATTTTCACTCAGTTATGTGTCTGCTCTGGCAGATTATTTTCCATCCTTACCCAC
Source organism: Pseudorhombus dupliciocellatus (assembly GCA_016785235.1). Classification (NCBI taxonomy): domain Eukaryota; kingdom Metazoa; phylum Chordata; class Actinopteri; order Pleuronectiformes; family Paralichthyidae; genus Pseudorhombus; species Pseudorhombus dupliciocellatus. The sequence continues at coordinate 2,653,059 of JAFBJW010000130.1, read as the reverse complement.
AACCGGCTCTCTCGTTCCCTCACATGGTCGTAAAAAAAATTACCGTTATATGGTTGTTAATCCCAGCTGGGCGCCTCCTGCTTTTGAAAATCATCACGGTAAAAATTCATTAACTCATGTAGAGTGAATCCTGCTCATCCCTCAAGCTTTCTCCTCACATGCACGCACCAACATACAAATGCAGCCCTCGACCAGTTCCCATGATCCCTCAGCTTATTTGGTCTGTTTAGAGAGGAAGGAGGAGGAGGAGGCAGAATAATTGTCTCCTTCCTCCTGACCGGAGCAAGTGGTGTGACAGAAGTATGAATGCAGACTGTGGGCTACGCGGGGCCCCCGGAGGAGAATCAGTTGTGTATGTATTCAGTGATCCACCTGGGCTGCGGTAGGAGACTTGTTCACAGAGCCGTAAGTCATTTAAGGTTTCCGGAGCACTATGTGGGGTTCAGCACAGCTCTCTGCTGACATACTCACTTAACCGTCTCCCTCTCTTTCCGCTCTCTCTCTCGCTCTCTTCATTAACTTCTGCACAGTGAATTCTCCTTGGCCCTCGAGCTCTCATTTCTCTCTCTCTCCCTCTCTCCCTCGCCTCTGTTTTATTACAAGGTTGTTCAGACAGAGGGAGCAGAGAAGATTTATCTAAAGGCTGTTGCTGCCAAGTCAATGGAAAAAGCTTCACTTGTCTGTTTGAGGCATTGTTAAAATGTGCCTGGAGCTTTATTACAAATTGGCTTTATGGATTACTGTCATTTATGGTGGGGCTTCAAAGGGAGACACCATCTGATCTTTTCACCTTTTTTTAAATGAAATAAAATTTAAAAAAAAAAACAACTCCCATCACCCCATCAACTCTGAATCTGCCGGAGCCGAAAACAACTTTATCTCACTTCCGATCACTTGTGTGTGATCAAGACGCCTGTTTCCAGACATCAGAGGGGGGAAAATGTAGCCTCAGCATTAGACATGGGCTTATCTGCTTCCATGCTTTTGTCTCAGAGTGAGTCATTAAATTGCAGCGATGCACAGATTGGGGGAGAGATGTCAGTTTAGCCTCCACTATTTTTTATTTCAGAACATTTCTGGAGTTTGGGGGAACTTGAATCGGGTCCATAAATGTTTAATGGGCATGATCCGGTTCTTACTGTCACGAGCCTCCAGGCTTATGACTGGAATGTCCCATTTTCTATGAAAGTAAAAAGAGGGTTTACTGCACCTTCACCAACGTGCACGTTCAATTTAATTTCCTTGCATCATTAAGCGCTTTCCCATAGGGATGGGTACTGTTTGCATTTGGAGGGAGGTGTACTGAGGGGGGGCCCAGCACTCCTCTAATGGGGAGAGGTTGTAACTAAAACTTTAATTGTCTCTGGTACCATTCTGAAAGTAGAAGAAAAGTAGGCCTATCTGATGTGTAATTTTACATTTGAGTATTCAGTCTATTGCCTTATTTGATGCACAATTGTAGAACAAGACATTGTTCAGCACCATTCTAAACAAGAGAACGTCTCCATGTACTGTATATCTTTGTTGCATGTTGTTTTCAGTGAGCTTTAAAGCTGCTGTGATAAGAAGAGTGGGCTTGTTCCAGTAAACCCTGCTCACGTTTTTCACACTCCAGTCAAATACTGAGTGTTTGATTCTGTACCTGCATCGCCCATATACTCACTTTCCTTCATTAACACACAGAGGGAGGAGTGGCTTTCGCAGCAGTTGTACTGGGACTTTAATATCAATGTTGCTGTGGAAATATGTCAAATCTAATTTAGCTGAGGAACCTTTTTTAAACAGAGATTATAGCGAAGAATCAGGAAAATGACTTCATTTCGACAGATGAAAGAACGGTCATGTTTATCCTATAATCTAAATGGAAAGCACAGAGCCTTTTTCCTTCGACCAATTTGACATTTCTGGAGTAAAATATCAGTGGGATGGTTGCTCTGATATTCTGGCACAGACATTTTCTCGTCATAAATTTAATTAACTTGGTGATCACATAATTTTTCAGCGAGTGCTCCATGATACTGAAGCTGTGTGTTTTTTATCTCAACTCTACATCCTGCTCAGCATATGTGCCTATACACAATATATAAAGCTGATTTTATTCAAGTTATTTTAGCTTATGCACAACATTCTTTCTGAAGAAAAGAAATCAGAAGTCAGACATTCATTCGACCCTCCTTGTTCTGGTCATGTTGATGGAACATGCCACCACACATGTTTATCAGAAGATTAAATAATAGTTAATAAAAAATAAAACATCCAAGAATATAGAGAATTCCTGGCAAAATTACTTTAGACAATGTGGAAACATTCCTTCCCTAAAACAACGACTTCTTCCAACACTATGTTTATTTGTCTGCCCCCCCCCCCCAGACCAAGTAAGGAACAGCTATCAGTTATGCAACAATGGAACCTTGAGAGTGATGTATGCCAACGGGATGGGCATCAGCTTTCACACGGAGCCCCACATCCTGGCGGGGTCCGTTAGCCCAACCATTGGTCGCAGGAACATCACACTGCCAACAGACAACGGCCTCAACTCCATCGAGTGGCGTCTGCGCAAGGAGCAGACCAAGGGCAGGGTCACAGTCTTTGGCAGGAAGCTTCGGGTGAGTTGGTGTTTGATTCAATCTAGATATTTACCATAAATTCAATATTGGCATTATAATGTAACTCAAACATTCTTCCCCTCCTCAGGCACATGGACGCAACCTCCTCTCCATCGACTTCGACCGCAACACACGCACAGAGAAGATTTACGACGATCACCGCAAGTTCACGCTGCGCATCATGTACGACGCCCACGGCCGCCCGGCCATGTGGCTGCCCAGCAGCAGTCTGGCGGTGGTCAACGTGTCCTATTCAGCCACCGGGCAGCTTGTCGGGCTGCAGAGGGGCAGCATGAGTGAGAGGACCGAGTTTGACAGCCAGGGACGCATCCTGTCTCGTTCCTTTGTGGACGGGAAGGTGTGGAGCTACAGTTACCAAACAAACAAAGTGAGTTTGTTTATCTTTAATTTTGCTATCGACGGGTCATGAACGCAATGGCCTGAAAGAATACTGATTTGGTTTGCAGAATTAAGTGGAATAATAAATCATTTTCATGGTTCATGGTTATTTAGATTCAAATTTGTCAGCTTAGAGAAAATGACTCCTGGTGTTATTTCACAGGAGACAAGTCACCCATTGACAATGTAATTATATTAATCCACATTTCACTTTCTCTCATTTCTTCAGTCCATGGTGCTGCTCCTGCAGAGTCAAAGACAGTACGTCTTTGAGTTTGACGCCTCGGGTCGGGTCACGGCCGTCACCATGCCCAGCGTCGCCCGCCACACCATGTTCACACACGTTTCAGTCGGCTACATCCGCAACACCTACAACCCGCCAGAGAGCAACGCCTCCATAATCCATGACTTCAGCGAGGACGGCCGACCTCAGGCGTCGCATTACCTGGGCACCGGCCGCCGCGTGCTCTACAAGTACGGCAAGCTGGCCAAGCTGTCGGAGATCGTGTACGACAGCACCGCCGTCACTTTCGGCTACGACGAGACAGCTGGCGTGCTGAAGATGGTCAACCTGCAGAGCGGGGGCTTCTCGTGCACCATCCGCTACCGCAAAATGGGCCCGCTCATTGACAAGCAGATCTACCGCTTCAACGAGGAGGGGATGGTCAACGCGCGGTTTGACTACACGTACCACGACAACAGCTTCCGCATCGCCAGCATGAAGCCGGTCATCAGCGAGACGCCACTTCCTGTTGACCTCTACAGATACGACGAGATCTCTGGAAAGGTAGAGGGCCGAATTTTTAATCTTTCGGTGTTTGACTTTCAAAACAAATGTGATGTCCTTGCCTCACCTTCTCTCTAACTCCTTCCCTCCTGCAGGTGGAGCACTTTGGAAAGTTTGGGGTCATTTACTACGACATTAATCAGATCATAACCACGGCCGTTATGACGCTGAGCAAGCATTTCGACACCCATGGCCGCATCAAGGAGGTGCAATACGAGATCTTCCGGTCACTCATGTACTGGATGACAGTGCAGTACGACAGCATGGGACGGGTGGTGAAGAGGGAGCTGAAGATCGGGCCCTACGCCAACACCACTCAATACCGGTATGATTATGATGGAGACGGACAGCTCAGCGGCGTCAAGGTGAGTGTTCTGCACGGAGAAATAATCTGAAGAACCTGATATGTCAACTTCTCTTAATTTGATCGAGAATCTGTCACTTACCCTTTGCTGCTGTCATGTCATCGCTGTATTCAGGTAAATGATTGGTCGACGTGGCGCTACACCTACGACCTGAACGGCAACCTCCTCCTGCTGAACCCTGGGAACAACGCCCGCATTTTGCCCCTCCGCTACGACCTCAGAGACCGCATCACGCGCCTGGGAGACGTCCAGTACCGCCTGGATGAGGACGGCTTCCTCAGCCAGCGTGGCTCAGACATCTTTGACTACAACTCCAAAGGTCAGCTCCTGCGGGCTTACAACCGAGGTCCCAATGGCTGGAGCGTCGTGTATCGTTACGACGGGCTGGGCCGCAGGGTGTCCACGAGGAACAGCCAGGGACAGCACCTCCAGTTCTTCTATGCCGACCTGAACCACCCGACCAGGGTCACGCACATCTTCAACCACTCCAGCTCGGACATCTCATCGCTCTACTATGACTTACAGGTAGGCATGTTACACGCCCACTAATGCCCTGCCCTTGTATTACAACATATCAGCCAATACCAACAGTACAAATACATTAAAATTCAAACTTTCATGATCAGGGACACTTGTTTGCCATGGAGGTGAGCAGTGGGGAGGAGTACTACATCGCCTCTGACAACACAGGCACGCCTCTGGCTGTCTTCAGCAGCAATGGACAGATGATCAAACAGGTATGAAATGAAAAGCTATGGATTGATTTATTTATGATTTTGCTCTTTTTGTGACCCAGAGACTCACTCCATGTTGAAAGTATTAAGAAGCTTAAAGAGTCTCCCTCTGTCCCTCAGGTGCAGTACACAGCCTACGGAGAAGTGTACCTGGAGTCTAACCCAGAGTTCCAGCTGGTGGTGGGTTTCCACGGGGGCCTCTACGACTCCTTGACCAAGCTGGTACACTTCACCCAGCGGGACTATGACGTCCAGGCTGGACGCTGGACGTCGCCCGACTACACCCTCTGGCCCAAGATCGGGAAAGATCCTGCTCCATTTAATCTGTACATGTTCAAAAATAACAACCCCCTCAGTGACATGCTGGACGTCAAGAACTATGTCACAGGTAAATGGACAAACAGTGAACAGGGAATGAATTCAATTTAAGGAATATTTTTATGTTTGAAACATTGGGAAAAAAGCTTAAATGCTGCAGATTCCATCATAGTGTATTAAAAATACTTCATAAACTGTGTATTTACAGTTGTTAAATAAATATACACAAATCAGTGATGGGGGAAAATTTGACCAGCAGCTGATTGTTATAGACCAGATTTATCTAAGGAGCAGTTTACTACAGCAGCACAGAGGCAGTTATATGCTGAAATCAATCCAGAATGTTTATCCGTGTCCTTCAGCAAAGTCATTTTCTCTCCTGTCTGCTGCTGCAGATGTGAAGAGCTGGCTGGTGATGTTTGGCTTCCAGCTCAGCAACATAATTCCAGGGTTCCCTCGACACACGCTCTACTTTGTGGAGCCTCCGTACGAGCTGCAGGCCACCCAGCACTGCGAAAACGGACAGGTAAATACGTCGGTGCAGAACACAGCCGCTTAAATAAATCTGCGTGGCCTCTGTCGAGAATGTTCATTTTCAACGCTGTATCCAACTTTTCCAGCTCATCACCGGCGTGCAACAGGCAGCGGAGCGGCACAACCAGGCCTTCATGGCCCTGGAGGGTCGCCTCCTCAATAAAGAACGTCGCAGACGAAAGGACAAGCCGGGTCACTGGTTTGGCACCAGCACCCCGATAATAGGTCGAGGAGTAATGCTGGCACTGAAGGAAGGCAGAGTAGTGGCCGGCGTGTCAGCGTTGGCCAGCGACGACAGCCGCAAAGTGGCTCTGGTGCTCAACGGCGCCCAGTACCTGGAAGGCACCCATTACACCCAGGACGGGAAGGACTGCCACTACTTTGTGAAAGTTGGCTCTGCCGACAGTGACCTGTTGGCGCTGGGGCTCACGAACGGGCGCAAGGCGCTGGAGAGCGGCATCAACGTCACAGTGAGCGGCCGCTCAAGACGAGGCGTGACCGTGGAATTCGCCGTGCCGGCGTTAATACTGAGCGTTCGATACGGGCTGGCGGCGGACGTGGTGGATGAGGAGAAGGTAAGACTTTTGGAGCTGGCCAGGCAGAGAGCCTTGGCCGAGGCCTGGGCGAAGGAGCAGCAGAGGGCCAGAGACGGGAAGGGAGGGAGCCGCCTGTGGACGGAAGGGGAGCGTCAGCAGCTCCTAACGACAGGGAGGGTACAGGGCTACGACGGCTACTACGTACTGCCGGTGGAGCAGTACCCAGAACTGGCCGACAGCAGCAACAACATCCAGTTCCTCAGACAGAACGAGATGGGCAAGAGGTAACAGCCTGAACTCACCAGAGGGGGCAGACTCTTCCCCCTCTCCCACTTTCATTTCTCAAAATCATTTTTCCTACCCAGCCTCCTCAGCCCTACCCCTTTCAAAACACATCGAGGATTAACCAACAAATGGGGTTACTCACGGAACGCTGCAGGGACTTTTGAAAAAGAATGACTTAACAGAAAAACATATTATTATTGTTTATTTTTCTGCCCTGGGCAGGAACATTTAAGTTGGAAACCATTTTTTTTTCCTCTCTTGTTTTTGGAAACAATTTTTGGAACACTGAAAAGCACTGAAGAACTTTAAGAGCTGTCGCTTAATGAATAAGAAGATTCCCCTTTTTAAAAAAGATAGTGATATTTTCGCCCCTATTTTTTGGGTCACACTGCGAACGGCCATGACGGCCGCTGAACACCACGGTGGAGTTGTCACTGCGCCGGCATCTGTAGTGAAGGCTTGTCAGTCTCTAATAGACGCTGAAGGGCAATAGGGACCAAAGTGGAGACAAAGCCGCTCCAGAGAGTCGCCGTGACAACCGCACATCCAGAGAGGACGACACCATAAGACGACGCAGCAGACACGGCAAGGTTAAGCGACAGGTTGTCTGATGCCACGAGTCGTCTCCCTGTCTCAGGCCTCCCATCGTCCACCACGGACCAGTCCTCCGCTGCCAAGGCGGCGCACATCCAACTCAACTCGCAGCATCCTCGAACAAATCCAAGCTGTTAATGGACTAGAAGACGAACTTTTTAAGAAAAAAAACAAAGAAAAAAATAGTGATGGCTATATTTGTGGACAGTGGTATCATACAGCATTGCTTATTTTGAAATGGGGAGAAGAATCATATTACTACATATGTGTCTGACTACACTAAATTTCAGGATGTTGCGTATACTGTAGATGCCGTAGTTTTGTACGTTTCAGTCGCGGTAGAATTGTGAGACTTTCACCAAGGCACTTCTGTACAGAACAATCGAACACACACACACTCACAGAGTCTGGAAAACATGCGAAGTTTAGTATTTATTTGATTTGATTTGATTTGATTTTTTAATTTATTTATTATTAGTACTATATGACAATCATGAATGAGTCACCAGTTCTATTTGAAATGAACATAAACGGACAAGATTATTTTCTTTTGTAAAATATGTATGAAATGTTCATTTCTTTGGTTTTGTATTAATTTTTAGTTTGCTGCCAGGGCAAATAATAGTCACTCTCAAAAAAAAAAAAAAAGAATAATTTATGTAATAAAGTGTTTTAAAAGAAAAGAAGGGGTTTATACTTTAAATAAAGTCTTTAAAACTGTGAAATCTGTTTTTTCGAAAATATATTTCGATGTACAGTGTATAGACCTACCTTTATGCAGCACAGTAGAATATTGTTCAGAATATCAAGTTTTATATTTCTAAGAGGAAGTGGCTTGTAATGTGCAAAATCTTTAGCTGGTCTTACTACTCTAGAGTTTTGTGACACTCTAATATTCCATATCTACAATATCAATCCCCAGTTTGTTGTTTTTTGACTGTTTTCTTTGTTTTTCGGAAGCAGAGCTTGTTTCTGTCCTAGATCCCGACAGCAGTAGCAGTAATGGATCCCTCTCACTGTGAAGAGACTCGTGCTGGATGTCATAATGTACCAAATCAGTATTATCGAAAAGGATGATTCTTATACATTCACTGAAAACGAGACTCTTCTGAGAACCTTAACAATAAAAAACATAATTGTTTACTTCATCTTGGGCACTGTGTATTTCACTTTCATCTCATATTTGATTGTTTTTTTTTATTTTCCGAAGAGACTTTTACAGGTTTCAGATTCCAGCAAGAGCAGCGCGCAGCACAACAGCAAACTGTCTGGTGAGTTGTTGGGTTTCTCTCCACTGATTTTCATTCTTTTGCTTACTTCCACTCCACTGGTGAAAGTACACTTACATCACTGTTTCCCACGCTCCAAACGCTTCCTCTGCTCACTGTAATAAACACAAATACACAGGGGCCAATGTTTTTGACTTTGACTGTTAGTCGATCCTAATGTGATTTTAATTGCCCATTAATCTCACCCATGTTAACTCCAAACGCTTCAAAGAGCTTTGACTTTCTTCTTTCCCGGGATAATTTGACTCTGTTGAATTGCCCGTGCCTCATCTCTTTTCAGCTGAGATTGAAGAGGTTTAAGTGTATAAATATATTTATAAAAATAGATTCAATAGCAATATGGAATGTCACGAGAGCAGCAGACATCTTCGCGTGTTGTAATTGATAACCTTCAGGTGAGGAGGTCACAGGATTGTCAGCTGATTTACTGGCATGACTCCCTCACTGGAAGCTACTCTATGTAACAGAGCCAGCATCAATGTTAATGAGCAGAAAGCTGGGTCTCAAATGTGATACTTTCAGTACACTGAGTACTCGGTATACACAACGGCTTCCTACAGTGGTTCTATGCCTTTTCAGGTTGCAACCAGTGTAACCAGTATAATCAGGCTGGTGCAGACCACCCCTGACTGTAGGCTTCCCAATTTACAAAGCACAGATTGTAAGATCAGTAAGGGCAGTAATGGAATATAAAATAGTCATATCATTGGCATTAGTGTATAAACCTGCTTTCATTATCTTACAATATGTAATGCTCCTGATATGTATTCGTAGGCCCTGTTGTACCACCAGCACACAGGTTCCCATTCATGATGGGAAGGGTGGGCTAAGAGGTGTCAGGTGTAATATGCAACTTCGCCACTAGATGTCACTATATCTTAAACAATGACCCTAACACAGTCCATGAAATGTCTGCTAAACGTAGAGGAGTTAAAAAAGTTCAATCTTCCCCTCTTAATCATAGTGGAGTTTTTAAAAAAATCTATAATAATTTATACTACTACTTAATTAATCTCAAGTACCTTAACGGTATGTAAATGCCGAAGTAAATGTATTCTCTACCACTTACCGTCAAGCCAGCGTGCATTAGGAAGCCATGACTCATCCGGTAAATGATTCCTTCGGCAGTTTTGTGCAAAATTGAAACAACCTTTCCTGTGATTTACATACTGGGTTTGACTATTGGGAAGCATATTGTCGATGCCTCAAGCAAGCGGCCAGTGTTGTAACCCCATCCCGCACAAGTTGCTGCTGTGTTATAAATAGCAGAATGGATTGAACCAGGCCCCTGACAGGGACAGTGCTGCTCTCCTTTAACCTCCCACACTGCACTCGCATGTCTCCTGCTGCAGTCACACAAAAACCACAGAGCCTTTCATTTCATGGGAGTATGTTTTAATGCAAGATTCTCATCTAAAGCAAAAAGAGGTAACAGCCTAAAGGCGTCGAACAAGTCAGTTGGTTTCTTCTGTTAGGGAACAACAACTTTTTTTTCATGTTTTCTGTTTTATCGCCAAGTATGTAGTAAAAATAATATTGCAATCATTTCCTTCATATCAGTATCATGAAAAACAAACATTGTGAGCAGTGGGTGTGAACAGTAATCAAACATAAATGACTAAATCATCATGAAAAATGGATTCCAGGAAACTCTCGATTGATTCCACCTGAGGACATACGTCGGCAAAAACAAGGGCTTGTGTGCAAATGAAAGGGATACGTTTCAAGCATGAGCTTCTTAACAGCCCCCTGTGGCTCATTAACAACCAGGGTCGCCATGGCCTTTGGGGCATGAGGGGGCGGGTGGAGGGGGAGGGTCCAGGATGCTAGGATGAGGGGCGGGGCAAGTTGCGTAGCTGGAGGAGGGGAGGGGGATAAAGAGGGAAGTAGACAGGGAGAGGCAGGAGTAGAATCTCACATAGGTAATCATCATAAAGTGCCAAAGAGCATCACACTAGATGAGCCTGAGGTCGTGTGTGTGTGTGCGAGTGTACTTCAATCTCTGTGAGAACCATTTGGAGCACAGACCTTAGAGGACATTTTTGGCAAGGCCTCCCTTCCCAAACAGTTCTTTGACTACTCTGACTTTTGGGTGCGGAGTAGAATTAAGTTCAGGTTCAGCACAGGCATTTCGTTGTGATGGTTAAAGTTAGGGTGGGGTACTGAGGCTCCACTCATACGACTACGTTTTCATGTCAAACAATCTCTGTCCACACAAGCAGTTTGGCTCAGATCAATTTTAATGGATGTTGGAAAACACAAATCACATGAACGCTCACACGGGGCACATGCATCGCTCCTAGAATAGCTTGGGTCCAGCTCTGTCATATAGGGACAAATGAGCCACTGAATCCAGCTCGCCGTTGTGAGTCTTTCAAAACATGTCAGTTCTGCCTGTCACGACACAAACTGGTTCTCAAACTGTATGTGGACCGTGCGCACCAGACAGAGTTGCTGACAAAAACACATTTGTGTGGATGTAGCCTGAGGAATGCATTACGCCAACTAGTGTCCTCACTAAGATGGAAGCACATCAATGTGTGAGTGTGCATGTGTGCGTGTGCAAAGACCCTGAGATTCAGGTTAGGCTTTGACGCTCAGTTACAAGCTGCTACAACGAGAGTAGCCCCTGAACAGGGTCAGTCATTCAATCAGTGCTGAGGGCTGCACATCAAGGTACCGGAGGGGGGGGTGGGACTTCTACATTGGATCATCTCTAACGACAGACGAGCTACAGACAGTCAGGGAGACGGGGTCGTTTTTTTAAGGGAGTGCGAGGTATAAGGCAGAGGGGAGAGAGGGCGATGAGGGTAGAAGGCACAGAAATGGGAGTGGTGGGCGGTGGGAGTGAGCAGTTGGTGAGTAGCGTTATGTCAGCATGTCCCAGAGACAGCAGCAACACAGAGCTGTCCAGCAGGCTGTCAGGCACGTGTCCCCTGTGTCGTCTCTTCTCCTGTCCTCCACCACATACACTGCAGAGAGGGGAAGAAGAATAAGATGTGATTAGTGATTCCTTTTCTCCGGCCGCGTGAAGCACCACCAGGTCCCCAGCTGTCCAAAGTGCGAGCATGGCTGCTATGACTTTCCTCTAATTGCATTCATCATGGGAGGCACATCTCCATGGTAATGCCATGGCAGCCCAGAGCCTCCGTCAAACAGCAGCCCGGTGGAGAAACATTAGCGCCGCTCTGAGGTCTCACCGGGCAAATGAAAGGAGAGCGTTCAGGATCACGCACCTCCGAGGTGAAATGCATTTCCCTGCACTTCATATGCCTGACAGCAGCTTTATTTCCCCTTCAGTCAACATTCGTCTGGTCGTAGTATTGTGTTTCTCATATGTGAGCTTTACCACCTGTTCCACAAAACCAATCCAAACAACAGGCCTGGAAGAATACGTGTCCTCCTCCTTGTGTTTGTGATTAATCATTTATGCGCAGGGGAAACAATCGTCCTGCTTTTAACAGCCAGGTGCACTGACTCATGACACAGGTGAATGTGTTGCCATGGTGACCTGCTCCTGGTCGATAGATTAAATGAGGCTCGCTGACCACTTATCATTCTGAAGTCTGATAATATTGTGGCAAGGAGCCCGTTAATGATTGGCAAATATTTCATAGTGAGGACTCTGGGCAGCAGGAGAGGCTTTGTTTTAATTCACTCACAGGACCGATACAAAGGAAGATGTTAACCGTGCGACTCGTGGCTGGTGCCGTACTTTATGACGGTTACTCAGTTGGGTGGTGCTGCTGCCATAACACACCTTGTGTTTTCAACCTGGCATGACTTGACACCTTAAACCATAACAGCTCACACCACTGGTGAGGAGTTGGAGCATTTTACAGCCAAAGACAGAGCTTAAAGCGTTAAACTGTTAGGTTACTTACCATGAATTACTATTATTTGAATAATTGGTTAAGCAGCATCTTAATTAGGCTTCTCAGTTATTTCCTGCTGTTCTTGTTTTTCAAACTGTATTTGATTATTTTCTTAATTCAAGCTCTCTGTAAAAGGGTGTATTAGTTCGTTTTTTAGTTAATTATAACAAGATTCGTGGTTCATTGTTGTAAATGCTTGATAGTTACATCTTACATTTTGCCATTTTATACATTTATTAGTATATACATTCTGTTATAATGGCAATGCCTTAGAATAAAAAACATCACCATCAGCTTTAGTAAATTAAAAGTGGTATTTTTTTTATAATTTCTGACTGATTAGAAAAGTAGTTGACATTTGACATGACATGGTCCAGAAACCATAGCTAGATAGAATAATGGCTCCATTCTATTCGAGTGTCCCGCTCAGCATGAACAATACCAAGCAGCTAAATGGAATCCAGCCCCCACTCATTAGTGGTGTTCACCGGTGAGATATTTACTGTCACATGATGGGCAGAGTCACAGCAAACTGCAAGAAGCTGCAGTCAGTCACCAACGTAGAGAGCCACAGGCCAGTTAACAAATATATGGACGTTTTGACTCAGCTTAACAGTGAAGACGCTCACAGCATAACAAGGTTTAACCTTGTTAATCAACCCATCCCATGCTGATGTTTAATCTCTATTTAGTTGCAAAATATTATATATTTTATGCTAAAAGTAGTCTAATTGACTAGCTTTATTAACAAAACATTGTTCAGGATCCATTAGTTATAAATTAGAACAGCACTGGTAGCACTGACCCCGCTGGTCATGGCACAGGTGCTTATTTGCATAGAACTCACCTGTGTTTTTGGGAGCTTCGCCATACATGGGCCCAGGAGGGGGCCCCCCCTGCCAGCCAAACTGTGGTTGTCCATGATACCCTTGGCCGGGATAAGGGCCTCCAGGGGGCATTGGTCCAGGAGGGTAGTTTGGGTATGCTGGATTAGGCTGCTCCATGTTCACAGGGTATCCCTGTGGAGGATAACCCTGAGGTGGGTAGCCTTGTGGAGGGGGGCCGCCCTGGACTGGGTAGCCCGGAGCAGTGGGGCCACCGCCCGGGTATGGAGGGGGCTGCTCAAAATTCATCTCTGAGTCGAATAATCACCTGAAAAGACAAGAAAACAGGAGCGAGGGTTTGACGTTTGAAAACGCTGTGAAGCAGCATGGGATCAATTGAACCATATCGACGCGACTAGCGAGCAACCGCTCTATGCCCTCAGCCAGAGCTGAGAGCTCAATTAGATGTGTGGGAGTGTGGACCATGTCAAACAATGTCAGAGTGAGAGTTTCAGTCTCGAGAGTCACATTAGGCAACATATTCTCCAGAGTCCTGACGTGACAGCACAGTATTTTCAGACAGGCTGAATGATGCAACTGTTCCCTGTGACAGAGTAGAGCATAAACCCATCTGCTGGTGTTTTATGCTTATATAGCAAACAGCACTATTGGTCTCCACAGCAGAGACGAGCACTGACAATGATTTCTCTATCTTGTGCAGCGTGTCTTCATAGTCAATAGTCAATCACAGCCCCCATCAGCCATACCAGAGGTCAGCGCTGTTACACCATACGACTGTTCGTACACGCACTCAACAAACGGCGGCTTTGTCCCAGCGTGCACGGTGAGGCTAATCAAATAAGCCATGGGAAAGCGAAGGGTGAGAAAGAGCCAGCAGGCCTGCGCTGAGTACATCTTCACACTTGGTTTTCCTCCTTTCTCAGGAACCCGCTAATGTGACCTGCTCTGTCAAAGATCACATGTGCATATTGTATTTCTGCGGGATGTGTGAAACAAGACAAGAGGGGTTTAAGAAAGCAGTCTTCAGTCTTTAAAGCCGTTCTGATAGTACACGGTCGCCTCGGTGTCAATAGAAGGCTATTTGTTCCTCTCGTGGCCACGCGAGAAGGAAGTGCACATTCACGCCAACCACTTAATGGCTTCTGATAAAAGTACGTGCGGGTCCATCACAAAGGTGCAGTCGCCTTCATCGCTGGGCTTCCTCATGCAGAACAGCAACAACAGCACACGGAGGACAGCAGCTCCATCAGGCCTCCCAGGATTCCTCTGTCGTGTTGTGTGTATGCACTGTAAACAGGCTGCGCTGCAGTTGTGTCAGACCACAGTTCTCAAAATGACACAATTAGGCGACCTGTACTCTTTACCTGTTTTGGAAAAAGGCTGTGTGGCATTTATTAGGGTCAAAGTATGGTGGCTGTTTTCTTATCATCTCCTCTACCTAGTTTGGTAATAACATTACGAAACCAGGGCCTCCGTGCGTGCCCTTGAGAGTTAATGCAGCGTGGCTCCAGGAGGATATGTAGGTTAATAACATGGTGCAAATGAGGCTGCTCCAAGTCATATTTGATGCCGAGGCCTTCAGATACTTGGAGGACACCACTCGAGCAGTTTGGAGGTTGTGTTTTGTTCTGTTGCTCTTTTACATTTGAATATCTGGTCTCCAATTACCCCACTTGTACTGGATCTTCCGTCGGCACAGTGGGGAGTGGATAGTGAGTGGATTTCATTATTTGATCATAGTCCTTTTAATAGTGGCTCTTTGTCATACCAGTAGATAAAATGTGGTTCAGTATATGTAAATTCCTAAATACCAGGAGAATGTGAGTCTAAACAGACCAAAGAGGAATCAGAGGGAGTAATGTTAAAGAAATTATAACTGAGTCCTACTTTATTTCCACTAAAAGCTTCTCTCAATGGACATTTCACCACCTGAATGTGATCTTAAGGCTTCTGACAGATGGCAGGGCCTCTGTAGCTATGGCAACCGTACTCCAGGAGGAACAGAGCGATCCCTGGATTGTTTGTGTTGTACCTTACAGTGGCGAGGAGTAACAGAAAAGCACCCGTTATCAGATTTGTCTTGTTCGCATGGGAAGTTTCTTCCGTGACTGTCCGTTGTTCCAGAGGTGATCATGCGGTGTAATTTACACTGTAACAAGGAATCCAGTAATCAGACACCTGTGACGATGGCTACAGCGTCAAAGTTCACCTTGTGGTACACCGTGCCTTTATTGTATCCATATAAACCTCCAGTATGCATTGGTATCAGATCAACCTCTAATGGCAAATGATTAACTCGGCCCTAAAACACGAAGGCTTCCACAGTAGGCAAGTTTACTCTATGAGAGAGGGTGTCATTTGCATTTGAGTCATTTGTATGTTTTTCCCCCAGTGGGACAGCAAGCATGAGTGTGTGAGCTCGGGTGATG
This sequence comes from Pseudorhombus dupliciocellatus, assembly GCA_016785235.1. Lineage (NCBI taxonomy): Eukaryota > Metazoa > Chordata > Actinopteri > Pleuronectiformes > Paralichthyidae > Pseudorhombus > Pseudorhombus dupliciocellatus. Next base: position 2,637,463 of record JAFBJW010000130.1, on the reverse strand, counting down.
TTTCTGCATCAATATCACGGTGATGTTATCACACACGGACAGATACCAGTCCAATCCGTCTGATCCTAATGCACTGAACAGGATTAACAGGTGTGGTCAGGGCATTACCAAACTGGCCACTTCGCAGTACAACAATAAACAACAACTGGGTGGAATCTGTTAAAAACTGTCAGCTGACAATGGGGCAAAATGCTGAATATAAAGGACATGGCTAAGAACAACTTGGATTGTTGAAAAAAACAGGTTTGTGTATAAAACTGGAAGTTCCCCTTCTCCTCAGCACTCCTGGCAGAAGGCTGCGTGGGCAAATTGTATCTTACAGCTTGATTGCAGTATGACTGGGAGGGGTGGATGAGCTGTAAGTTTTGTTTCAGCTTTTTCCCATCATCATTACGGCAATTTCCTCGAGCATTTTGTTTATGTGTGTTATTTGTCTAAGGGTAAAAACACAATACACACACACATTGTACGGTCTGGAGAGGGCAGTATTTGGAACCTTGTCATAAAACTCAGTTATTACTTTTTAATACAAGGTTCCAGATATGGAGGTGTATATATTTGAAACTCACAGACCCCTGTTGTTAGATAGATCTCCGTGTATAGATGGTTATAAAAGCATGACCTTTATCCAGGTGTTGGGGTTAATTCCTCCTCACCGTTGTCTGGGCTTTAGAGCGGAGAATGGAGCTCAAACTGGGATTTGTGAATATTGTCTTTAGAAATGTCATGTGATCCTTTGATCCTTTGACAGGGAGGAGAAGCCACAATAAACACAAAGACAGCCACAGACACCGGAGTCAGACATCGACCATGAATCCAGCCTCTTATTCACTGTATTTCCAACATTTACAGGAGGAGTCTGATCGACATGTTCGGAACAGAGGGAGGCAAAGACACGAAAAGTTGCTGACACGAGCCGAGGAGGAGAAGTGGCACCTGCAGGCCACAGCCCATGACCGGACCCGCTCAGCCTCCGCTGGCTTCATCATGACTCGACACACTCGCACACTCACACACACACACGCGCATGGAAACCCACGGATGAGGAGAGATGAGAGCAGCACCTACCGAACAGCGGGCAGTGATCCTGTGTGCGTGACGCGGTGCTGGATTCTCGGGGAGCCGCCAACGTTTGTTGTCCGCCCGCGACCCTGCGTCTCCGTAGCCTCCTGCTGGACGTGACGTCACTGCCTGGCAAACACACGCGATTGGCCGGGGGGCTTCCGCTCCGCTGCCCGCCGCGGCCAATCGCGAGGCAGAGCGACGGTCGGAGGGGGCGGGCCAGACGGGAACCGCTGGCTGATCATGTGACTTGATGAAAGCTGGAAGCATCACTCAGACCCGCGCGACGATGGGCCAAGATGGGTGACTAATGCGCGTCAATCATTTCCCATTGACCTGCTGACCCGCCGCCATGGGAAAGCACCACCAGGCCTTCGAGAAGAATCGACCAGGTAAACAAGTGTTGTTTTTATTGTTGTTGGTTTTAATTCATACCGGAACACGTGGCTTATAAATGTGACGTGATCAAGTGATTGGAAATGCTGTCCACTTAAGTCTGGTGTACCATGATTTTACAGGTTATGTCAGTCTCATATGAAACTTTGCATTACTTCAGTTAATTTATCTTTAAATGCGTCTTCTGAATCGGTTACTTCAATCACCTGATGCATGTTAAATAACATGTATTGTGGTATCTGGACTCATTTTGACTCATTTATTATTCTTCTCTTGGCTCTTGTGTTTGACTGCCTACATTTCACTCGGGATCAAAAAAGTATTCATCTATTTATATGTATTTTTTATATCTTGTAAATTGTAAAATGTAATGATGTGTTTGGACTTGAGACCCTTCATTATACTTGTTTCACCATAAGTTGCAGGAATACATACGTATGTTTGGTTGCCTATTTGGAGGGGTGACGTTTTACAAGAATACTGTTAAGAGATTAGTTTGAAATGTTGTGTTACAAATAGCACCAGGTTAAAGACATTTACCTTCACTCAAAAATATGTATTACATTTACACTGAGAATATGTAGGTGTATTAAATATTATATTATAGAAAGATTTAAAACAAAAAATCTTTTAAGAAACTGTTCGTTAAAGAGTAATGTTACTTTTCTACCAGCAGATGTCACACTGTTCACATGTTCTCTAAAACTTTCCACACTCAGAGGTGTCAAACTGCTATGACGGTATGTAGGTCAGTGTAGGTCTACAGCCATCAGTGTTTTATTTAAGTAGGTATTCGTGTTGTCTTGCTTATGTATCAGCAATATATCAGAGACGAGATTTTTACAAACATTTTTACTACTTTATTTTCACTTTTATTGAAGTTTTGAAAGTAGCATGACAGCATTAGGAGTGCTTTGCTGTTTTTAATCAAGCAACACTTTCATTCAAACCATTCTGAATGGATTGAACTAATTTGTTAACAAAGTGCTGGACTAGGACTGTGTGTTCTGTTAGTTCACCGTCATGGAAGTGACTCGATACAGACACTGCTGAGTTCCATGACAAGAGATAGAGAGCTGTGCCTCATGGGCCGAGCTGCACATGTCACCCGTCAGTGTCAGAGGGTTTTTAAATGTATCGTCTCTTTTTGTGTGTGACTGTGTGAGAGAGGGGGGAGGGCAGTCACCTCACAGGCAGAGCAGAGCACACATGTACACACTTGCACTCATCCTCATTCTCAGTGCACGTAGACTTGAAACATGTTAAGGCTAATGCTGCAATGTGTGTCTGCATTGTTTTTGTTTTTTGTTTTTTTTTTTTGTTAAAGCAGCAAACACACAGTGTGAACTTCCTGCATTCACAGTGTCAGCTCTCTCAGCAAGTGTTCCATAACATTTACTGATGTTAGCATTTTAATTAACACCACTGTTGACGTGGAGCAAAGAAAATTATGGAGCCTAAAAAAATGCTTGTATGTCATGTTCAAGAAGCTGTTGCTGAAATGTGCGGATGTGTTATTACTCTTTAGAGAAACCAGCAACTCTAGCTGTCACCCATGTACTCCCTGTCCCCCAAACCTGATCTTAAAGTAATTCTAAGCCTAACTTACCTTAGGCCTACCTCACGTATGTACATGCACGTGCACACGAGGTGGGGGGGGGGGGCTGGTAGACAGGGTTATGAAACATTATCTCATGTCCTCCATTCGACATGACATTACTTGAGTACAGTATGAATATAGTAGCATACCAGCAGCCAGCCAACGTGACAGCTGCTGCTGACGGTGGAGCCTGGCAGTGCCGCGCCGCAGAGTGTGATGAAGCCCACACAACGAGAGTGTGTGCACTACAGGTACTGTGCTGGATAAGAGAGTTGAGAAACCAAGCTGAGCTTTACGGCTAAGAAAGAGGAGCTACGACTGATGGGACATTAAGCAGTGGGCTTTAAAAACACCCATGTTTCTGTCCTTTGAGACACGTCAGAGAAATAACAAGCCTCAGTCAGATCTGTTTGTCAAATTCAAATACTGTGTTCGCTTAGAAATTTGAGAATAATCACGTTAACTTATGATCAAATGTCCTTGTTTTGGAACTGGAACCTCCTGTAACTGAAGAAACTGTAAACAGCTTCAAACTCCGTGTGTCTTTGATTTGATTTACTGCAGCAGTGCTCTGTGCAGCAATGGCCTGAATCTCTGAAGCGTAAAAGTTCCTGTATATGTTGTAAATCTAGTGTCTTAAGATATGAGACAAACATGCGCCTTGCTCTGTGTGTGTGTGTGTGTGTGTGTGTGTGTGTGTGTGTGAGTGTGTGTTTGAGTGTCTGTTTACATCGTCACCCCGGCAATTCAGCCCAGGCCCGTACCATTGGCTCTGACGGGAGCAGCTGACAAAAATAGAGCCTCATGGACCAGCCCAACTACACTCAACCCTCATACTGGGAAACTGGAAGGGGAGCAGGGGTGAGGGAGGGGATGAAAAGGGGGAATATTTTGTCTTCTGAGAAGGGCAATGGAGCAAGTTTACCAGGGTTCAAGTAGCCTCAGATGAAAAGGCAGGGTGGTGAAGTGTAGTTGTTTCCAAGGCGGACATTTTCCAAAACAACATTTCCTGGGCAGTGAAGTTTTACCATAATCCAGAGTGAAGAAACAGAGAGCATTATGTCATTCTTATGGTCAGTGCTGGATACGTGACAGTGTATAATGGGTTAAATAACACGAGGTGTATCTTTCGCTTTGTGTATATTTGGAATAATGTTGTAAACTCTCATTGAGCTGATGCTGGAGGTTCTCTGTCACGGCTGCGCTGCTGCACTTCTATATTTTGTATCACTTTCTTTTCAGTTTTTAGGCTCCAGGTGAAACGGAGTATCCCAGATTAAAATCTAGGATTATTGCATGAAGTTGAGATTGTGATAGTGATTGACTCCATCCTCATTATGCTTTAGCCAGTATGTGCATGTGTGTGCTATCTATCTGCACGTTGGTGAGATTCCCAGTGTCGTCATCAGTTTCAGTTGCAGTATCTTTTCCTCCAGCAGAAATCAGAGATCCGGAAATCCTTGAAAACTACCAGGAACGTCAGTCACCTGGCCTAGTTCTCCCATGCACTTGTTTAAACAGCACGTGGAGGTCAACCAGCACGTTTGACAAAGACAGCCAAGTGCAAACAAACCTGCAGCCGGATTATTCCCCGGGCTAGTTTTTGCTGAAGAGCATGATAACGCTGTGGCACGCAGAACAACTTGAATTTGGTTGTTACCGAAAGATAATTGCAGTGTCCCATGGAACACGCTTTTATTTTAATTAATAGTAAGTAAGCGAGAGGGTCACAAGTCAGTCAGTGACCTCAGTGAAATTCAGAGTTGTTGCCAGTCACGTCAACCATCCCATGGGACACGGAACAGCTGAGCTGCCTGGCCCACATCACACATGCAGAGCCGCTTCTCACTGCTCGCCTCTAAACATCAGAAATCCACATTGTGGGGACATGAGCCCTGAGACAAACACGCATGCCCCCTCATCATATTCTCACAGTGTACTGAATTTCACATGTGAGACAAGACACCCATCAGGTGTCACACCCCACCCACACATCGCTGGGGGTTCCAATATGTCCTGTTTGGGCTGCAGCTGCCCTCATTCTTTAAGAGCAGCAGCAGGCCTGCTCCTGCAGTCAGCCACCCCTAATCTGGAGATCAGTGTGTGGAACAAGTGGGCATACCTGACCCTGACCCCGCCGGTGCAGTGAGCAAGGCTGAATTCACAGTGTGCAGGGGCAGAGTTAGTCTCCACATCTTCAGATAGGTGCTAATGGTGTAGCAAGTAGTTAGTTGTTCGAGGATCTCGAAACAATGATTTCTACAACTGTATTTAACAGCAGGGGACGACCATGTTGTAAGATGTCAGCCAATAAGCAACATGAATTTGATTTAGATGCTTGTAACTCAGCACAGACTTTGTCCGTCCGTGTACAGAGTTCACTGGTGCACGAAAACACACCATCCCTTACATGAGGCTGTTACGCAACTCATTAACTGCTGCATGTGTACATCCGTGCAGCCACATATTTTCCTATTGCACAAGTTTCAGAAGGCTGTGCCAGATAGGATCGGATTCATTCAAATGTACGTCCCTGCCAATGCACCAGTGTACGGAAATTAGGACATTAGTAGGTTTTATAAGGACACGAACCCTTTAAACCTGTGAGAAGGGAAAGCGACCAAAACACAAAATAAACAAGCTTCTTTTTCTCTGATGAATGTGTCAAAAAGCCCTCACGTAAAAATTGTTCATGTTTGAGTACTTTGATTAAAAAAAAAGGCAAAGTTATATTTTGAGGAAAATCGTGTAACTGAATTTGATCATTTGATCATGAATTAATAACAGAACCCAGACAAAGATGAGACCATTTAGGACTCAACAGCCTTTATTTGAAATTATTCATATTTTTATTCTCCCCCTCCGTACATAACAGTAGGAGCTGATTTTCCCATAGGCCCCGCCCCCCTGAGGAGACCCGAGTTCGCCTGTCACAAAGAAAGTTCGCCTTCCTTTCTGGGAGGGAAATAAAAACAAAACTAAACCGATGCCTGCAGTGAAAAACCCCACATTTTACATGTATTAATGTAATCATATTAGACCCCCCAACTTAAAAAATAGGCAACATAGTAAATTTGCTTATTTACAAAAGATTTAAAAAAAAAAAAGTGAAATCAAAACAGATTTTGTCAATCCTGCGGCAGCTCCGAAGTGAGTGAGCGACCCATCAACCCATTCAATAGCATCTCTTTGCTTTACCTTTTCTTAAGGGTCAAAAACACCCTACAGTTTGATACACGTTTATATCCTTTTTGGTTCCTCGCAAAAGCTATTATTTTAAAAAATAAGAGGAAAAAAAAGGTGGAAAAAGCTTTGTACGCATGTGATGCACTCGGGTCATCAATGACCCTCGAGGTGTTTTTCACCAATGACTCTCCACAGGAGGTAATACTGCAGCTCAGATGTCCATCTCAAACTGGTTGTCATCTGTTGGAAAAGAGGACAAGACAAAGTTGTCTGATAAACAGAGGGCAGTTCACGGTTGTGTCATGCAAAAACCACACCTTAACTACAGTTGAGGGGGACAAACTACAGAGTCTTGTCAAAACGTTGATAACTTGCAGAAAAAGAAAACGCTGGGGTGTCGTTTGAAACCCTGTGACGTCCTGTGTGTTTACTCAGCGAGATAAGAAATGAGACCGAAACATGGAGGTCAACCCTGATCTCTGTGGTCTCTGGACAGGAGGCTGGTGGACAGGGACAGGTTGAGACTTGGATTTATTCCACTAGATAATGAATAGCTGTCTCAACTTGCCCTTGAGCCCAAACGTCACACTGCAACAACAAACCCCACAAGGTAACTAAAGGCTATTAGCAACACAGAAGGGGGAGTAAACTGTATGTTTACCACATAACCATTGAGATTTGTCTCTATTCCTCAGTAAGAGTCCACTCCGTCCTTTCGAATATATTAAAATGTTAAGTTGCATGTAGAAACTCATTGTTATAAAAACCTGTTACTGACTGCATAGTGTACTTAAGTCATGATTTCCTCCTAAGGTACTAAAAGAACTGCGTTCAGTTAATGAATTGCTTTGCATTGTGATTTGAAGAGGGTGTAGCGATCTGTCTGCAAGCAGATTTCAACAGCTGACGCCATCACTCAAACAGATAAAACAGAACATATAATCAGTGTTGGGTAATAAGCCACTGGCCCAGTTTTAAAGTGGGCAGCACCATCTGCTGTACTAGCGCACGCTGACTCGTGACAGAAAGGAGAAAGTTGATGTTTGTAGTTCCAATACAGGAGGAGACCTGTGATTTCGGTCAGCCCACTTATGTTGAATTAGGGACGCGTGTTGTGTTTGCGCACTAGCTTGAAAAACTTGTAACTGCACTCTGCTCTATAAAGGCCATCCTTGTGTCGGCGAGGTTCTGCTTTGGTCCACGTGAGGGAAATGTTGCAATCAATCTATGCAGATGCACACGTGCACACAGAGATGCTGTGTAAGGAGACTCAGCATTAACCAGAGTGTAGAACATTACACTGAAGAGTCTGTAATGCTAAAGACCCCCCTCCACAGTCAGCCAATCATCAGCTCATCCAAGACAAACCTTGAGCATTGCATGGTTCAATTTAGCTTTTGGTGTTAGAGCAGTTTTATGGAGGATTTAACTGGCAATTTTATATGATCGTGACCTGTTTGAGAGCAGCGATGGATCTCTCTCAGTTCATTTAGACAGAGGCTTGGTCTTCTTAGTTCTAAATTACTGGTCATTGGTGTTTCAACATCAGCTCTGAGGCTTTGGTGTGAACATGTATATACGTAAAAAACAAAACACAGATGCCAAATGGTCAAGGTGCCATGTGTTTACTAATCTGAACTTGACTACTTCTTCTTCTTCTTTTTGCTCAGGTTGGAAAACAACAACATGGTGCATTACCGCCACCAAGGGGAATGGAGAATGGAACAGGAAACGCTCACACTGTACAGGCGGCGCAGTTAAAGTATGACTGGAATCGTGTGCATGACTCCCTAACTGCAAAAAAGCCTGTTCACGTGTGCATGGAAGAAAAGTATGTTGGGGCCTTTATTTAAGCCAAGTTTGGAGAAAACAAGAACCGTGACAACTGTGTCAACCAAAGGCAAATGTTCACCTGCAATGTCCTTCTCTTCCTCCTCAGCCTCCTCTTTGAGGTCCTGCAATTTCCCCATGGGGTGTGTGGCAGGTACTGTTACCCCCGGGATCTGGGGCAGACAGCATGGCGGAGTTCGGGCCAGAGGGGAGTTCCGACAGTCCAACAGAAACTTCCTGTCGTAGATGATGCGGGTACCTGAGTTCAAGGAACAAAAAAGTGAGTTTCTGAGCTGCAGCAGTTCTACATCAGAGCTAAACCGACCAAATTCTGGGAATTTACCAGATGAAATTAAAGCTGGACTTTTCCTGGAGCACCTTTGTATCACAGCAAGGAGCACATCTGGATAGTTCAGCATCTTTACCCCGAACCAGAGGGGATTTATAGATAAAAGGAGGGTTCTGTCTGTAAGGGAAGGGGAGGGACGAGGGGCGCGCAAAATTCTTGGAAATCAGGGAACAAAACATTCCCTCGTCGAAGGAAAAAGCCTTGAGATTAAAGCCATACTTTCCACTCGCTGACTGGTACAGTTTTTAACGCAGACAGCAAACGCATCATGTGCAGGAATGTCTTAGGGGACAGTTTTATCTTGCAGCTGGGAGATTATTAAAACTTAAAACCCTGTATGTTCTGGGCACATGTCACGTCTGTCGCCATATGGAACAGAGTCATAAATAGCATTTAGACAAGTCGGGCCAGGACATGGGTGAGCCAAGGAGTGGCCCCGCTGCTGGAATGATTCTGTACCGGACTTTGAGCCGATCTGTACGGCATGGCTTCACCCACTCGGCAAGAAAAACATGTTATGTAATGGGCGAGCGGCTCGTTCTGGACAAAGGGAAGTGCAGCAGAGAGAGAGAGAAGTGGGGCGACTAAAAGGGGGCTGGAATGTAAGCTATAGCAACGCACTGCAAGGCAACATTACTGTGGAGCAGTTATGTAAAAGGAAAAAAACTGAGGGGGAGTGAGGGGTCAGAGCAGTAAGACCCCCTGGACTGTTATGTGTTGCACAGAGTGGAACACACATATGCCATATCTGTGTGTAGCAACATGCAGATATTCACACTCTGACTCTCCCTCCTCCTCCTAACTTGTACAGAATGTTCTCGGCAGTTCCTGAAATGCAACGCACAGAAAGAGAGAGAGGATAGGACGACCTCCAGCTCCTCCACTGCCACCGAGGCCAATCGCTCTGCTGTGTACATACAGTACATCCTCTTCAAATCACGAGGTCGAGCACCTCAGCGTTTCTGATGCAACAAGTGCCTTTTTTACTCACACTGCTGCGTGTGTAAAAACAGGCCATTATGGGTAGAATTAAAAAGAGCTTCAATGCACGATTTCATTCCAAGAGAACTTTCTCTCAAGTGCAACAGCATAATTATAATAATGTGCCACAAAAGTAAAAACAAAGTGAAAGTAGTTCAGAACAAGCCAATAATTCTGCGTCTACGTTTCATATCCCACATGTAGTTCAATTGACGGGACTGCTGAGTTACTTTGCCTACACTTGTTGTTATTGTTTGCGTCTCAAAAATTGAACAAAAGCCAAAATCAATAAATGACGGCTTGATGTCGTCACGCAGACACCGACACCGCAGAACATAAACAACTCGTGGCATGTGGCGATGGATCAGGCTGCAAAATGTTCTAATCCAACGTGGTTGTTGTTGTTTTTTTTAGCATTTGTTTATTGTTTACTGCTCGTCGCTGTAGTTGGACGTGGAGCCGTGTGTCCCTGCACGTCTTGCAGCGGTCTCACATGTCCTGGCAAGTTCTGCGGTGTTTACACACTCCAGCACGGAACTTTCATACCGTTGCACCGCTAAACAACAACAACAACTCAACACAACATTTCTTCAGAATCAGCACACTGTTTAATTTAAGTCCCCCCCCCCCCCCAAACCCCGGAGACGGCTCTCACCTCCCGGCGTGGTGGAGAACAGGGTGCCCCCGGGTGTCTGGCTGTAGCGGTCGGGTAGCTGAGACCAGTCCTTCAGGGTGAGCACCTTGGTGGGGATGGGGCAGCTCTTCACTTGGTTGGTGCTGGTCGACATGTTGGCCTCAGTGTGGCTGCTGCAGGCGACACAGTCTCTTTGTTCCTTCAGAACCGTCAAACGAATGCCTTTCAACTTTAAGGGGTTTACTTCAAATAACAGACTTCCCAACGTAAAAAAAACTGCGCAACTCTAATTCGGATTGCGTGTTTTTTTTTTCCCTTCCTTTTCTTCCCAACAAGCTGTGCAGCCCGAGGCCCGCCGCTGTGTCCTTCTACAAGCACGGGGGAAGTGGTGCCATGTGCTGTATTTGTAGCTGCAGCTCCCACTCGTGATGTTTTCGTGCAACAGCTCCGGGACACGTGGGACGGTGGATATGGGGCGTTTGTTTCCGTGTGCAGGTCAGTCCGCAGGGGCGGTGAAAGAGTCAGAGGGGAATGAGGAAAAGGAGTTGGAGTCAGTGGTTGATTGTGATTATTGATTTTATCGATTACCTGGGAAGAAAGCTCTGCCGACTCCCCTGAAACTTGCCATAGAGCTTGTAGTGTCGTTGTAAAAAGTTGTAGATTTGTATTTTATGAAGTTAAGAATACCAATATTAATATTGAGCGAACTTTTCCTTTTCGTTTCTGCAGTGGAATGTTTCTTGCAATGTACGTGCAGACAGTGTTGTTTATCCTGGACAAGAGTGAGGTGACATCTATTTCAATAATATTCAAAAAGAGCATGTTCTGCCACAGTGGGGCCAGGTTTTTAAACAAACTATTATCATAATCTTCCATTTTATTGTGTAGTCACGTGTTGTTGTCAAAATAGTTTGAAACATTTTAATCAAATGTCTAAAATTAGTGACGTCAAACTCTTGACGTTTGTTTTTTCGTCTTTTCGTTCGAAACACTTTTACCATAACACCACAAAGAAACGCGCAACAATTTTCAAGCTCAGCTGTAATAGACTCACCTCCGCCTCGTGCTTATTATTCACTCGACATTACTGCCGCCTAGTGGAAGGTAATGGGAATGTCCACGTTTGTAAACCAGGAGCTGCCACTCCAACAGCATTTATTATAAACTAAAGTCTTCTGTCTAATGAAAGTTTTGTTTCCATAAGAATGAAAGAAGATGAAACGGAAACCAAGTATATTAAAATCTCAGAGCAGATTAATTGTGTGATTGTAGACTCCTCATTTTATATCTCACCCTCCTTTTGAGTATTTACAATTGAGTGAGTTTTAGGGTTAATTATTATTAAACACTATATATTGAGTAAGTCAGATATGTGATACTATATTTAACACTTGTTTTTAAAACAATTTTTATCACTTGAGCCCCTGTCCCCCACAATACCAGCGCTCAGCTCTAAACATTACAGACTCTCCATATGTAAAATAAAATGTGTCTGATGAAATGTCTACCAGGGTCAGAATAGAACAGGTGAGGAATATTTATGTAGATCATTGCTAGACTATCGTCCTATCACATGGTTCAGCAGCTTCAACCTGTATTGGCTCTGCAAGTTGAGGTCAGGGATAAAGTACTCATAACATTTTCAGGGGCTTTCTGAAATATAGACATCCGACAACAAGATGTACTTTCAGTGCACAGGAGAACCTCTGAGCATTTGTCAGTTTACACAAAGTGAGGCGCCCTTGTCAATATTGTGAATATTGTGAAGTCACATTTGTTGGTAATGATGCACCTTGAAATTGTCAGCTGTCGATAATCAGAACACATACAAATAACTATACTTGGAGGAGGCAGGTTGTTCATTGTTTGCTTATGGGTATTGTGCACGTTTGTGCCAGTAGGTGGCAGTATCTGTTCAGGTGGGTTCATCAATCCACATTACATCCACACTACATTAGTCTATTCGTAATTATTGTATGTTGGCTTTTGTATCAAAAGAATTTCCTCACAGGAATGAATAAAAGTTCGTATTTCGTAAATGTCAACTGAAGTTCTCTTTACTGTCATTTTATTTTGATCCTTTATTATGTGGAAAGAAAGAAAATGATATTTTTGCATTTTCCAGGATGTCACTTTCGTAATTTCTTTCTCTTAATTAATTAAATATTGTATCTCTATCTCTCTATAAGTAGTCTATAAGTATATTCATGATATAATAATATATTCATCATATAATAATATATTCATCGTATAATATATTCATCATATAATAATAATCATAATATGATGATGATGATGACGACGATGATAAAGTCAGTATATTTCTTTGTGTTTTGTGTTGAAAATAAGGTTTCACTAAACCTAGAAAGAGTGGAACTTTTCTGAAAGTGAAGCAACCAGACAGCTGCGATGCGCAGCGGCACTGACTCAGAAAGCGGATGTGAGGGCGACGAGAGAAGAAGTGGGCCAAACCTCTGCGGCCGCTGATTGGTCCAGAAATATGGAATCAGATGACGTAGTAGTTCCGGGTTTGTGTTTTCTGAGGAGAGGTAACTCTCGGTCATTTGCGGGAGGCAGATACAGACTCGGCCGTGTCCTCCGCCGGCTGCCGGGCTCAAGGTAAGGTGAAACGCCGCGGGGCTTCCAGCGGAGACGGCATCACTCTGCGGCCGCCCACCGCCACCCCACCACCGACATTTATCTCATTCTAGCTTCACGTCGGGGCTCATTTGTTACATTTTAGCTTCATCCTCACGATCATCAACTCATTTCTCAATGATAGCATCAGCGTGTATGTCCTCGCGCGCGCGCGCGCGTTAGCATCTCTCATTGTCACCTCGTGGAATCACAACCACGGGGACAAAGAACCAGTTCTCATTCATTTCACGCCTGCTACGTGCCGGGTTCGCTCCAAACCTCCATCATTACCAGTCGCTTTTACGTCACCTTTGTTCTTCTCCTGGCGTGTGTGGTAATAGACGCGCACTGGTGACGTAAGCAGGGATTACGGTGTAATGATGATGCCTGCGGGGCGAGGAGGGCCAGTAACGTCAGTACACATAGCACTTCATATTTAGTGTCATGTAGTCTGTAGCTGAGGCAGCCGAGGGGCAGAAGAGAAAAAGTCAGTTTTTCCGATGAATCTGGGGAAATCATTTCTCCACCAGTTTTTGAGACATAGACGAAGGTCCCACGTGACAGCTGCGGGCTATAATTACCCGCTGCATGTGGTGGTTTCAGATGTGTGTTGCAGTTTGATGTTAAAAGCCAGTAAAGACTCTGTTGTTTGTTCAGTTTGAACTGCTTCCTTCCTCCACCCCCCAGCCCCCACCACCACACACACTGTGAGGTTACTGCTGAGCTTGACCTCGAGTGGCCTTTAGTCCAGAGTGGTGTGATGCTCCAGAGAACTGTCATTGGTTCATCCAGTGTCTCGATCCTCTTCAGCATAATGTACACGCGGCACACGGCCGTCTGTGGTCAGTTGGAACTGACCAGACTGGTGTGGTCCCACTTTATGTATCACCCCCCCTCTTCTTCCTACTCTGTAGCCCTCTCACCTACCACTGATACAGACAGACAGGTGTTTAGACGCCACGAGGGAGGGTCCTGGGAGTGTTGGAACACACCCATCTAGGAGGTTCTTTTGTGTAAGTCAGCTTTATAAGCAGGCAGACCAACAGATGCTGTTGGAAGCAGAGCAGGGAGGAAGGTGAGTGTGTGTCGGGTGCTGAGGGAGCTAGTTCAGTCGGTGCTGGAAGGTCCTGCTGGGTGTAAAAGTTTAAATTACTCTGCTTTTGGTGACTTCAGTTAAGATTAATCCTCTTTGGCTTTGAGGTGTGACTCCTGAAATGCTTTTTTAATGCTCACTCAACTTATTCTGATTGTTTTTTTGTTTTTTGTTTTTTTCCAAATTTTAGGTGAAAGTGGACCAAATATTTTCCTACTGCGGTTGTAGTACATTCAACTCTGGGGGTATCTCGTCCTAAGTCTTCCCCATCTTGACCACAATTCTCCTTTCAAACTTCTTTGGCACCAGTGGTCATCTCCCTCCTTTACACAGGTCCACACACAAATCCAGCATGGGTCTCCAGGTAGACTCAGTGCTCCAATCTATCCTCCTTTTCCCAATCCACCTTGTGGTATGGGTGTACTCCGTCCTGTCCTTCCTGCCCTGGTACTATATCACCAACGCTGGGGAGAGAAAAGCTCTGTCCAGTCGAGTGAAGGCAAGGTCCACGTCGGGCTGTGCTGAGGGACCGTACCGCTCTGTGGACCACTTTGAAAGCCTGGCCAAGGAGGACTTACCCGGCAAGGACACGCTGGATAAGCTCTTTGATCACGCCGTGCAGCGTTTTGGAGAAGCAGATTGTCTCGGCACCAGAGAAATTCTGAGCGAAGAGAATGAAATTCAGCCCTCTGGTAAAGTATTTAAAAAGGTAAGAATTCACTGCACTTCATTTTTGGTGAGTAATACGTGGGAGTAAGTCTGATGTTGCAACGAGATCTCTTTTTTTTGTCCTCCTAGCTGATCTTAGGGGAGTACAGGTGGCTGTCCTACAGTGAGATGGACAGTGTCGTCACTCAGTTTGGCAGCGGACTGACTGCCCTGGGGCAGCAGCCCAAGAGCACCATCGCGATCTTCTGTGAAACCAGAGCAGAGTGGATGATCACTGCCCAGGCATGCTTCAGGCGTAATTTTCCATGTAAGGATATTTCCAGTTTGCACAGTACAAGGAAAAAAAAATAAAAGTGACGTATTAGCTGCTATTTATGTTTTTACTCAATGAGTCTTTTGTCTTCACAACAGTGGTGACATTCTACGCCACACTGGGAGAGGAGGCCATTACATATGGCCTGAATGAGACTGGTGTGACACATCTAGTTACCAGCGCGGAACTGCTGGAGACCAAGCTGAAAGTGAGTTAATCCCTTACATGACCTGACTGGAACCACTCATTTTGAGGCAGAGGGGATAAATGATCAAACTGTAATAATTTGGGATTAGAAATGTATTAATTTAATTAATTTCCAATCTTTTATGCGGGCAAATTTGGATTGTGTGAATATTTAACTTTGTGCACACAGTGCCAGTTGGAATGTATTTAAACGCTTTTAAATTTCAAATTATGTAATGGATTTGTATACTGGTATTTACAGGGCAAAATTCAGTTGAACTATTTGCAATAGCAAACGTTTTTTCAGATAATTAACATCAACGTTGTTCCCACCCTTTCTAGTTTTGTCAAGAGCTGCTCACAGCTGAGTTTTGATGACTAATCTTCATTATGTAAATAGAGCAGAACACCAGTTTGGCTTCTTTGCACCTCAAACAAACCTGCAGAATTTCCAACTACAACAATGTCTTCTTCTTGATTGAAACATCTATTTCTTTCTGTCCAGCATGTGCTTCCAAATACCCCCAAAATGAAGCATGTGATCTTTGTGGACCAGAAGACAGTGAGCACAGACGGCTACCCAGCAGGAATCTCCATCCACAGCATGGAGTCCGTGCTGCTGCTCGGCACACTGCCTGAAAATGGTGGGCATTTCTCTAACTCACCTTGGCTCTGCTTTTATTTTCCTCTCACATAAAACAGCATAAAACAATGTCTGTTTATTTTTTTGTCCTGCAGTAGCGAGACCTATTGTGAAGCCCAAGCCCTCTGACCTAGCTGTAGTGATGTACACCAGCGGCTCCACAGGAAGACCCAAAGGAGTCATGATAGTCCACAGGAACCTGATTGCAGGAATGACGGGACAGTGTGAGCGCATCCCTGGACTTGGGTGAGTTTCAGAAGAGGTCATAATTATTATAGTCTCTTCCAAATACAACATTGGCTTTGAAAAAGGCCTTTAGATAACGGTGGAAGTTTTTCTTTAGTTCTGTTTCCAGAAACAGAAAAACCAGAGAGAACCACAGTCAAAGAAATGTATCGGAAACAGACTCTTGCCTCTAATGTTGGCATTTCTTTGCTGTGTTCCTACAGGCCCGACGACACCTACATAGCATATCTGCCCCTGGCTCATGTTCTGGAAATGACAGCTGAAATCTCCTGCGTCACATATGGCTGTCGGATCGGCTACTCATCCCCGCAGACGTTGTCAGACCAGGTAATATCCAAAATATCTTCCTATATAACTTGAGTGTGCTCACACCTTCAGGGCAGTCAGGCTCATCATTATTGCTGCCTCATGTAATCATGTATTTTCCCTGCTCACTTCAGTCCACTAAGATTAAGAAAGGAAGTAAAGGAGACAGCTCAGTGCTCAGACCCACCCTGATGGCAGCTGTGCCGGTAAGAGCCTTGTGTTTGATTTTTCTTTGTGTCCGCTACTTACAGATCTCCACGTTGCTCAGTTTCACTCTATTCTTTCATAACACTGTTTTTATTTTCCTCTGCTCATCATCATTTAAATATTAATCCATTCATTGCGTTCTCCCAAAAAAGGAAATCATGGATCGCATCAACAAGAATGTGATGAGCAAAGTGCAGGAAATGAGCTTCATTCAGAGGACACTGTTTACACTGGGCTACAACTATAAACTGGGCCAGATCAGGAAGGGCTATGACGCACCGCTCTGCAACGCGTAAGAAAACCATTACGTCTCTCTCAGTGCTTTTGTTTTGATAAGTGTGGGGTGAAATCTGACTGTTTATGCCTAAATATCAAACACGCAGCAATCTGTCTTTGCAGCCTGTTATTCCGGAAAGTCAAAAAGCTGCTGGGAGGACGAGTGAGGATGATGCTGTCGGGAGGAGCGCCCCTGTCCCCGGCAACTCAGAGGTTCATGAACGTGTGTTTCTGTTGTCCAGTGGGTCAGGGCTATGGCCTCACTGAGACCTGTGGAGCTGGCACCATCACAGAGGGTAAGATGGGATTTAAAGTGGAGATTTAGAAGGATTAAAGGTTTGGGATTATTACAATTAATAACGGGTCATTAAAATATTATGATATACAGTTGCAGACATCAGCACTGGTCGCGTGGGAGCTCCTCTTATTTGCTGCGAGGTCAAGCTCAGGGACTGGGCTGAAGGTACGTCTGAATAAGAAGTAATCAAATAATCAGTCATCATAACAAGGCTAATTCTCACAATTCACTTCAGGTGGCTACACCAGCAAAGACCGACCAAACCCAAGAGGGGAGATCCTGATTGGAGGTCCCAACGTTACCATGGGTTACTACAGGAACGAAAGCAACGATCAGGACTTTTTCGTGGATGGAAAAGGGCAGAGGTGGTTCTGCACCGGGGACGTCGGAGAGGTTTACCCAGATGGATGTCTGCAGATTGTGGGTGTGTATATCGACAAACCGGTTATTAAACCAGTTACTTAAATTACCTCTTGATGTACACACGAGAGACATGAGGATAAAAAAAAAAACGAACACACACAGGATGAATGTTGACGAGCAACGTAGCGAACAATTAAGTTAGAAGCCAAAGTGCAGACAAGATAAAAATAAGTCTTAGTCTAAAAAGCAAATACAACAACGCCCCAATAAGGAATTTCCTGTTTGAGGTGTTTGTTTTTCTCTGATCTTTGAACAGATTTTCAACAATGCTATTTCATTCTTTCAAAGAGAGGGTGAGAAACCAGGAGGTGAAAGAGAGACTGAGGATGACAGGCCTGACAGAAAGAACATTAGTTTGCAGAGAAGGGGAATTCTCTGTCTTCAGGCCCTCACAATCGCTTAATTGTTTTGTCAAATCATCAGGAAACCCACCCAGATAGTTATATACTTTGACATGTGTATGTAACGCATTAAAGAAACTTTAGTGTCTCGGAAGTAAATGAGCGTTCTCATGCTCTGTAGCCTGGAGCGGGCTCAGTAATGTAGTTTCTTCAGTGTACATAATAAAGCCTGAGGACCAAATAAACCCACCGTACATTTCCACACATCCCAAACGTCTGACAAACATCGACCCATTTTGGGTGTGTCATTCTAATTTGCATAATCCCCTGTATGTGACTCCCTGGTTTTCAAATTCTCCCTTGATACGTTTTTCTATTTTGCATATCATTTTTAGTTGTGTGTCTTTATTTGCATATCATTATTCATAGTGAACATAAGCACAACAGTGTTCAGAATTTGCTGATCACTGGCATGAAGCTCCGATGAGTGAAAATCAGGTTATGAACTTTAATTCTAATTTAATTAGTTGTAGATAATCAAGTTGTAGAACATAATCATGCCCAGTAAGATGTCACGTCATGTCATTTTCCAACCGCTTATCCACGACTGCACCCAAATCACATTGCACACACACACAGCCTACTGGCGGTGGTTCCTCGTCGGGGAATCGAACCCCGGTCTTCCGCTTGAAGGCGGAGGTACTTATCCACTGTACTAACGAGGGTGCCCAGTAAAATAAACTTTATAAATCCCATGCAAGGGAAAGTCATTAATGTTTACAATAATATCACAGTAAGAAGATTGAAGTTTAAAGAGCTTTTCCTGTCACTGCCTCCCTGAGTGACATAGATCTGATATCCTCCAAGGCGCTCGATGATGACCACTGCTGTAACGACAGTGTGTTCTACTTAATCGATTCACAAGTCCATTTCCTATTCTTTCACACATCATCACTTTCTTATTCTGATGATTGACTTGTTATTTCTTAACTCAGACACATGGCTGTCATCTGATTGAGTCTGAAAGACACCCCTTTCATACTTGATTTCATCGCTCTAATATCCAGTCTCTGTGGTTGTAACTTATGACGGGGTTTGCTGTTAATACCAGAGCACTCCTGAACACTTTTTTTATACCCTCATTTAGACCGCAAGAAAGACTTGGTCAAACTGCAGGCTGGGGAGTACGTGTCTCTGGGTAAAGTCGAGTCGGCGCTGAAAAACGGCCTCCTCATCGACAACATCTGTGCTTATGCCAACAGGTAAGAAAGTTGTCTTGTCCTTATCCTGCAGACATGTCTGTCTGTGTCGCTGTCTCTTTATTAT
Organism: Pseudorhombus dupliciocellatus; assembly: GCA_016785235.1. Lineage (NCBI taxonomy): Eukaryota > Metazoa > Chordata > Actinopteri > Pleuronectiformes > Paralichthyidae > Pseudorhombus > Pseudorhombus dupliciocellatus. The sequence goes on along the minus strand of JAFBJW010000130.1, from coordinate 2,618,461 downwards.
CCTGACATTTCCTTTGGCCTTACTGCAGTGTTGATGTACTGTGTAAAGCATTAGAAGTCACTGAAAACAGAAATGACCTGAACTGTTGATTATTCAGGTTGTTTTAGTTAACATGCAGGCACAAGAATGTTTTTTTTTTTTTGTTTTTGGAGGGATGTGGGTGTGGAAATCTACTCATCAATGGTCAACTCATCCGTGAAGAAAGTGTTCAGGAGCCCTTTGATGACTTATGTGGAAATATTTATTTAAGCTTGGCCAAGGAGAATATCAGAATTCATCGAGACAGTCATGTGCATGATGCTCTATCATATTCTGAAGTTTGCTTTCCTGCAGTCCCACTTTTAACCCCAACTTCTAATCTGAAGGTCGGCTAGTTCCTAAACAGTCAAATGTATTTTCTAGTTTTCTAATGAGTGCTCTGGCCTTCTGGGACAAGAGTCTATGAAAATTCCATTACGTGGGGGGGGGGGTCATTTGCATACAAAAATAACTTTTGATAAGACAACTGTGTGAAACATAAGGCGTTTTTTCCCAGATACTGGGAAACTGGTGTTGTTTATGAGACCGAAACCACCTCTTGCTCTTCTCACTTTGATAACACCCTCAATAAACAGACTTCCACCGATGTTAATACTAGAATACTGAGGCTCTGTAAATATAACACTTTTACTTATATAAGCATTTATCAATAATAATTGTAATAACGTATTTCCTATTCATCTATTATTTGTCCAAACTGCGACCTTTTAAGTACTGAGCATGACTTCATTAACCTGGTTTCTACTGCTGCCCTTCTCAGTGAGCAGAACTATGTCATCAGCTTCGTGGTTCCCAACCAGAAGAAGCTGACGGAGCTGGCCAAACAGAGAGGCATCGTGGGGTCCTGGGAGGAGATCTGCACTCACCCGGAAATGGAGCGAGAAGTTCTGAAGGAGATCAAGGTCATCGCTGCCAACAGTAAGTGCTGACAGTCTTATGTTTAGCGAATTCACCAACTCTTCAAAGACACGATTAAATCATAAGAGTCGCTCAATGTTCTTTACTACTGAAGCAAACTGAGACCTGGCAGATGGGGGAATTTATCTAAATGTTAAAAATTAAAAAAATATTTAAAAAAAAGAAGATGAGTGAGCATCACTTTTGCTTTTGTCTTTTCTTCCAGTTAAACTCCAACGATTTGAGATTCCAATGAAGGTGCACCTGAGTCCAGAGCCGTGGACCCCAGAGACTGGCCTCGTCACAGACGCGTTCAAGCTGAAGAGGAAAGAGATTAAGAACCACTATCTCCCCCAAATAGAGAGAATGTACGGGCGCAAATAACTTTTCTTCCAATATTCCCACTCATCACCAAAACCACTGTTCTGTTCTATAATAAGGAATTCAGGCACTTTTACTTGGCTTTTCATGCCACGTGTCATCCAGACGTCCAAATGAAGTGTCTTGGACAAAAAAGCTAAATGCTGTAAATAGCTGTTGCATCAGTATGTGCTGCTTTTTATTATTCTCGTGTGCTGGGAGTTTTGGGTTTATAAGAGAGATGCACTTGAGTGGCTTATTTCACAGAAAGGTTGGACTCCGTACGAACTCGCAGCGGCCATCCTTGCGTCGGCACTCGAGTTTGCAGCGGTTACCCCGGTTCTCAAGATATTTCCAATTAAGTGTCATCATTAGGTCTCATTAAGCTCTTGTAAAGTCCTTTTGTTGCTGTGCCTTCAGTCTGCAGTACTTGTGTAGTCAAGCAGAAATATGTGGCATAAATACAAAAACAAATAGTTTGTGTGTTGGTTACAAAAATGGCAAAACTGCCAGATTAATGTTTACTTGGGGCTTTAGGAAAAATATTTCCCCACCCAGAGATACAGTGACATGGTTCATAATCATGTCTGCCTATTTCTTTCCAATAATTTAATTTATTTACTTGTGGTTGTGTGGATTTATCCAGAACGTTAAGACCAAAATGTATAAGCATACATGACTCAGGAAGATACAGTCAACTATTGTTTCAATATAAGATTGGGAAATAGTGGGTCCCTTGTATAGAAATCACATCTGTCCTTACGGTTGTGGAGAGGCGTATTTATTTGTGCAAGCTTGCTTAGCTACTAAAAAGCTTTAGCTCGTAGCTATTCTAGCATTAGCTGTAATTGGGACTGACATACTGTAATTCTTGTACTTTACCTCAGTTGACAGGTTCATGTACAAACGTGATCATTTTAATATTATAGGAGTGTTTTCTATGTATTTTTCAATGTACTGTGCAGATGGTTTTATCATCATTAATCCCTTACGGAGGCAGACCGTCGTCACTTTACAGATGGTTGAACAGTGATCCTATTCATATTTATTACTCCATTTTGACCACATGCCTTGTTCAACATGTCGGAAAATAAAACATCCTTTTTATAGTCTGTGTGGCATGGCACTTTTAAGTTTTTAAGTTTTTTTTATTATTACAAATAAGTAAAGAAAACAAATAGAATATCAACTTTCATTGCTCCGCCAGTTGACTGTCCATACATTAGGGGATGACAAGGACAAGCCTTCAGCTGTTCCAGTCCTGAAATCGGAAACAGTCGCTTGCGATTTTCCAAACAGGCTGGTCATTGTTGGATGAAGCCTGAGTCGTCAGGAGAAAGTTCTGGTTGAAGAAACGCTGTTTGTTCCCCTCGAACTTGACAGTTCCACCAGTGATTACAAGCAGCGTCGTCTGGCCTTGAGTCGCTTGCTCTGTGAATAAAGAAAGGATCGATTATAAAGGATTATCACGCCATCAGTGGAGGAACATCACATGTGTAATTTATTTCACTCTTTACATTTATGTCCTGTTTCATATTTAAAGTTTTGCTATTCATTTTGAATGTGCTGAGGAAAAGGAAAAAAGTTCTCACAAAACTAATGCATTTTCAATATCCTTGTGATGACCACTTTACAGTTTCAATTTACAGGATTTCCTCAACATTAGTTTTTCATCTGCAGTGAAAAAGAACATCTAAGATGGATCGATGTCACTGACGCTACATGAAGTGAAAGTGTCCGTCAATACTAATTCCACCTGGAATGCATCTTCTGTGACTGGGTGGCATTTCTGTCTCCACATTAGCTGCTGCTGCTGCTGCTTTAGCATGCATTCTGTCACCCTGAAAACTCATTAACTAGTTTGTTTTTTTGCACTTTTATTTCTATTTAATTACGCAATTTGGGGGAGGAAGGTCCAGTTCTGATTATTGTGTTTTTGCCCTGAGCTTTTGCTTTTCAACCAGGGATCTCTCCGTTTATTTATCCTCTATATTTATTTAATCATCCCACTAACCGTGAACAGGCTGACAGTCCAGCGTGTGCACTTGGAACTCGCTGGATGGCAGCGACTCAAAGAACTCGCCCAGAGCATCGTGTCCTGACACAGGGTTGCCATTCCACACCAGTGTTGCCTTGTCCAGGTAGAGACGGGTCAAGTTCTGAGACACAGGAACCAATTGAAATTTTACAGTTACGCACAAGTACAACAACCAAATCTGAAATCAACCGAGAACAGAGCATGTGCACTACAGGTACACAACCTCCATCTGCACCTGACAGACTCATAACCGTGTCTGCAACAGGAATATTAGCTGTCAGCTACATTTTCTGTGTTTATTACAACAATCCAAGCAAATATACATCTGCTATATTTAATATAGACTATTAAAAAGTATTGTTTGTCGTGTAAGATTGCGTTAGTTCCTGAATCCTCTCTTTGTTATCAGAACAGTGATAACCGAAGGACCGTTTTCTGATTGACAGGAGAGGACATGGTCGGTACCCACCCTCCTTTTCTTGTCCATGCAGTCGTAGTAAATGTTGACGAACTCCTCTGAGTATCTGCAGGACTGGTCCACGTGCGTTCTGAAATCCTGCCGTGACAAATGAACTTTCATGTTAACTTTAAACACGAGCCGACTCGTCCATCGTTGTGAAGCTGGAGCACGTTGGAAACTAGCGAGCTAGCAGCACAGTGAGTTAGCTGGCGAGATTTCAAAATAAAAGGTCTCGAGCTTACCAGCGTACTCGCCATGATTTCAGGTGAACAGACCGACGCGATGGAGGGAAACGAAGGAGGAGAACGGGCTCTATTGTAACGTTCGGGGGCCTTCTTGTTTACCAACGAACCAACGCCGCCATTTTTGGCGCATGAACGACTTCCTCTGGTCACCCGCTGCACCTTTCAAAATAAAATGTCATGACTTACCGTTAAACACAAAGGAAACGTAAGATCAACCATAATATTTACTGAATAAATAAATGAGCAGTAAAGCACTAAAAACAAATCTTCAGGTAGAGGTGACTTCATTATGTATCAGACTGGTGGAGTCATTCATTCTGCAGAATCTGCTTCGTGTGATGTATTAGGTATGATAGTGTGACAAATCATATCTAGATGATTAATTAATTGGGTTTGAGATGTAAGGTTCAAATAACACGTATTAACAGTAAAAAAAAGAAAAAGAAAAAGAAAGAAAAGAAAAGAAAGAAACAAGCCATTGAAGCGTTTGATCTCCCAGATCAAAGGCATTTTTACTTTAAAGAGGAAACGCGGAAGTAGAGTATACCATTTCCTCGGTCATCCGTGATGCAATTCAAATGAGAAGCTGGAGAAGAGGCGCTGACTCTGTTTTCACTCTTCGGTTTTTAAGGGTTTTAAGAATGGCGGGGTCCGTGTCGAACGTGGAGGTGTGTAACCTCGCGTACACGGGACAGTTGGACAAGTTAAAACAGAGCATCCTGTCAGATAAGACGCTCGCCTGTAAAACGGACCAGGTAAGAAGGCAAATGATCACGATGCTGCTGCTGCTGTAAACACTGAGACGATGATGCACACCATGTGACTCCTGTGTCCATGTGTCCTCCAGGACCAAAGGACTGCGCTTCACTGGGCCTGCTCTGCTGGACACGCCGACATTGTGGAGTTTCTGCTCGACCTGGGAGTAGAAGTCGATCTGCAAGATGATGTAGACACCCTTTATTTTGGTTCTGTTGTGTTCTGTGCAAAACAAAAGGGACGAAGCAGTGATCTTATGCATCACATTAGTAATTAACCCTGGGGTTTGGCATTCATTTGTGCTCTTTAACTATTTTATGAAGTGCTGACCTGACTGTGTTGTATTTTGCTCCCCAGGCTTCATGGACCCCTCTTCACATTGCTGTGTCCGCAGGCAGTGAAGACATCGTGAAATCTCTGATTTCTAAAGGAGTTCAGCTGAATTCAGTGAATCAAAATGGATGCACCCCGCTGCACTATGCTGCCTCCAAAGACAGATATGAGGCAAGGTTCAGTAAAAGTGGCTCCTACCCCTCGGCTGTACTCTCTGCTTACAATGATAAATACTGTTTCTGTCGTGCACTTTCCAGTGGCTCTATAGTTGTATATGCTATCATGTTTTTGTGTTTCATATTTCCAAAGTGTTTCTAGATGAATGTAGGTTTACCTTTACACCAACAACAAATTATTTATCAATTATTCAACCAAGTATTTGGGATTAATAGAATGGAACAATATAATACAACATCATGATAGTGGTTTTATAATTAATGTGGGATACACAAAAAATTTGAAAACAAAAATGAGGAGCCCTACTATAAGCCTCAAAAACCTGTTTTCATATCCATGTACTACTTCATGTCCAACCATTTTAGCCATGTGTTTATCTTGCACTGAAACGGTATATGACACTAAACACATAATGAAACTTAATGGAATGTTAATGGAATGCATGAATGTGTATGTGTCTACATTCCAGAGGATGTTATTCATTTCCTCACAGACTGAGGGGACCCTTACTTTCAGTTGGTGCAGCATATTCAACAAGTGACGTCTGTAGATCCACTTCACTGAGAACTTTTTAGGCAGTGATTCTTAAAAGTGGATGTGTGAGTGTTCTCTGTTGGCTGCTTATTACATCACTTCCTCTTCATTGAGGGCAGCCTGACTGGAACAATTAGTAATGCACAGGATGCCGTTCGTATCATGACATCGGCCCCCAGAAAATGACTCACATTACAGGAAGTCACTGTGAAACATCTGTATTGTGAATGTGTTTGGATTTAATTACTTGACTACATTTTCTATAAATGTATGAAACAACTTATTTAGGGATTAAATAGTCCCACAGTTTCACCCACAGTATTTGGCTGCTGATGATCTTCATTTCGCTCTCACTTCCTACTCTGGGTTAAAACTCCCCCCTAAAATTGGCCATATCTGGAAATGAATTGTTTCATGTACATGGGAATTTCTGAAGTTGAAAGTTGGATGACTAGATTATGAAGTGGTTCTTAATTTACTAGATTTATGAAAAGCACAACTTTCCTCCATAGATTGCCTTGCTGTTGTTGAAAAATGGAGCAGATCCCAATGTCACTGACAAGTATGAGTCTACTCCCCTCCATCGAGCATCCGCCAAAGGAAACTGCCGCCTCATCCAACTGCTCCTCAAACAGAGTGCCTCAACTAACATCCAGGACTCAGAGGGCAACACACCACTGTAAGAAGGAATTAGATTTTGTTTAATACAGCATTGTGTGCTGCTGGCACAAGGAACTTTGTATTTGCTGAAAAGTATTTTTGAATTTGCAATTCTCTATCTATCTTTCCACCAGCCATCTGGCATGTGATGAGGAGCGCGTGGAAGCAGCCAGGTTACTGGTGGAACACGGAGCCAGCATCTACATCGAGAACAAAGAGGAGAAGACCCCACTCCAGATAGCCAAGGGTGGTCTTGGTAACATACTTCGTCGGATCGTGGAGGGATGATGTGTTTACTACCTATGAGTCACACTGCAGATGGAATCCTCTCCCTTGCCAAGTTGAATAGAAAGTAGGCTCATCTCAGTTAGTCCTCCTTGAGCCACCTGGTATGAAACATTCAGCTGTGGAACAGGTGAGAGATGAGATGGCATCAAGGAGGAACTGGACGGGATGAACTGAACTGAATAGCTCCACAGACGGGGGTTTGGAGTTGCGCACTCTCCTGCACTTAGCGCAGTCTAACACTGCTGCCTGTTTTCTGTTAAGTTTAAATTGTACTCACAATTACTTAATAAAAGAAAGTGTTCAGCCTCTTAAATCGATGGGTTGAATATCCACTGTACTTTAATGTTGTTATTGTAATTATAGCTTTGGATTATGGAAATCTCTGAGTAATGTCCTGTTCCATAGCAACATGCAGGTGTGCTCTAGCACCCTGTTAGATCACTCTGGGGTGCATTCACAGGTAGACAAAGCTTATTTCACACCACACCCAACCACACCCATCACTAATGCTGCTGACTGGGAGTTTTGGAATATTTTGAAGCCTCTCTTAGATAACTTCTTTATGAACCTGGACAAGATTCAAAAACTAGTCTAAATAGATTCCCATTGGTTCTCAGTCTTTATTTAATAATAATGCGGAGCCTTTATTACAGTATCTGTGACATAAACATATGATTCAGAATTACAAATAGTGGTGCAACAGTTTTTACAGATCCCGCAATATCAGATACTGTAGGACAAACTCAATCCCAGGCTATTTTAGTAGTTATTAGTGTTAATGCCACAGTTTATATCACAATCATCATGTTTACGAGCTGGAGTATAATATTTGACTATTTCAAAATTAAAACTACTCAGTAAAAACTTGTACATGTAGTATTATGATAAATATTGTGTTAAACATTTATAAAATTTAAAATTTATAATATAATGTGGGTTCGACATCGGCATGTGCTAATGATGAAGTAAAACTGAAAGCATTTCTTCACGTGGTTCGCGGGGAGAGCCCGGGACCCCGCAGAAGGCCCTACATTCCGTGACGTCATAATGGCTGGTCGGCTTGGGCGCGTGCAGGAGCATGCGCAGTTCGCTGTTTCCACTTCCTGAATGCGAGGTCATATAAAAATAAACGCTTCTCTCGATCCTCGCTGTCCTGTGGGTCGTGGTCTGACTGGGGCTGACTGGAATCGAACACTGACGAGCTACGTGTAAGGTATGATCACGACTTACTGGCGTTTGGCTGTTTTCTGCTCGCTGAAGTAACTTTTTGACCTAGCGTAATGTGGTATAGCTAAGCTAACGAAGCTACCTTACGCCTGTCGCCAGTGCCAGGTGACATCTTGACGTCCCTGCTCTCTGATCGTTCCGACATTGTGGTGCAGATGTGGTTCTCTCCTTATTGAGATCTCACTGGACTTTGGTTTCGCTCTATAGTAATCTAGAGGGACGTCACTGAGCTAACTCCGTGTGACTGAGCTGTCACTGTTCACCACTGTTTACACACAGATCGCTGCTGCGGGACACGCCTTCTACCATTCTGTGAAAATAGATTTTTACATAATGCAAGTCAAACTTTATGCTAAACAGCATGGTTATCTAACATAATAACTATGAAAATGCTATCACCTGCTGTCACACACACACACACTGTTCAGTCGAACATGAACGCCTTTTAAAGAGTGTTTATTATTTCTTTCTGTCATATCCAATTATGTTTATTAGATATTATTGCATATTTGATATGTTATATTGGAACAACACGTTGCAGTAGTTAACATCGTTTAAAGATTGCAAGCTGCTGCACTCAATGAAGTGTAGGCACCAACAGATAGCAGAAGACGCTATGACCTGGATGACTGTGAATCAGTTACCAATGAATCAATCAGTAGTTGCACAATGTGACACGTCCTGTGTTTTAACACATGATAACACCCTAGTGATGTTGACTCAGTTTAGCTTAGTTAACATTTGTTCCTCAATACTTTTTTGAGGAGGAAATAAATATATGTGCACTAAAGTCTTAATTGTACCTGTCCTTGGTTGAGAATGCAGTTCAGTTAAAAAAGGAAATATTAAGATCAATGCAGATCCAGTTCCACCTCACTGGAAAATATGCACAAGAGGAAGAGTATTATGCTTCCCCATGAAGGATAACTATACAAAGGGTTTCAACACATTTTGTATGCTGGCATATTCAGTTCCATTTCCAAAGTGTTTTACTAGTTCCATCTGGCTGAACTGCCAAGGCATACACCCTCAGCAATTCAACCACATTGCTGTGTACTCAGTGTGTACACAACCCAGTCTCTATGGTGCCCATACTTCACATGGGATATCCAGAATCTCCATGTGATCACATCTGGCTCCCACTCTTTAAAGGTGCAGTGTTCAAGATCTAGTTGAATTTAATATCACTAGATTCTACACACTGAACCGAAATAGTATAAAGAGACTTTCATAGGGTAAAGAAAACTATAATCTATACATCTTGAAACAAACTAGGGAAAACATCTTGATGATTATTCTATATTCAATTTCTGCTAATCGTTTCCTTTCACCTAAATTGTTCATGCTAAATCTTCAAAGGCACTGTGACCTTTTTTGATGCCAATCATTCATTCATTCATCTTCTAACACCACTAGGTTGCGCGGGTGGGGGGGGGGGCGCTGGAACCGGTGGGTGCTGGAGCCATCCCACCCTGGACAAGTCACGAGTTCATCGCAGGGTTTCAAAGCCAATCTTGACTGTTTAATCAAAGACATTAGCTGCTTTTTTGCCTTTTTTGCCTTTGATCTTGCTGATTAGATCACTGCCATGTGACCTTTCAGATGGATCATTTGACCCATTAAGACATTTGCTTAACCTCTACATCTGTAATCTATTTTTTCTGCAGCTATCGTGTCCAACAACGGATCCCACTCGGCCGCTTCTGTCATGTCTGATCAAAGTCAAGACAGCAGTTTGGAGTCAGATCACTTGGCTGCCTTTTCCCAGATGAACAGTCGCCTAGACTCATTCTGTGGCTCCAGCCCCAGGTCAGAGGCAGAAAACATGGAATATCTTTTGAGAACGGGATCGGTGGTGGATGAGTCCACCTACCCTATGGCTCCTCACATGAGGAGCGAGGAGGCCCGGCTTAAGACCTTCACTTCTTGGCCGTCTTCGGCACCAGTGCGACCCCGGGATCTGGCCCAGGCCGGCCTCTACTACTTAGGGAAGGATGACCGGGTGCAGTGTTTCTGCTGTGGTGGCATGCTGGGTGGCTGGGAACCAGGGGACACTGCCTGGGAAGAGCATACCAGGCATTTTTCCTGCTGCTTCTTCATCCTTGGGCATGATGTGGGTAACATCCCATTCCAGGGGGGTATGGAGGAAGAGTGCAGCAATACACAAAAGCAAGGCTCCATGGGCAGTTTTGAGGAGAGGCTTGCTAGTTTTGCTGGAGTCCAGCACCCAATCGATCATGACAGACTTGCCAGAGCTGGATTCCACTATGCAGGTAGAGTGAAGGGGAATATTGCAACCAGAGATACAGCAATCTCTTTTGTAGTTGATCACAAATGAGCAGATATCCTCAATTATGTCTGTGCTTACAGGGACAGAAGACAGGGTGTTGTGTTTCCGCTGTGGTGGAGGCTTGAAGGACTGGCAACCAGAAGAGGACCCTTGGGAAGAGCATGCCAAAAACTACCCTGGGTAAGTGCACTCATTTCAGCTTATCCAATTGGGTCAAAAACATTTTGCCAGTATAGAAATATGTGGGATCCTGAGGCGGATACTACTTGTTTTCATATAGTGACATGTTTTATTTGAACAGATGCAGCTTCCTTTTGGCAGAAAAGGGTCCAAGCTTTGTCAACAACATCCAGCTGGGAGACCCACAACGAAATAGAGCTGTAAGCTTTCAGTGAATTTTAAAACAGATTGTTGTTAAAATATCAGATTTTCTCAGCTTTCATTTAAAAATGTACTCACTTAATGTTGATATAGACTAAGAGGAATCAGTTGAACTGCACGTGACACACAATCCTTTTATAATTTCCCATGTTGAAATGAAATGTTTTGATTACCCATTTATATTAAATATTTATTTTTTCCAGACAAGTCACCACAATGTTGTGTAAGACATAATGCAGAGTTGCTTTGTTTTGTAATGCTGACTCTCACAGCCTCTTGTTCTACTTTAATCAAACTGAAAATAACTGAAGTGATCATGTTTGTTTTCAGACTTCAAGTAATCAGAATGGATTTGCTGCAAATACAAATGGTAAATATTTAAGTCTTTTATTTTGAAAATTTATACAAAACACAAGTTGTGTTTGGAGAACAGTATGAATAAATCACATCACACTGAATGAATATAACTTCAAAATGATGTGCAGTTGTGTACACTGATGTTTCATGTTTTTTGTTCAGAGGAGCAGCTGTAATATTTGAGAACCCCCCTCCTTCTTTTTCTTTCAGATGAAGACCCACTGAAGAAGCTAATGAAGCTGCAGAGGGAGAAAATGTGTAAAATCTGTATGGACAGAGACATTTCTATTGTCCTCATCCCATGTGGTCACCTGGTCAGTTGTAAAGAGTGTTCAGAGTCACTCAGCAAGTGCCCGATCTGCTGCGGAGGCATTTCACAGAAGCTCAAGACCTACATCTCTTAGGGGAATTGAAACGCTTGCTGATTTCAATGCTGCTTTACCCCTAACTCTATAATATTCTATTTTAATATTAAATGTAGATAACTTTGTAATATACTTGAGGACCATGTCGTCTGTATGAATATGAGAATGAACGAACAAGAATATTTGACATGGTACATAGCTGTTACTGTGAGGTGAGATAATAGTCATTGTTGATTTTTCATCATGAATACTGACACCTGTAAATACACACTTCAATATATTTCCCGTAATATAACACTCATTCATGCCAGAAGTGCCTTGCCAGTGTACAGGCTTAAAGAACTAATTTCTAGATTAGTTTGTATTTTTCATTTTGAACATTTAGCAACATCGATTTGAACTTCAGATCTGATGACATTTTCATTTCAATTTCATATACTTATACAGCCAGCTCTATTATCGGGGCACTTTACCTTCAACACCTTTATATCTACCTACTGCTGTGTGTGGACACTTGAGGGCAGATTTAAAAATCCATAAACTCTAATTTTACATTTAGAAAATCAGCTGTGGTGAGGGCCTGTGTTTGATGAGTGTGGTGTGATATCATTTTACCATTCCACCATCTGCTGTATCATCAAGAGTGAATAAATTTTATTTCTGGACTTGAGTAGTTTTCTTCCATTATTATTCTTACATTTAGATTTTTTTTCTTACAATAAGTGATTTGATGTTAAGAAGACACCAATCCTGCCTTTCTGCCCACTTTGGGTTTGTTACCGCAGTCAAAAATGAATTCATTTCCAGTGAAAAATGTCATCAATTTGGAAGTGTTACTGTTAATTTGACAATTGATGTGACCCATTGGGGATTAATAATTTTTAGGACAATCCATTCAGGATCTACAGTGTATTTGACCAATGAAATTCTCTTCTTGTGGTAAAAAAGAATGGGGGCGAGATGAGCTGATCTACAGTATATTTCAGTTTCTCCTGCTGCTTGACTTTACAATTCCCACCTTCGATCGCAATCTCTCCACCCATCCCTCCATCCATCCATCTATTATGCAAGAAACGAAATGAAAGTGACATTAGCCGCGGTACCCTCCAATGGCCACTAGATGTCAGCAGATCAATAGTATATCTAACGGGGTGCCGTGGCCGCTAGGTGGCAGCTCTGCACCAGGATTTCCTCCTCCCAGGTCGTCGAAACAACAAACCGAACTACGGAGCAAGCGGGTGAGAGAACGTCCGAAACCGCCTCTGACCGCGACTTTTAAACTCTTTTTTAGCGAATTTTAGCGGGATTCAGACGGAGGCTGTACGAGAATAGCAAAAAGTTCCGATTGGACCGGGATTATATTTCACAACAAGGTAAGTTAGCCGTAAAATGGCGGAGAGCTATCTGGAAGTTAGTTGATTTGTATTTTGCTAGCCTGGCTAGCTGTGGATGAGCCCCGAGCGCGGATGTCTGCCTCAACCAAGTCGCTTCGTTAGCTCGCGGTACACGGCTACGTCGGTTGTTAGCACGCTAACGAACCAGTTTTCTGGCGCACGGCTGCAAAATATTTAGTTTATAAGCAAATGAATCGTTTCGCAGCTTAATTTGACTTCCATACACTTTATATATTTGTAAACAAAGTGTTTGTTGCTTATGCAATACGGCGCTGGAACTCCCGAGGCAAGATGGAGGACGCAAGGACGTGATGTTTTTTTAGGTAACGTTAGCGGTAGCAGTTAGCATAGCTAAAGAGGGGTAGTTGCTCTCTGCTCCGTGTTTGATGGATAATCCTCGTGGCTATTCGCTCAATCTGTGCGGGAGCATTGCGCGTGGCTGATGTGGGGACTGGGCAGATATTGTCCTTGGAAGCAGCACTGGCTCGGGTTATTGTGCACAGGCTAGCATTAGCTTGCGCTAGTACAGTAGGGCTTGCGTTGTTTTGTTATTATGGTACAACTACCATAGCATTCGTGCACATGGTATGCGGCCGATATTCGGCGTTAAATCGCCCAGCAGACGGTCGCTCTCGGTGAAGAGCAGATCGCTGCCGGGCTCAGTGTGCGGAGTGCATGTTTACTTGATCCAGCCGTATGTAGCCGACGCTGTGGGGGGAAGACGCCGGAACGCTCGGTAGCTTAGCTTGTAGCGGCGCTAGCGCCAGCAGCGCACCGGTGTCAATTTTGACAGGAGCCGACGGAGAGCGTGGCCGCGCCGGCGTTGTTGGAGGGAACCGAGCCGCTATTTTGTGGCACCGATGAACCGCACAAACACGCACAGTCGGGGCTAACGCGGGCGGTTGGTCTGAAAATCGTCTCCTTAGGACTCGCAGACACAAGTTTATGAGAATCGCCGCTCGATTTGGCGCCACTTTTTTCAGTCTACACCCATAGAATCCCGTCGTCTTGTCACACGCAACATCAAGGAAATAGAGATGGGCGCATATTTCCCGGTAAACACACTTCCCTGCTCGGTTTAAGAAACAAAGCCTTGTCCGTGTCGTGCGATCGATCTCTCCTTTGGTTGGATGTTTTATGTCGCGTCTCATTTTTAGTTGTTTGTTGTTTTAATAATAACCGGACATGATCAGACCCCCGTGTGTGTGGCCCATCGTTTCCAGGGCACTGTGGAGGAGAGGGTCCCATGGTGATTAACACACGGCATTAATTCCATTTTCACTCATCATACTCATCACAGACGTTATGTTGATTAAATAAAGACCATTCATTTGTACACTCCTGTAACGGGGGGGGGGGGGGGGGGGGGGAGTTGCGCCGTGTGTGCTTATATTAAAGGTGGAGTTTATTTCTGCTGTTTTAACTCTGACCAGTTGGGTTCTTCTGCTGCTGTTGGCTCCCCTGGCCGCTGAAGAGGCGTTTGCATTGTTTAAAATAAAAAGCACAGACAAAGTAATCATCATAATTGCGTTTTTCTGCCTACTCTCCTGTCTATGGTGTATGTGCTGTTCATTTACACATCACAGCCATGCAATAGTTTCTCTGTGGCCTGCGGTATCTTGTTGATGTTGATACTGCCTCCCGATTGGCTGAGATATGAATGGGGCGTATAGGGCAGTGCCATATTTGGCCATTGAGGAAGACACTCCAATCTTTGTTGCGTGACGTTTTCTGTAAGCCAGGGGAAGCGGAGAAAACGAGGGAGCCAATGGGAAGCAGGCAGAGTGTGACAGGAGCACTGGTTTCCGCCCCCGTTACCATGTGAAACCGTTTTTTCCCTCTGAATGGCATCAAAGTGGCATTTGCTCACTACAGGGGATGTGCTTCTGCAAACACACACACGTCTGTTTGTTTTCTAGCATTAATTGTTACTGCCTTGTTGGGAGGTGTGGTGGGGCTGCACGTGTAGCCCTCTTAATCACTCCATTTCATATTACAGGTCACATGCGACCTCCCCCCGTCTGGTATTCTCTGAGGATCGAAAGCCAGTCATAAGTTGAAGTTTTCCAGAAGATGTTACAGAAATGATAGCAGCACCAGAAATACCATCAGAGTTCTCCTTCACTCAGTAAGTACATGTTTCCTGGTTTTATTTGCTGATCATATTTGGGGTCGGTTTGAGTGTACATGCTAATGTCTTCTTTTCTCTACCAGCGACACAGACACCCGATTCTCTTCTGACACAGACTTCTCAGAGGAGCCTGATGGAAGAGTTGCAAACACAGCAAAAGGAAAGGTATGAAAAATGCCATGACACACTCAGTCTGGGTCAAATCATTCTGGTCTCCTCTTCATATTTTTGTGATAGATATATCTGTGGTGTGAAATTAAATTCCTCTTCTTTTAATCACTTTGATGATTCCCACATTTTTATTAATCCCTATGTTTTTCTACGCTGTTCCAGGGTGGGAAGAAGGGGAAGAAGGCAGCTGGGGAGAAAGGCAAAGGAGGGAAGGGAGCAGGTCGGTTAAACGGCCACCACCAAGAGAATGGCATGGAAAACATGATGCTGTTTGAGGTGGTGAGGCTGGGCAGGAGTGCAATGCAGGTACGAGAGATTTTTTTAGAATCACCACTTTATGATTATCAGTTATGGTGGATTCCATGAGTTAATTTTTTTTTAAATCAATCTATCACAACCTTCCGGCAGTCTGTCGTGGATGACTGGATTGAGTCATATAAACATGACAGAGATGTTGCACTACTAGATCTCATCAATTTCTTCATCCAGTGCTCGGGATGTAAAGGCAAGTACCGCTCTCTGTGTGTAACTTTATCCTGTGATCTGTCCTTTTCAGACGTGTTTGAGGTAAATTACAGAACACCTGTGACGTACAGTGATGTTTATGTTCTTCATCATTAAGTGAATTGTCCTCTGTCTTCCCACTCTGCTTATCAGGTGTGGTCAGTGGAGAAATGTTCCGCAACATGCAGAACTCTGAGATCATCCGACGAATGACGGAGGAATTTGATGAGGTAACTTCACTCTATTCAGTATAATTATTTCCATATTTAATAGAAAGCTCCAAAGTATCATTTTAGATTAAAAAGATCAACTTGAAAAGTCTTTGCCAGGAACTGTACAACTTTCAAACTTCTTGGCAGAATGAAATGGTAAATAATTGTTGTGCTATGTCATTGCATGTACTGATGTTCTTCTCTCTGTGTCCTCTGTAGGACAGCGGTGACTACCCATTGACCATAGCAGGGCCCCAATGGAAGAAGTTCAAATCAAGCTTTTGTGAATTCATTGCTGTTCTAGTGCGCCAGTGTCAATACAGTATCATCTATGATGAGTACATGATGGACACAGTCATCTCTCTTCTCACCGGACTATCGGACTCCCAGGTCCGAGCCTTCAGACACACCTCAACACTGGCGGGTAAGACAAGCTGTGTGTGTATACAAGACTTTGTGAAGACTACATTTGAATGTCAGTGCTGTGTGTGTGTGTGTGTGTTGTTCTTTGAATAAGCACGGTGTACATGCACATTTGAATCAGGCTCATGTGCATTTCAAATACTTGTACACATAGGACTGTTTGAAATGAATATTGTCTGTTATCGTGTAACAAGTATAAGCCAGTATTGATACACACCCACAAATAAAGCTACTAAACTTCCATGGCACACCCACACATGTTTTCATCTATTTTGACAGTCAGTTTATTTGCACATGTTTGTTCTACTCATCATATAAGGGTGCTCAGCTTTGTAGGACAAAATGTAGGTGAATTTACCCTCTTAAATAAAGTACCTATTGCACCTAGTGAGGTCAGATCATGTGCTTTGTAATAACCAGAGGAATTCAGAACAACAGCTTGTATTTTTTTTTGCAGCAGCACATGTACATTTGACAGTGACTGCAAATTGAGCAAGTGGGCGGTTTAGCCTTAAAACACCATTGTGTTGATGTTTTGTCTCAGAAACCAATTACCCTTATCTGTCAGTGTTCAGTGGTGACATGGTTTTGTTGTTTGAAAGTTGTGGTATCTGTGCTGGCAGAGGCAGCCAGGTCAGAGCAGATCAGTTGATACCAAGCTGTTTTAAATGACCTCTTGTTAAATAATTATTGCTCATTGAATCTGTGCAAGTTCAAGTGAACGCAAATGCTGACAAAATTGGGCCGATTGGTATTCATAGTGTTGGTGCAAGCGCCAGCCCAGGTGTTATGTCTAATTTCAAACTTTTTTTCCCCCAGAATAGGTTTTCAATTTGACATATTTCATTGTGCTTAAAGGTTATGTCACTCAAGTGTTTTGTTTTGTTCTGTGGTGAAACTTAGTCTCATAAAGATTGTTTCATCCAGAGGCAATTTTCCATTGTACACAATTGATCTGTTATTTATAGATTTTATTTTTCTTGTTGTTACTTGTGGTTCGAACAGCCATGAAGCTGATGACAGCCCTGGTGAATGTAGCTCTAAACCTCAGCATCAACATGGACAACACCCAGCGCCAGTATGAGGCAGAAAGGAATAAAGCAGTTCCCAAAAGGGCAAACGACAGGCTAGAGCTGCTCCTACAGAAACGCAAAGAGGTAAGAGTGGCCACATGGTAATAAACTACCTTTTGTTTTCATTCACATGCCTCGCATTCAACACGCCTTTTGCATTTACACATACATACGCATCGGAGTCATCAGCAGTAGTTTATGTATTTAATAAGTTCATGATTCAATGTCTAGATAGAGGTTTTTATTCAGTTGTGATTTTTGCCATCTTTTTTTTTTTTTTACCTTAAGTCTCTGAAATTGGTTGTTGTGAGTCATTAATACAATTGATTTAAACTTTTGAAGCTTGCATTCAGCAGCACCCAGATAAAGAACAGCTTGCTCATACTAGCTGTTTTGTTTTGTATCAAATCTACAAAGAAAAGCAGAACTAAATGTTTTTTATATCCCATCTAACTCAGAATTGATTAAGAATATAAATGTTGTGCAATTTGCAAGCATTATAAAAAGCCTATTGTGGCAAATCATAAAGAAACTCGCACACGCTATCACATACAGGCAGTCCCCAAGTTACACTGCAAATAATTGTGAATGATTTTACCATATAAACCATAAATCTGTTCCATTTTTAGAATAGTAACACCCCGGTAGGTGGCGGACCTGCAGTGACTGTGTTAGTACCAAGTGTTATTCAGCCAGTCAGTTTTATTAGGTTATATAACAGCAGGTCCTACTGGGCATCCATCTGTTATTTCACTGTGCAGCCACATCACAGCATGAAGGCATAGTTGACTGTCACACACACACACACACACACACACACACACACATCTTGTTGTGTTAACAATGCCTCCTGGTTACCTCTCTAACATTCTAGGTTTATGTTTGACAGAATAAACTTACTCTTGTTCTATCTGTATTTCAGCTCCAAGAAAATCAGGATGAGATTGAAAACATGATGAATGCAATATTCAAAGGAGTGTTTGTCCACAGATATCGGTATGGTGTCAACTACTTCAACTCTTATCAGCAGTCATCCTGATGCTGTATTATTCTGGTGCACTGTTTAACATACATCATGTTTTAACAGTGACTCGATAGCAGAAATCCGGGCAATCTGTATAGAAGAGATTGGAGTTTGGATGAAACTTTATAGCGATGCCTTCCTCAACGACAGCTATCTGAAGTATGTGGGGTGGACGATGCACGATAAGGTGAGTTTGAATGTCTTTAAAAACACTTCATATTTCCATTCTCCTGAGTAGACCTCAGCACTGTGGGTGTACACACAGCAATGCTCACACCTCTGCTTTCACTAACGCTAACACCTCAACATTATCTTGGCAAACTAGCACTGAAGTGAAAGTCCAGGGGTGAGCAATTAAAATTCTAGCCTGTTGCGAATTGTGATCGCACTCTTGCACACTGGATGAAAGAATGCTGGATAATGTCAGAAACGACAAAACAAGATGTTGAACCCTTTTAATTTATAACTTGCTGCTGTGGACATGATAACAGAAAAATAACTTCTCTATTCCAGCAAGGTGAGGTACGTCTGAAGTGTCTGACGGCCCTGCAGGGTCTCTACTACAACAGAGAACTCAATGCAAGATTGGAACTCTTCACCAGTCGCTTCAAGGTGAGCACCACCTGCTGGACAACCTAGACACAACATGTCAGACTTTTCTGACTCAATATAAAGTCTATCACTGACTCATCAAATGAAAATAAATCATTACATATTTAATCTCACTCTTCTTTCTCTCAGGACCGAATCGTCTCCATGACTCTGGACAAAGAGTATGATGTTGCTGTACAAGCAATTAAACTTCTCACTCTAGTCTTGAAGTAAGTTGTTGTGTTCTTGATATTAACTGATAAGTACTGCTCAGTGAGAGTTTCCATGAATTACACAGGTACACGTGTGGTCCTCCTTTAAAAGTGACTGACCTTCTCCGTTTGTCTCTGCAGTAGTACGGATGAGGTTCTGACCCCTGAGGACTGTGAGAGCGTCTACCACTTGGTTTACTCGGCACACAGGCCTGTCGCCATCGCAGCTGGAGAATTCCTCTTTAAGAAGTAGGTCGAGAATACATCAAACCTTACACCTGAACAGAAGTGAACACTGACACCAATATGATGTTTAGGCAGGTCAGGGAAGAGGGAAAACTATATTTTTGTAGATGCAGCATTTTTACATACAGGTTCATCTTGGCACTAATTCTGTTGGTAACTTTAGAAGTTTAAGTTACTCACGATTAATTTCTGTTGGATTTAATATTTTTTTAGTTCAGCTGATTTTTTTTTTTTTGTTGCTGCTGCTAAGAGTTGTTTTCAGAGGATTATATGGGAGATGATTCTGTGTGATCCCGAACCTAATGAATAATGTTTTCAAAGATTGTTCAGCCAACGGGAACCAGAGGAGGAAGGTGCTCCCAAGAGAAGAGGCCGACAAAGCCCCAACGCCAACCTCATTAAGACCACTGTCTTCTTCTTCCTGGAGAGTGAGGTATATTATCTTATTTCTTTCTTTTTCCTCCTCAGCCTCTTTATTATCAGTATGTTTGTGGACTGAATCATCCACCCTTGATGTGAATGTCTCTCCTTAGCTCCACGAGCATGCAGCCTACCTAGTGGACTCTCTTTGGGAATGTGGTGCAGAGCTACTGAAGGACTGGGAGTGTATGATCAGCTTGCTGCTAGATGAACCGTTACCAGGAGAGGAAGGTATGTTGGGATTTTTTTTAAGCCTACATTAGTGGTTTGCACTTCAGGACAAATGCGGCCTTGACACATATTTTCTTCTTTTTATATTTGTTGAAATAAAAAAGATTTCCATTGACTAGCTGAGTAAACTCTTTTCACCTCAGATCAAACCAAGAAACTTAAACTTAAAATTGCACGTGAAGTATCTTGTTACTAGACATCATTTCATTAATAAAAGTTGAGTGTGTAAGACCCATGTTTTGAAACTAAAAAGAAAATACTAGACTGTAGTTTGATTTAACTTTCCAAGTTATGGTGCATTTGGGAGAGTCCCTTTGGCCTTTTGGGATGAAACCAATTTAAGATCAGTAACTTCAGCTCTATGTGCTTAAAAGGAAAATTTCAAAGCAAAGATCATATCCCCAGAGTGCAACATTGCTTAGTAATTTCCTTTATTGCATCTTGAATTGGATCCCTTAAATATTTGCAATGCAGGTTTCGTCTCCACAGTTTGATGACCCTAAACATGCACCCCATAAACGGCCAAGAATTAACAAAACGCAATTGTTAGGTCTCAGTGGTCACACCAGTTTATTTAGCTGTTATTCAAATTGATGCGTTGCATTGGAAATCAAAGTATTTCTATTCTTTTAATTGGTGAACAGTTGATCCGAAATACTTTTGCCAGTTTTGTTTCAGCATCTTGTCGCTGAAGTCTTGCACCTTCTGATTTGTCTGTAATGTCTCTCCTGATTGCTCTGTGTTTTTGTAGCTCTTACAGAGAGACAAGAGACGGCCTTGATTGAAATTTTGCTGTGCACTGTGCGCCAGGCTGCTGAATGCCACCCACCCGTTGGAAGAGGCACAGGAAAGAGGGTAAGAGTCAATTTGAACAATTGACCACAATGGGTGAAAGTATAATTCAGTAATTTCTTACATAGATGTGCTGGGATTGCTTTGTCAGATGTCTCGACCATAAAATTGTTTTTTTTTTTTTTACTTTTGAGCTGGATCAGAGCTAGCTGAAACAAAACACAGTTGAAGTGTTCCCCTCTAATCACAGAATAATTTCCATCTATGCATGGGTGATTTTTTTTTTTGAAGAAGAAGAAGAAGAAGAATTGTTTCGGGTTTTGGAGAGATCAGACTGCAGGGTTGATGTACAGTGATTGCCACATTGCAAAGTTGCAGTTTTCGACGTTAGAGTATGAGGGCATTTGTTCTGCATCACACGCAATGCTACATCAACTTCATTGTGCTGAACAGACACTTAAATCTCATCAGGTTTTCAGCCTTTTTTTATGTATGTTTTAAATTAACACTATTGCTTGTGCTGCAAAAGAGTGACCGTGATTATATTTTCAAAGGTCAGATAAACATGGGGTTGAAATGAACCTGTAAAGGTCAAAGAGTAAACCATTACGTTCAATATCGCACTTAAAGTGGATAAATGCAAACGAGAAACATAAGTACGGAAGTATAACTTGCTGCATCCTTGATCAGGTGATGACGGCTAAAGAAAAGAAGACTCAGCTGGATGACAGAACCAGAATGACAGAGCTGTTTGCTGTGGCTTTGCCCCCTCTACTGGCCAAGGTTCGTTAAATCTACTGAAGCACTCCTTTTAAAGACTGTTGGTGTCAGGTATGTATTCACATTTTGTGTTTTTTCTACAGTATGCGGTGGATTCAGAGAAGGTGACCAATTTGTTGCAGCTGCCTCAGTTCTTTGATCTGGAAATTTATACCACAGGGCGTTTGGAGAAGGTACAGACATCCCACAAGACATCCGAAGAAAAAAAAGATGATCAAAGTTGATAATTCCACTCATCAATTGTCACTCACAATGTGTCCTTCTTTTTCCTTTAACTCAGCATCTGGAGGCTCTAATGCGTCAGATCAGGGAAATAGTGGAGAAGCACACAGACACTGAAGTCCTGGAGGCCTGCTCTAAGACTTACCACGCCCTCTGCAATGAGGAGTTCACAATCTTTAACAGGGTGGACATTGCCCGCTCCCAGCTGCTGGATGAACTGGTCGACAAGTTTAACAGGCTACTGGAGGATTTTCTACAAGAGGTAGGAATGACCGGATGCACACAGACACAAGCATTTTTTATTAGTTTTGGAAAAGTGAGCCCAGTCTTCTGTGTTCATTAATAACTTGCTCCTTGTTAGATTTTTGTTTGTTTGTAGGGGAGTTTACACCACCTCCTTTCTATTACTTTCTTTTAACCTTCACATTAAATCATCAACATTTGAGAACCCCCCCTAGATTGGTGCTCATAAAAGCAAACTGGAATTAAATTAACTCAGCCAATATCCCATAATTACCTTTTCTTACGATAACTGCAAATGTGCATGAATGAGTGAATAACATACAGTAGATGAGAAATTAGTCTGCAATGAGGGAACCTGAAAATGAGGATATCTATGTAATCTCGGTGCCCCAGTCTTTGTCAGATGAGAAAACATCTTGGTTCATAAATTCACACATTTGTACCTTTTCTTTTTTCCAGGGGGAAGAGGCCGATGAAGATGATGCATATCAGGTTTTGTCAACTCTAAAGAGGATCACAGCATTTCACAAGTATGGCATTTATCTGTAACAACTGTACTTCATACTCCCCTTGTGCTTTTTTCCAGTCAGAGGAATAATTTACTTTTCTATTGCAGTGCACACGACCTGTCGGGGTGGGACCTTTTTACCAGTAACTTCAAGCTTCTCAACACAGGCATAGAGAACGGAGACATGCCTGAGCAGGTTGTTAGATAGTAAAACTAATCTAGTAATACATTTCCGTAATAGTAAATATTCAGAAATATTAATCTGTGTTTCTCCACTTGTGAGCAGATTGTCATCCATTCGCTGCAGTGCACCCACTATGTGATCTTGTGGAATCTGGCTAAGATATCTGAGGGTAGCTCCAGAAAGGTGAGGCTCCCGAAAGCCAAGTTCATCCTCTCTGTTGTGAAAAGTTTTGAATCGAAATGGATGGACCAAATACATCTTGTGTGTGTCTTGACTCAGGATGACATGGTGACCCTGAGGAAGCAGATGAGGGCCTTCTGTATGATGTGTCAGCGCTACCTCACCAATGTCAACACAGCTGTCAAAGAACAGGTGACAAATGTGTACAACATGTAGCAGCAGCAATTGTAATTGTAGAAGCTCCTCAATAGCAAGCATAAATGGGCATCGTTAATATTTAGCTATGGTGTCAAAACCTGGGGTGGTTTAGCGCCTGTTCATTGCTGCAGGATTTCTACACCTCAAGGTGCCAGTAAGAGGGTGTTATCACATAAAAGATTGATATCGCTGAGTACCTATTACTTATTTTGTACATAGTACTCGTATAAACTGAGCTTTACCTTGCTCTCCTTTTTCCTTCTCCCTGCAGGCGTTTACCATCCTGTGTGATCTCCTGCTCATCTTCAGCCACCAGATGGTGTCCGGAGGCAGAGAACACCTGGAGCCCCTTGTCTATTCCCCGGAGGACTCGCTGCAGTCCGAACTTCTCTCCTTCATCCTGAACCACGTCTTCATAGATCAGGACGACGACACAAATAGCACAGGTACAAATGCAAATGTGCGGTACAAGAGGCTCCTTGTACTTTCAGCTCTCCTCCAGTGGGCAAAGAGGGCAAGTAAAAAGGACAAATCACAAAATCTGTAAAACTGGTTTGTTTATCATTTCAGATGGGCAACAGGATGATGAGGCTGTAAAAATTGAAGCTCTGCACAAGAGGAGAAACCTCCTGGCTGCTTACTGTAAACTGATCATTTACTGTGTAGTAGAAATGAGGACTGGAGCTGACATCTTCAAACAATACATGCGAGTAAGTGAAGTTATATCACTTAAACCCTTGTCGTTTTTAATCTGCACCTTAAGCCATAACGGGTTAAATGCAGTTATGCGGGTTGATATTTTTTACTAAATGTTAGAGTAAATTCTGACCCAATGTTTTCCTTTCTTTCTTTACAGTATTACAATGATTATGGTGACATCATCAAGGAGACTATGAGTAAGACTCGACAAATCGACAAAATTCAGTGTGCCAAGACACTCATCATCAGTTTGCAGCAGGTCGGTGCACACATGCTTACTCGTTAATGAATGCAGCGACTCTGACCTCCTGCTCACGTGTTCCACTTTTTAAGAGTTTGTTAATCTAACATATCACGTCTCTCCTCCTGCTAGCTCTTCAATGAAATGCTGTCAGAACTGGGTCATGGGTTTGATCGTTCCTCCTCTTCGTTCTGTGGAATTAAAGAGTTGGCACGTCGGTTTTCTCTAACCTTTGGTCTCGACCAAGTCAAAACCAGAGATGCCATCGCCATGCTACACAAGTAAGGTTTCATTCCACTCTCGTTAAATTGGCATTGCTCTTCTTAAACATTTTTGACTTGCAATCCTGCAGCTGCCATGTCAAACAAATTGCCACTTGAATACTCATGCCAGCTTTTTTTCATCCTCTGAATTTTGGAGAGACTTAAGTAATGAGATGTTTCTGCGCTTTTTCCAATGAAATGAAAACAATTTAGACATGTACAATTACGTCAGGCTGTAAAAACAAAGCTGGTCTGTTGCATACACTATTTAAGAAACTCCAACATCCATCAAAAGTGCTCTTGTTCCGCACCGTGCTTTGCTCCAAAATATGTAACACCAATGTCAGCTTCTGCATAATCCAGTTGACATGAACTGGTGTAATGATAAAACAAGAAACTATTGTTAAATCGCTTTTGCAGTATACAGGTTTCAGTTGAGCTGAGATGGAGAGTGTATTGTATAATGTAATCTTCCACATTGGTGAATTACCACCTGTATCTATTGTATATTATTTAATCAAAATCTCAGTTCAGGTTCCATGGAAGCAGTTTATTCCACACTTGCTTGGGAATCCCTTGTGCGTGTGCAACATTAAAGTAATGACTCTCAGGCAAAATATCCTGGTTTGTTTACACCTCAGATTTAATTTGTCATGCTTTATTCAAACAGGTAAATCCCATTAAGGTTATTAAACTTGTTGTAATGGGAGCCCAAGCTGGCAGCATTTCAGACAGAGCTTCCATAACCATGCAGACAGATAAAACCAGCTGTAACAGTATTATTCGATTATATCAGAGCACAACATGATTACTGGATGTGGTGGAAGTGAAACTGCATATATCTGATCACAGTGATGTAAGGCTTGCCTGGACCACATGGAGTGATTCATGTAGAAATTGTGCAATTTGGTGCACTTTTAGATCAGTTATATATTGAATCTGATTAAATATATATCTAGTTTATTGTTCGTCTCATGTTCAATTGTGTATTCAATTTACCAGTGTTCTTAGTTGTAACACAGCACCATCTCTCCCTTCTTTTTGTTTTATCTACATGGAATCAATTTATTTTCTCTGCTCCTCATCTTGTCTGTCTCTCTGAAACTCTCAGGGATGGCATTGAGTTTTCGTTTAAGGATCCCAGTCCCCAGGGAGAAGGAGGCCCTCCCCTCAACCTGGCTTTCTTAGACATACTCAGCGAGTTCTCCTCCAAGCTCATGAAGCAAGACAAGAGGACTGTGTAAGTGTTATCTGCTGGGCTGACGGGTGGGAGGCCTCAGCAACAGGTGTTTGGTGCAACTGGTGTTTCAGATGCCTTTATAGTTGCTGTGAGGCTTTCCTTTAACCTTTTAGTTGGAATGTGCACCTGCTTGTATTAACGTCTGTTCTCTGTACGCTCGGATGCACGGGTTTGTTCATCTTCTCTCTGCGGACTCCCTCTGCTCCTCAGCCACATGTACCTGGAGCGCTTCATGACATTCCAGATGGCGCTGCAGCGAGAGGACTGCTGGCTCCCCCTCATCTCCTACAGGAATTCCCTGCAGGCTGGTGGTGATGATGACACCATGTCGGTGATGAGTGGCTACTCCAGCAGAGGCTCCTCCATTCGCTCCAAGAAGTCCAAACCTCCCTCTGTTACAGCCGGAACGTCAGCAGCCAAGAGGAAACTGCCAGAAGGTACAGAACACACAGGAAGCATAGGTCATTATTAATGTTTTATTTTAGTACTGTGTAGATTAACTTTATTTTAGATAGTGCTGACAGCTATATGGGCCACTGCTGTACTGTTAGCCATGGACAGAAACATTATTTTCCATCTGTGCATTTTATCAGTCCCACTCAAGCATGAACTGAATGGATTCTGGTCAAATGTCAATGTCTATCGAGCTCACATCAATCTCATTCCAGTGAACTTGAAATCTCAGGATCAACCAGAGATAAATGTATTAGCCCATGCACAAATATTCACGCTGTGACAATCTGATTTCATTTTCGAGGTCATATGTTACCAGTGTTCTCCCTACAACATGTGCAGGTTTTGAGTGTTAAAACCTGAACAGGCACTCAGTTTGCTCACATGTGCCAAACAGGCAGAGATAAGGGTACAGATAATAGAGAAGTTTGGTAGAGAACTGCACTGAACGTGCTTGAGTGTGGACACCCAACCTGAGCTAGGTATCAGCTGGTATGCTCACAGCTACAGAACACACACACACACACACACACACACAGCACAACTCTGAGGTATCTGCAGTGACTGTATAAATTCAATTAACTATATGGTCTCAGCGTGCAAGTGGTACAGAACCATTGAGAGCGAGGCAGACAACCCTGCCTGCAACGGAGAAAAGCACAGAGAAAAACACTTACTTAAAACCTCTATTATGTCAAGGTGAGAATTCTTTCATTAGAAAACTGTGGCAGGACCATTTGGATATGGTGGGCCCCCACAGTCTAGATAATTCATCTCACTTGTTATTGTCACCTCAAAAACAAATGCTTGGACATAACTAACAAATTAACATTAATTACACAACAGTGTCACAGGATGAAATGGATTAAGGGCAGGTTGTAGCTAAAAAGTAAACTTCACTGTGACAGTATAATCTATAGAAACACTTTTCTGTTTCCTGGACCTTGGCATTAAACCAGGAAGTGGTAATTATCGTGTAAAGCTTTAGAATTGGACATCAGCAGTTTACTGTCATTAACTAAAAACATCAATCAGCACCTACCATCGTGGCAGCACATTAAGAGCATGTCTTAATGAGAGCCTTATGTAGTGCAGCCTAGTTGTGATATAACAAAAGCAGAGTTGGAGCCCAGATTAACCCAGATGCGTTTCGACCAGGCCGGCTCAGCCAGCAGAGTTGATGGGTGAAGAGATTAAACAGCAGATGGTAGGAGAGAGTCAAAAGAGTCGCAGTGCTCCTGAACAATCCCTCTGTCACTCAAATGTGTGACTGTGTGTTTGCTAAATGTGTTTTCATGACCCAAGGTTTTCACTAGAAATATGAATGAGGAAACTTCCATTACTTTTAACTTGCAGTGTTGAAACATGCAGGCTAGTACAGTCAGAATCAAAATGTGTCACAGACATTTGAGAGTTTGCTCTGACCCCCCCCTTGTTGTTATCTCAGTTTTGGATTTCGCTCTCAGGATTATTGCTGGCGTCCATGCGCTCACCATGAATCGAGAAATTCCTTTTGGTGTGAAAGGTCAAACCTCTATTTGCAATCAGTGGATGGTACTTTGCACCTAGTGCAAAATTCCACATCCTTAGAGAATAAGCATAATTTAAGTTTGGAAACGCAACACCCACATTCCAGCCTCTTTTTGCACTTCTAAAGTAAAATAAATGAGAACCCCTGCGTCAAGGTAAACATACATTAGCTGGTTCTTGTTATAGTACCCAGTCACGCTCCTACATTTGGTCAGTCGTGTTTTGAAACTCAACATTGTCCATTGTTGAAAGAGCGTAGGATAAATGATTATTTAAGAAAAATGTGAGTGTTTGCAATTTTGGTGACACTTTGTTATTTCTCCTCCAGAGGAGAGCAGCAGCAGCAGCGAGGTGTGGCAGCAGACCATGCAGACCCCGGTCATGCTGCCGTCGCCGCACCTCACCTCCACTGCCATGCGAGACCCGAAGAGGGGCCGTGACGACAGCTACATGGGGGTCTACCCCCTCCCTCACGACCAGCAGCAGCCGCATCAACACCCGCAGCACCATCAACAGACGCCGCAGCACCATCAGACACCAATGGATTACAAGTAGGTTGCGTTCCAGGGATTCTATGATGCAATCAGTTTGTTTTCCACAGCAAATGTAGTAGTATGTAATTTTCTTCAGATTGATGTCTGAATATCAAAACGCAACAACACTTGGTTCAGCATCAGTAGAAATGTATGAAGTGATAGTCGTGGTCAGATGAGATACAATCCTTGAAACAACTGTCAAATGTTTAACTTGTGGTAGGATTAGTTGTTGTGGGGTTATGACTTCAGCACTTTATCCTCATCTCTGGGGGGTAAGCTCTTTCTCAGCCTGATGGTCGATGTGCAAATGGTTGTGTCTGTCTGAGGGTTTTCTCATAATGTAAAAAACCTTTTTTGTGGCGCCAGTGACTGACTTTCAGGTTTGAGTCGTATTGACAACTTGCTGCACATCTTTCCTGTCAGCTGTAGTGCAGCTGGTGTACCATTACATGTTTCATTTCCAATTAGTGCATTCAACATCTATGAAGGGCCCATCAGGGTTTAGAGCCTTGCCCAAGCCTTGGGTGTGTTCAGACTGCCTCCATCCTCCTCTCAGTCTACGTCTGAGCCACCAACCCATACCCCAGAGTATAGTAGTTTCATTTAGAAGAACACTTAACTGTTTCTCAACATTAAATCTTTGTTTTTGCTGGCTGGAACATTTAAGCGTTAACATCTATCACTAATATTGGATTCCCTCTTGTATTTAATTTATGCATATAAAAAGTTTACTTTGGGGGCATCATTAATGTGGATGTTCCATTGTGCACGCCATCAAACTTTCATACCATTAAGTATTGTGCCAAGACACACACAGGTCACTCCTAAATAGCCCCTGTCCACCATTACATTTCTTTCTTCTCATTAGCTGGGTTGCCCCTGCATTTACAAAACCCTTTGATAGCCATTTACTTAATCATCTGTTATTTCCTTGCATCCTAATGCTACTCAAAGATTTTATAAATTTGACTAGGCTTCTGTCCAGCTTCAACATTCAGCTGAGTAGATCACTTATTCTCTAAGAATGGAATCAGAGGTGCGAAGCATGAGCCAGAATACATTAGGATGGTGTTGACTGTAATTTCCCATTTGCGTGCTATTAATTTAAATGGTTGTAAAATGTTTGCACTTAGCAGCCTGCCAAGTGTGAGGCCAGCTGGGACTTTGACTGACTAGTTTATTTATCCAACCTGACTTTTCATCTCGTGCATTTTAGTTCCCAGGTGACGTGGATGCTGGCTCAGCGACAGCAAGAAGAGGCGCGCCAGCAGCAGGAAAGAGCCATGAACTACGCCAAGCTCCGAACCAACCTGCAGCACGCCATGTAAGACAAACACACCTGCACGGAGGGCTGCCTGTCTTAATCTGTTCTGCAGTATGATTTATGTATTTCCATTTTGTTTTTGCAGTCGTCGCGGAACCGGGCTCATGGAGGAGGATGAAGAGCCCATTGTGGAGGATGTGATGATGTCATCTGAGGGCCGTATGGATGACCTCAACGAAGGCATGGACTTTGATACCATGGACATTGACTTGGTGAGATATGCATGTAACTGATTAAACCTGCAGTGTGGAACTCCCTCTTTGCACTTTTCTGTAAATCCTCTAAATCCTCCTCTGGAACACATGTTCATTTTTTTTTTTTTTAATCAAAGCATCAGAAACTTTTCTTGAGTGCCTCTCAGATTTTTCTGCCAAAGCATCTTTAATGTGTTAATGTAGTATGCTCCACCTCTGTTGCTGCAGTTACACCCCCACCCCCCCTCTGGTAAACTATTCTTTGCTTGTTGGACGTTAATAATGTGCCAACCTAGGCTGAAAGAGAGATGTGCAGAATAAAGGGATTTACCTGGAGCTGATCAGCAATGTGTGAACCCATTTCACAAGGGTTTCACTGTACAGTTCTAAAGAGGAAGACAGGCCCCAGCAGAACACTGCGTGACCTCCCACTCGCCTCACTAGTCACTTGTGCTCATGATACTGTTACTGCATGTGTGTTCACTGGACAATCACAATAATCATCTCTCATCGGCCTGACTCCAGTGCCCCACCCTCAACCCCCACTGCTACAGATAAAATCTAATTCTGTGGGAAGCGCTGACAGACTATGTCGACAGGGCCTCGCCACTGTTGATACAACACGTGGCAACGCGAGTCTTTCATCTGGCCGTTTACGCCAAAACCACAGAACCATGTATGATGAGTGTTAAAGCCAGAACAAAACTTTATCCAAGACTAATGTCTGTTTTGGATGCTAACACTGGGGCTGCACTCTGAGAAAAGTCTCTAAATGTCACGTTGAATCAACCAGAAAATGGAACAACTGCCCCAGCTCCTCTGAATCCACTCCATTCGATGCGTGTGTGATGAATTCTTTCCAAATTGAGCTGCAGGAGTTCAGAGCTGCACATATCTGCTGAGCTTGTACCTCTCCTGTTTTAATATTGTAATGCATATTGCAAAAATCCATGTCAGCATCTTGTTTGTTTCCCAGAAATGACTCAAGTCTCATTTTTTTTCAAGTATTAGCAAACAGTTCAAACAGTTCCCGGTTGTCTGCTAAGGCAGCTGTTAAAGCAGGAAGGATTATTAGTGTTTGCACTAACTTTCCTCTTTCTCCTCTAGCCACCCTCCAAGAACCGTCGTGAGAGATCTGAGCTCAAGCCAGACTACTTTGACCCTGCCTCTATTATGGATGAGTCGGTAAGAATCATTGCATCACTTAGCTCTGTTTAACCTCGCACACTCACAGAGCGCAGGCTTGTTCTCAGGCCGTTGTTGTATGGAGATTCCAGATGTGTTTGTGCATCGGCCAGCTGGAGAAGCTTGTGAGGCGCGGCGAGAGTAGGCGCCACTTGTGACTTCCTTTTAAAGAAAGTAAACACTGAAATTAGTACAAGGCTGTGGGGTAAATGGAAAACGGATCGCTGGCAACCAGTCGCATTACATGGATCACTTGCAAGCGGGTTGTATTTGGGGGCACTGAGTGAAACAGTGAAACATTTAGACAAGTTCAGCAAACCAGGCTGAACGCGCAGCAGCCAAACACAACATGTCTTATTGGTTGCAAAGCTGCCATTTTGTGCCTGTATAAACACGCCAAATGTTATTTATTTCTGCTTGTACTGCCAGCCTTAAATCTTGTTTCAATGTTTCCCCGCTTTATTAAACCCTGCAATCTGCCGCAGGGCTTTGTTCCTATTCTCAGCTTTGAAATCTTCTTCAGACGCTGATAGCATGTGAGCGGTGTGCAGGTCCTCAATGTCAATTTTAAATCATTGAACTGTCACATATGTGTCAAAAAAAGAAAAAGTTTTTCCCATCATCAAACACTTGACCTCGCCACAGTGCAGCTCCAGCTTAGGACACCTTGTTTTAGTTGCTGAACTTTAGTAACTTAAAAATGAATGTGGCTGTAGACATGATTATATTTGGAGACAGCCGAATGGAAGTGGAATGCACTGTTACGCAGCAGGATCTCAGAAACTTTAAGGGCAGCCAGGAATTATTAATGTGAGAGGGCTCAAGTTAGCAGCTAGATTACTTTCTCCGTGTGACACCTCAGCAGCAGCCGCTGTAATGATGCAGCCGCTCAGGTGACACCCTGCCGCGAGTAGGCCCAGCCACTTTTGTTGCGGCCAAATATAACCACCTAACGTGACAGTGGTACGCCTCATTATCTTCACACTTTATACTCCAGTCTGAAGTGGACCCTCATCTTTATTCATGTTCATTCTCATACCATATGCAGTGAAGCGCCCTTTTTAGAACTGGGTATTAGTTGGGTTTTACCAAAACCGATACTTAAAAATGCACAAACCTGTATTATTTCAAAGGCAAGGTGAAATCTGTGTTGTGATTGGTTGAAACTGGCTTTATAAGAACAGAATTTGTTGCCCATCCCAACAAATGTTAAGCTTTTATTGATCAATGTCAGGATGTGACATATCACATTTATTTCTATCATGTCAAATGTGAATGTTGAATCAGAGTTTATGATTAAAACTTGTCTGTCTGTTTTTCCACCAGGTTCTTGGGGTTTCCATGTTTTAAGATAATATCCAGATGATTTTGATGCTGGGATAACAGAAGAGGCGCTTTGTATTTAAAGAGAATTTTAGATGCGAAAAAC
Organism: Pseudorhombus dupliciocellatus; assembly: GCA_016785235.1. Taxonomy (NCBI): domain Eukaryota; kingdom Metazoa; phylum Chordata; class Actinopteri; order Pleuronectiformes; family Paralichthyidae; genus Pseudorhombus; species Pseudorhombus dupliciocellatus. The sequence goes on along the minus strand of JAFBJW010000130.1, from coordinate 2,586,221 downwards.
AACGGAAGCATTTTCTCTAAGAAAAAGCAAAAACAAAACAAAAAAAAAATTCTGGCTTGTACTCCACGTGGACCAATGACAACCCACACTCAGTGTTGCTTGCTCAGAGAGGACTTTGTTTCAAATATTTACTTTTATAATCTTGGGTAAGCTCTTCCTGTTCAGAAATAGTGTAACAGGCCACTTCCAAACCTATTAGAAATGAGACGTGTCTGAAGAAAATCCATAATAGCTTTCTTTTTTTTCTTTTTTTTTTTTTTTTCCTTTTTTTTTTAACCCCCTTTCCTTTTTTCAGTGGGGATGAATTGGTGTGTTTAACTTAAGAAACTTTTTTTTTTGTTTGTCTAACCCTTTTTACAATTGTAGTAAGTTACCAGGTGTGAAGTAGTAATTTATAAACAGACTGTAGTAGCTTGCTTGTACTGTGTTAGCCAAGTGGATGGAGGTCTTTCTGTTTCCGTGCTCTTTCTTTTCTTCCTCCCTCTCTCTGAGTTTATTTTCCCTGTTGCTGGGCCTGAGGTCCTGATAACCACTGGTGGTTAAGATGGTGACGTAGAATCAGTCAGGATCTCTTTTTATGATGTGAAGATTCCCAGTCCATTGAACGCTCCACCCTTTTTAAAACATTAAGTCCCAGAGCTTACCCCAAGATTTCGGACCACTCCTTAGCCGCCATCTACCTGGGACATATTCCCCCCCATCCTAACCATGAGCAGAGTTAAATCCCAGTAGTGCCACTGTGTGGGCTCTGGACTAAAGCAGCCCGGTGTAAGTAAATCCCATTTTTTGTCTCTTTTAATCCAGCAGCATAATGTTGAAATGGGTATCTCTACATTTTGAATAAAAGTTATATATGAATCGGTGCTGATTTTATATATGTGCTTTTGGTTTTTCTTATTTTCAACTTTTCAATCTTCAGTCAAAAAGTCTGAGAAATGTGTAAGTAAAACTAAAAAAAAGAGAGCATGTCAAGCCATGCATCAAGGAAGATTTTTAAATTTGTATTTTTATTTTTTCGTTTTTCGTTTCGTTTTTGTTTCTCTCCTCTTTGGTCTTGATAATGTCTTCGGGTTTCTACCTTTTTTCCTACATGTAAATTAGTTTGGATAAAACTAATGAAAAAGACTTGTGAAATTCAGCTTTAAGGTTTTCTCAAGAATGAAAAGTTCCTGTCACACAACACTTCAAAAGATTTCAAATGTTCAAAGTGTATGGTAGTCATTCAGACGATACTGAAGATGAGAATGATTCAGCAGCGCTGTGGCAGCTAGACAAAGCTTAGATTTTGACATATATTTGTCACACGAGTTTTAATGAAATGTTTTGTCTACTGAGGTTTTTATTTTGTAGTCATTCCATGCTTAAGCCTTAAACATGCTTGTGATGGTCACCTTCTCTCACAGTAATCTTCCATGTCAGAGGATCAGTCATGTTTAAAGGTGGAATAATTGGCTTCTTAGAACATGAAACATGAGGTGGTCAGATGTAATGTGATAAAGTAGATGAACAGCCTATATGTGTTTTGCCTAATTATTTTATGTAAGTAAAAGAGAAAATTCTTTTAAGGAAAAAGTACTGTTTATTGTTTGTTACTTACCACTACATTGGTATAAATTCTTATTAGATCATGTGTATATATACAAAATTTAATTTCTTTCCTTCCTTTTTGGCCATTTCTGTGTTTTTTTTCATGCACTATTGCCTACACTCTGAGTTGTTGTCTATTATCCCATCCTCTTTCAGTCACTCTTTCTGATTTGTACTTGTCTGGAGACAGTAACTTTTGAATAAAAATCAACACATTTCATCGGTGGTACTCTTTTACTGGAAATAATGAATGCAGCACGATGAGCGCTGGCCTTACATTCATATATTTGTGGTAAAATAGTTCAAAGTTGAATTGTTGAAGTTCCCCTGAAATGGCACAGGGGGGCACTGTAGTCCACGGCAGCCACCTCCTTTCCCTCACCCATAATTGCTGTGTCCTTTTCACCGTGTTAAAAGACTATGTTAATGTGTTCTCGGGCCCTCTGTCTCTTCAATGCACACATCTTGCCCTATCTACCGGCTTTCACATTTGTGTTGACAATCAAAAGGGCCCATTGTGGCGAGAGTGATGTCTTGTTCTGCGCAGACAAAGAGCGCCACAGTTTGTGTAATGATAAAAGTGGAGGACAGGAAGCGCAGGAGGGGATGAAAGCTTCTCCAGACTTCAGTGTTAAGTGCATGATTAATAAAGAGGAGCTCAGATCAATGCAAGCGTTTGCGAATGGGCCCTGGCAGAGAGATGCCTTCATGTCCGGCCTGTGATACATGAAGAGGCTCATGTATCACTACGTCACACGTGTGCTGTCAGGATAATGTGCAGGGGAGGCACTTACCTCAGCAGCCCCCTGCTTGATAGTCTCCTGAGCTGTCAGGGCTGCTAGTAAAACGCTGCTCGCCGTGTTTCTGCACAAAGGGAGAGACCAAAGGGAAATGTTGGACCAGCAGATAAGCTGTTGTCAAACCAGTTTAAAGAAAGTTGAGAGAGTGTTTTATGTCCACATTTCATACTCGTGTGCCAGAACACTTATTTTCCCTTTACTCTCCCGGCTTCGTTTTGTTCTCACCGCGGCGCTTGTGTTTGGGTGGACTCGGGTTAAGCTGTGTTTCTTTGGTCAGGGATGCCGAGTTTTAAATCAAAGCCGCAGTGTCTGTGGGTGCTTCCATCTTCTGTTTACCTCTGATAACCCACCCCTCCACAAGCCCTATCAGTTTATCTGGTGCTGGGACCTCGGAGAGGGTCAAGGAGGGCCAGGGAACATGCATGTGCAGGGTTCACCGCCTCGACTCGTCCCACAGGATCTGCAATGGCTTTTCAAGGCAATCTTAAATATGCACTTTTGCTCTGCATCTTTAATGTAACTGATAACAATTCGCCAAGGAGCTGTTGTACGGGGAGGACAAGACTTTGCAAGTGTTCTACAAGGAGATAAACCGTCAGAATTTTAATTCCACGGATAAATCATTAACGAGAGCATTGGTTGTAATCTTCTCGGCTTGTAAGGGCAGAGGGAAGCAGCTGACCCCAGAAAATCATTTACCAGAACCTTCCTCAGATTAGAACCAGGGCCTCACGCACACAGGCGAAGCGACCGAGCTTCCAGGCCACTGGCTCTGAAGCGTCCAGGCTCATCTCCCCTAAAGCACTTGGCCGTAGCGAACCCCGTCCTTTGACATTTCCCAGCCCTGATGCACTGTGCATTCAATGACATGGTAACCAAGTAAAAGGGAGACTAATCTCTCCTGAATCAAGAGGAGACGCTCTGTGGGCCGTAACAGAGTTGTCAAGGTGAATGTGAAATGAGGAGCAGGATCAATGCCCTTCATTATGAGGAGCAGGTTTCATAAAACAGGCCAGAACAGGTCAGAGATTCCAGTGGAAAGCTATGAATAGAGCGCCGTGGGAACCTACTGTCTGCCTCCTGTCGGTCCTCCTCGTATTGACTCGGGCCGAGCTGTTAAAGGTATGCTGAATGAGCGAACGAGTGACAGGGCCATTGTAGTGGGAGGACAGAAGCAGGGGGGGGATTAGCCTCCCTTCGGCACTGATGGTCCAGCGTGCCGAGGGAATCTGTCGTCAGCCGGCCCGCAGGTGGTCCAGAGGTCCGGGCTGGGCAAGTGAGAAAACAAGACGGGGGTGTTCAGCAGGGGGAAGGCCGGCCCATGTTTACCCAGGGTTAACCTGGAATCTGATTCTCTCCACCTTCTCTCCTCACCTCGCGCTCATTGTTGTGGAGCCACTTTCGCTCGTCCCCAGTGGGCCTGAGCTCTGCAGCGAGGATAATAACGTTTCTCCCCAGCAGCAAGAGGAAACAAGATTATGGCTTTTCAATTAGCGAAAGGGGGCTGAGACTGAAATACAAAACAAAGAGAGCTGCCGAGGTAGCGGTGTGTGCCACACAAGGCCCTACTTCCTCGCTCCTCCATTTTCAGACCCCTTGAAGCTCATTCAAAGGTGACCTGGTGGATGACTGGATGTGTTTTCTGGGCCAGGCTGCCTCTGCTGCATCAGTGAGGGTTTGGATGAGTGTCTTATAAGGGCGTGATGAGACAGGGTCCTATAAAGATGACAGAGAGCTGCGCGTGTCGCCAGCCCCTGCCAGGAAACCCCGGTGATTAACGAGGGCCGGGACACCTCTGCTAATAAGACTCATCTCTTTAATTGGCTCGATGATATGAAAATGGTGCTCTGTGTGTGTGTGTGTGTCCATGTCCATGTCTATGTCTGCATTATGTCCATTAGTGCATGTATGTTGGGCGTGTCTGCACATGTTTGTGTGTGTGTGGGAGGGGGCGGGGGGGCATACTCTTGCATGTGCCTGTTATTAGCTCACTCACATCCCTTCTGCACGGATACGACCCCGCGACAGGATGGCGAGGGGAGGGGAGGGGAGGGGAGGGGAGGGGGGCCTCATTAGAAAAGAGAGCATTTCTATGGCCGGCCAAGATTTAACACCTCACCCAATAATTTATTCAATCTATTCCTGAGCGTTGCATGCGCTGGGTAGATAGGGGTGAGGTTATGTAAGAGTGCGACAGTGCCTGGTTTGAATGTGATATGATGATAATTATAAATCCGAGGGAAACGACAGATGGCGAGGTACTTTAAAGGTTCAGCAGGTATAAGTATTACTACGCCGCTCACTGCCAGATCAGCCCCCGGGAGAGAGAAAGAAGGGGGGAGAGGAAAAAAAAAAATTGGAGCAGTCAAAGACAAGAAGAGAGAGTGCAGACACAGTACAGGGGAGAGCTGGTCCCCGTTAGCACGCTATTCATCAGCCTTGATGAGGTCGGGGTTCAGGGAGGCCTGAGGGGTGCTGCGTGACCCGTCACCTCTCACCCCTGACCCTCGCAGCCAGCACCTGGAGCTGAGGTATTTCCTCATAACATTAACTTGTAACATTGTGTCTCTATTACCGACGTCGGCTGAGCGGTTTGGCTTTGGTTGTAAATTTGGCCTCTATCTGCGGACTTTATCACATACCAGTCCGCCACAGCTCTGCGTCGGACGGCGAGCGGGGAGCGGCCGACCCACGGGGCCGAGTGGGAGTGGGAAAGAGGAAGGAGGAAGTGCCGAGAGGACAGGGAGGTACGGGAGACAGAGCGGGTGGGAGGGGAGGAAGGTAGAGGAGCGAGGTCAGGGTCACAGCTGCAATAAAAGAGGTCAGAATGAGAGATTGTTGCATTAGTGCTGCCCATGAGGAAAATAAACATCCTCCTAAAAATACTTGGAGAGTCCTCCTCCTCCTCGAGTTGTTGCCGTGGCTACGGCCAGGTGTGAGCAGATCGGCCACGAGACACGTGGCGTCTGCTGAGCTCTGAGCAAAGCAGGTAAATAACCACATTAGGAAGGAATGTTCCTAACTTCAACGAGTCTGAGATTGTGTTAACTCCTCCAATAAATATGACATGCCTGTGTTGACCTCTAATCCGCTCAGGGCCGCTTTGAACTTTTCCCCAAACCAGAGCTGCTGACCTTCCCTCTCTTCATATGTCTTCATTTCCTGCGGAGATTCGTTTTTGTGTTTGTTTGGCTTTTTTTTTTTTTTTTTTGGGGGGGGGGGTTAGGGGGGTAGGGGGCTGATTGACAGATTGCAGTGAGAATGAGTCCAAGTGCTCGAGGCAAATAAGACAAGCTGGAACACACACCTCCCTCTGTCTCCATCTTTCACTCTCCATTTTCCCTCTATATGTCTTTACATCTCTATTCCCCCCCGACACTTCTGCCCTCGCTGCTTCTGGATGCCCCTCCTTCCTTTATTTATGCCCGCAGAGCCACTTTGTTGTGCTTTTAGTGGCTGGGTTTGTATATTGAGCAGATGCTGGAGCTGATATTCCCTGATCCTGCAGCGAGCCGAGATAAGAGCAGATTTATGCCAGAGTGAGGGAGCATGGGAGTAATTGCCGAGGCTTTGATGATGCGGCTGAGAGCACTTGTGTACCCTCGACTGCTTACTAACAAGGACACCCCTCAGATTTAGGAGTTTGTCTCCCTTGGTTTTTAAAAAAGTCTGCCTTCTCCCCCCCCACCTCCCCAATGTGTATACGTTTGGTCGCCAAAAGGTTTGTTTGTGCAACAGTGCGTGCAGGGGTGCAATCCTGTTCCCCCGTCTTTGCCTCTGTGCAGAGTGTGCGTGCCGGGGCTTGTGCAGAGTAGCTGCGTGTGCATTAGCTGTGATTATTCTTGCATCTTTTAAAGTGTGTCGCAATTACTACATTGGCTGCGTGTGCGCGCTGTGCAGTCCTCCTCCAGGAGTTTTATGGCCTCTTTATTTATAGCTGCACAGAATCGCACTCAGCTGCAAACACATGACATAATCGGGATGACGGATAACAGTTTATCTGCAGATAAGGTTATCTCAATGTGATTCACATTTAATTGGATTTTCCCCCCCAAACGCACAAGGGCTACTTCTGTGTCTGAAATAAAAGCACCATCACAATGAGGCCTGCATGCAGGACCCCTGCTCTGCCCCTTAAAATATAAATGCACGATCAAAAGCTGCAGCAGCCGCCGCCGCCACCACCGTCTCACTGCACCTGCAAAATAGGGGAGAAGCCAACGCTGATGAGGTTGCTGGTGCGGGGGGGGGGGGGTATGCTTAATTCTGTTCTCTGATTAGAGTTGAATTCCAGTGGCTCTTCAGCTTCAAGAATCATCTGCTCAGTGTCCCCAGGTGATGATGTCACTGAGGACATGTCGGCGACACCAGGCAGCAACAATGACATGTTGATCCCAGGGGGCTTTGGAGCCAGATCCGACTCTTGACTGGTGCAAGTGGGCTCAGACAGGACAGATATCGAATGTGAGGTATGCACACACACAACCACACAAATACCAAAGCCCACAATACACAGACACACACAAATCTTATCTTTCTGCCTGCCCTGGCCATCACCCCGGGTCTTCCTGTTATTCTCAGGGGCCCCAGAAAGATTCTGTGCAGCAGTCGTCAGTACCGTGTGAGGCTATTAGCTCTGCTGGGAGAGCGCTCTCAGTGCTATCTGCTGTCGAGAGAGGGGAGAGGGGTGATAAGTGGAAGATCATTAGAGGCCCTGTGCCACAGCCAAACATGAATTAGATGACGCACAGCACAAGATCACAACACAAGCCAAAATCAGTAAGGACGCTGGGATCAGATTAGACACGAAATCCCTCCATCGTTTAGTAACGATAATTTCTTCAACACGTCAGCTCTGTGGGCTACTTGTTTCTGTTCCAGTCGAGCCAGCGCCTCGGTTCAGAGGGGGAGAGCCATGAGTCAGATGCTCTGCCCCAATTATATTTGCATCCTGCAGTCTGCTCTTAAAAGCAAACACACACACACACACACACACACATCCTCAAACATGCAGGACAGAAAATACACAAACATGCACGCGCACACACACAGACTGAGACACACTTTGAAATCCACGCTGCACGCATTGCTGCCAAGAAATGCATGTAGCAGTCAGAAAATAACAGACGGAGGAAAACAGAATCACACACTGTGCATGCACACACACACACACAGCACTTGAGCTGGAGCTGGAGCTTGTTGACCATCACACAGCCAAGAGACTGTGAAGAAGAGAGGAGGGGGAATAAGCTCACAGAGGTCGCTTTGAAGTTTCTATTCAGGTCTTTGTCCCATTCAGGCTGCTGGCAGTATACATCTCTACTAGAGGCCCGGCCCCTCCCATCGTCACACACACACACACACTCAAAGTGAAAAGGAGGCACGTCCACAGGTCCTGTCCATCACACAGGCCTTGATTAGAGTGGATTCGAATGCGCCCCTTTGTACCCCTCTCACTCTCTCCTCTTTCTTTAACCCCCACCCTCACTCATTTCACTCTTTCACCAGTTCTCACCCTCTCTTTTTTTCACCCATACCTCCCTTTCTCCCTTAACCCCCCTTTTTTTCACTTTTGTTGCCCTCCTTTTCTTGGCAGCGGGTGAGGCACCTCTCCAGACGTTTTCTTCTCTATGCCTTGAGCCCCTCTCTACCCCCCCCTCCCTCCCGTCCCGCATGTGGAAGCTGAGTGTGACCTAATGTTTGACAGACAAGTAGCCTCGGAGAAAAGACTCATCTATCAGAGGCTTGTAATTCTATTAGAATGGACAGGACACCCCCCCCCCCCCCCCCCCCCGAGGCCAGCATTTATTTGGCATATTCTCTCCATCAATTTAGCTTGTCTTCTAAACCCCTCTGGCCACGGGGCTACAAAATGCAGTTTACCCTAACAAATAATCACAGACGCTTGGAACCACGTGTGAGTCTGCGTGCATTCTAACTTTCTGCCCAATGTAGTCACAGGGAATTGTTAAGCCTCGATTTCTGTGATGATGAGCATCAAAGGACAATTTTTCTTTTTAAATTCTAATCTGAGCTGAGAGGCTGAAATTGTAAAAAAAAGTTGCGATGCGTGTAGATGGGAGGATCACGTCCCAGCTACTAATCAAGATTGTTATCGTGTTTCCACAATGTTTATATGTAGACACAGACGGTTACACGAAACATCTATTGTCTCGGCTCCTTATCGGCCCTAATTACTGATATGTGAGAAGCGGGGAGAGAAGAAGAAGACAGGGCTGCGCTCACATCTCCGGCTGCAGCGATGTTAAATTTAGGACATGTTTAGCTCAGATTGCTGTTTGTCTGTAATCAGCCCTTTCCTGTCAGTCGTGATGGCTGAGATGAGCCGAGGACGGGAGGTAGAGTGAAGCAGCAGAACGAGAACAGACAGAGAGAGACAGAGAGAGATGAGGAGGAAGACGTCTGGACAGCAATCAGCAACAAACAGGAAATGATGTCCCGGCTGTTGTGTTTGGCCCACTTGAATGTTACAGTGAAATCAAAGCAGTGTGAATAGCTCAACAGAACAGTTTTTTTAAGCGTCCGCCTCCGAGAATAGTTGGTTTACATTAACAGAGTTTTCCCACTGTTTCAGTTGGACTGGTGTTTGGAGTAAATCTGTGTTGTTTTCATTTATGCCCTTGTGTTTCCTTTAGTGAACACTTTACAGTATGCGTGAGACGGATGGGAAACATGTGCTGCTAAGTGCCTGTGTGTGCCTGTGTGTGTGGACCTGTGTGTCTATGTGTTAGCATGCGGATCTGTTGTCTCAGTGGTTAATGGCTGTTCGATATTGATTACAGCTGGAACGTCTAAGTCACATGTTCCCCGTCCTCTCCAGATAACGAGAGTTAACCACTTGACCCCGTGCATGCCGACGGGGCTCCGCTCATACCTGGATCCATACAGACCCCACCCCACCCCTCTTAGCGCCACATCTCTCGTGGTCCCTCGACCGGGGCCGCAGCCCTCTGGTCTCCGGCCCTGGCCTCGGTGTCACGGCGCCGCACCGGAGGGAAATGTGCCAGACTTCATTAAGGGCAGATTAAAAGCAAGAAGAGGCCACTTTAGCTGTGATTTATTTTCCCTGTGAGTTTGCTGGACCGACTGCAGGCCCACTGTGGCTTCACTCAGGAATGATGATGTCATGGTTCCAGTGTTTGCTCAGTGTAAATATCAGACTGGAGCTATGTCCTCAGCCCCACGGTTCATCTTGGAGGTTTAGAGAGAAGAAAACAAGCGATATACAGCAAATGGCTGTTTGCCTTTTTGGAGCCGAAACTGATCATTAGGCGATTAGGAAATAATAATCGGCAATTTTAATGAGCAGTTGAGGGGCCTCCGCCTCAAAAAACACAGATGTGCAAACATGTCTGTCGACACAAAAGGAGGCGATCCCCAATTGTGCGTTTACGAGCGTTGTGTATGCACAAATGCAGCTCCGCCACTTTGTGTGTGTAGACCCATCACTGGCTTCCAGGAGAGACTGTCACCGACACTGTAAATCCACTTTACCCACGACGCTGAATCTAGATGATCAGGCTGACTCATCCTTATTCAATGGGACTTTTGATTTTCATGTCAACATTTGCCAACTCACATAATTCTTCACCTACACTGTGCACTTGGCAGTTTTTAGTTAATTAATGTCCAGCAGCATAATGTCCGTCAGTTCGTCCCTCCCATTATCCTGAACATGATACCTCAGGAAACGCCCTGAGGGACTTTCCACTGACAAACGTTCAGCTAAACTCAAGGATGAACTGATTACATTTTGCTGATCAAAGGTCAAAGGTGCTTGGACTTCACAAGGCGCACTTTGTGCCCTGGGACTGAAACATGTTAGGAACACATTTAGGACATTTCTTCAAACTTAGTTACAAAAAGGAAACAGAGGACTGATAAGATTGTGGTCGTCAAAGGCCAAGTTCACAGTGACCTCATGACCTTGTGATTTGACCCATTGGGAATTTCCTTACATGTGGCACAAATATTCCCTCGGACTCAAGGATGACCTGATACGAACAAGAAGGCTAAAGGTCAAGGTCACTTGTTTCACAAAACAGTTTTTGTCCTCTTAAATAGGACACCTCACGTCTGCCTTTAGGAATTTTCTTTAAATTTGAAACAGTTTCCACTTGGGTAGATTTGAATGGTCAATATTCCTGGTGACCTTAAACGAATCTGGAAAAAACTAAAGTAAAAAGACACTGCACTTGTTGGCGGAGGTGTAAAAACCACAGGGCGGGGCTCTGTGTTTTTTATGGTCGTATAAAAAACAGGAGGTAATAGGTGATGACGAAGCTACTCCCAACTTATCCCTTTCCCAGGTTTGGGTTGGTGAGATGTGAGCGGAGCTGAGTTTTTACAAGAGCCGGTTCTGCAAAGAGCTGCTCACGGCACTAAGCTGTCCTGAATAGAGACACAAACGTTCCTTCATGTCTCCTCTCGCTGGGATGAGAGTTTATGGAGCTCGTTCAGAGGAAGGCTGTTGTACTCAGTTCAGAACTTGTTCTTGCTTTGCAGGTTGATGGTTTCTTGTTGGAGGTTGTCAGGCACATCAGCTGGCTCCACATTAAAGTGCTCGACAAATACCTTCAGTTCCTTTGTTTGCCTTTTACGTCCGGAAACCTCTCGCCAAGTGCCTGAGGCGGTTTTGCACTCGGCATCATATTCAGATGTCATAGCAGCCTTTTGTTCCTGCAGAGTGGGAAAATGCGCCAGTGTTTGCACACATTGCACAATTTAACTTTGTCTGCTCCTCGCAGCTCCGCAGCTCCCCTCACAAAGTTTCCCTCTGTGCTGGGTTTCAGCTTCGCAGCTATTAGCTCACTCACCACAGAAGTTGCCTGCGTAACATTGTCTCTGTCAGAATGTGGTTTTGTGAAAGAGGCTTGTAGGGAACACAAACTCCACCAAAGAGCATTAACTTTATTCGAGCACATACGTCCTTGTAACCGGTCCAGTTCAGCTGCATGTTTCCAGCTGTAACGATGCTCCGGGTTGGACCGTGAGCACGTCCCTGGAAACTGGGCCCGCTTTTGGCTTTTCTTTTCCCTCGACCAAAAATAATCGTTTGTCCATTTCTGTTGGAAAGCACAACATTCCACATGGGCTGTTCTTTTGTTTCGCAGTCGCCATGATGGTTGTAAGCGATAACACGTAACAGCTACATGTGTTCGATTCCGCCCGACTCTGAGCTGACAGGACCAGAGGGGACCACCCTGTAGGACATGTCAGTGTACTATTATCATTTCTGTAATTTACAGAATCCAATTGATTACTGACATGAGAATATTTGTAGTTCTGAGTTGAGTTCTCTCACAGATCAAATCAAACAGAGGTTCCCCACCTCTGAAGCATGTTGAGACTCAGTAACGGAGGAATACTCAAACATTTATCGCCGTAAAAGTACAAATAAACAGACATAAATGTACACAAGTACAACACTAAAACTTATCGTCTACTTGTTTTAAAATGGCCATAAAATAAAGTTAACTTGCCAAGTATTCCACAATGCAACAGTCATGTACATTTCATCTTAACTATTAATGCTACTGCTGCAAGAGGCAGAGCCTAATGTGACCTTTCTGCTCTGATTGGATCATTATTGAATACTTTCAAAACACTGTAAACAGTAACACATTGTTAAAAACCGTAGTGGATCTTAAGTACAGATATTTACAGATATAAATATACAGAGAAGCTGTTAATAAATCTTCTTCAGTAAAGTACAGTTCCATGAACAAGGTACCAGAGTGCAGCATGTGAGTTACAGTGACGCACAGAGCACAGTGTGCTCATGTTAGCATGCTGACATTTGCATGTATCTTAAAGCGCGGCTGTGTGCCAACAGCTTTCACGCCCTCACAGAGCAAACACACGGGGCTGAAGATCAGCAGCTTGAACGCGTCACCTCGGGTTTCGGGAAATAATTGAATCAATTTGAATATTTATTAATCATTAATATAAGTTGCCAACATGTTCCCTTCTGGAGCACAGGATCCGTCTGTGTTATGAGCGTCTGTGGTATCAAAGTACACCCGAGATATTTTTAGAGGCACTAATCAGCCACCTATACAGATTAACACCATGACCTCATTCCTTGGAAATGTCACTATTTCACATGTGGTTGGGTGAGGAGTAAAAAAAAGCTCAGATTTCTTTCTGTGGAGTGTGTGTGGCTGAACATGAACACTTTATGCACTGCACTGTACTGATGTAGCGTAATGTGCACAGTCCATTATCTTCTACGTATCGTCTGTAATCCTCTCGTACTAGATATAATGCAGTTCTTGTGGCATGTGCACTGCACAAGTCTGTATAGTCGTAAAACATCTTATTGCTTCCCAGGGCAAATCTCTGTTTAATGTTGCACTTGGCTGGTAACATGTTTTTGATTCTCCGGATCCTGGCCTGTGATTTAATTGCACTCTTACAACAACAGCTTGGCATGTCCGCCATCATTGTCCCGCAGCCGCCGGCCGCTCGGCCTTGGCCGCAGCTGTGGCAGTCGTCAAAATTGTGCGCATCCAGGAGGCGTCTCATTGGCTCACAGCAGATCAGGTATCTATCTGTGACCTTTTGATTGGCTGTTAAGGTATCAGGTGTCCCATACATCCCCACCATCGGAAGGGGACATGCCAGCCTCTGTGGCAACTGGCCTGTGTTTGCCATTACTATGACAACATGCCGATGGTCTGCACTGCAGCCCGGCTCCTGAGGATGCAGCTATGGCACCCAGCAACTTTTGCGACACACACATACACACACACTTAAATACACTCAGGTAATTAGAGAATTTAATTATTTGCGGCGCTAAACTGACGTTGAGCTCATTGTTTCGCAAAGATTTATGAGCTGTCAGCCGCCAACAGGAAGTAATGAAAATAATTCCTGGAACACCAGACGTTTATTTGAATGTCTGTTATCTTTCCTCTCCAATTATAATAAATTCTCACCCTGTGTTCCTGAGGGTTTTTTTACCCACCACAACCCGACAGGGGGCGACATTGGTTGAATAAATGCAGGGAAATGAAGGGAAACTGTCCCTGGCTTTCTCTCCCTCTCTCCCTCTTTGTCACACACACGCACACGCACGCACAAAGGGGGCACAGACATGGACATGATCAATTATGTGTCAAGCGTTTCTTCCTCAAAGAATGAATGGCCCAATGACTATGGGATACCCAGCGTCTATTGTCCACTGTCACTGGAGACTAAGTTCTCATGCAGTTCATTATTTCAGAAAGGGGACGACTAGGAAGGGATCCAAAGAGACCATTAATCATCATTCCCTTCAAGGAAGAAAAAAAAAGAAAGGACTAAAATAACTTAGTGCAATCCTATACAGTTACCCTTAAGGGCTTTAAAGTGCTTCAGATGCGTGTCAATTTAAGAAAAGGCTCATAATATTATTGTGCAAAGAAGAATATCAGAAACCCACTTATCCCCACACCTACCACCGACGTAATTGCGATTCCCTGCAGGAAGATTTTCACAGGCTTATGTAGTAAAGATGTTATGGCATATACATGTTTGGTTGGGGGATCTGCTGCTGGGACATTTCAGGTTCTGGACTTAAAGGGGCCAAGTTTTTTTTTTTTTTTTTTTCCTTTTTGCTCCTGTAAGCACTTTTACGCCCGCTCCAGTGGCCTATCACGCTCGTTTCCCCCCCCCCCCCCCACCACCACCACCGAAAAGCTTTTCAGTATGACGAATAGGCCTAACTCCAAAGTCCATTTCAATTTGGGTCGATGGCTCGGGCCGAGGTGTGGGGGGTGGTGGAGATGTGGGGGTCAGCCCAATAACAGATTCCCCTCCCTCTCCCCCACCCCCTCCACGTCCCCATAACTGCGTGCGCTTCCTGCTTCCAAGTTCGGACCGAGCGCTGTGATTGGCCGCGGCGCGCTGTGTGGGCCGTCCCCCGCGCCTCCTGCGCCTCGCTCGGTGCTCGGGTTACAGTCGAGCTGGAGCCGCCGCACGCACCGGAGCCGCAGCGGTGAACGTTTCCTCTGTCACGCACGGCTTAAACAACAACAAAAAAAGACCGGAGAGACATACCGGCAATGGACAGGTTGGCAGAGCGGATTCACAGCCGCGGATCGGGCCGGTGAGAAGGTCGATAACCTTCACCTCGGCGGGAGGGAGAGAGGGAGGAACGCGGCTGGTAGATATTTTACGCACCGGCATGCCACTGCGCTGCTGCTGGGACTGAGGACACCGGAGCGCAACACGCTGAGAGAATTATTTACAATAGAAACTCAATTCCTTCGCAGGGGAGAATAGCAGGAGGGAGGAGGAGGAGTGAAAGATAACACTGGAATGAAGTGGACCTCGAGATTCCCAGCGTGCTGCGGAGTTGTGACTGATGGATGAATGTGGTCATCTGTAGGGGGGACCCACAGCGACAGGTACACAGAGACAGAGCGCTCCGACAAAGACATCAGCGGCCGCGTCGCGTCTCCAACACAAACTGCTTCGATCTGTTCCGCGGCGCGTCGGATCCCGTCAGCCGAGCAACAGAGGCCGTGCCGGGCTGTTCGCGTCTGAGCCACAGGTCATCCAGGACACTCGGGGTTCGCGTCCCCTTCCACAACAACAACAACAACAACAAGAACAAGAAGAAGCCCGAGGGTCGCTCCTGCGGACAGTTCAGTGAAGGCCACGAGGTCCGGGGAGCATTTCGTGTCGTCCAGTGGGACATGTATCTGACATCGACCTCACATGCTCCCGACTGATCGTAGCTCACCTCCCCACCGCGCTTAAAGGCTGCCCCGGCGCACCGTGCGCCCGACTCGCTCCGGGTTCCTCGGTCGCACTCGTCTGCTGCTGTCCGCACACCGATCAGAATGGCGGGACTCGCTTGTTGGAAGTATTATCTCTGGATCTTTATTTTACTGTGCAGGTCGGCGCTACCTTCGGCGAAGTCGCTGGAGACTATAATTTGGAGCTCACAGAATCCCAAGTAAGTCTCCTGGTTCGTTCTGTGCCCAAGCATGCCAAACGTCTGTGTGTGTGTGTGTGTGTGTGCGCGCGTAATGGAGGGTGGAATGAACATTACTGGAGAAAAGTTGCCATTGTGTGCAGAGTTGGGTTTAATGTTCTGTTAAATGTAGTAATTATCCCCCCAAAAAAGAACATAATTTATTTTGATTTAATTGCCACATTCAGAGTTTGGTGCTGAATTTCTCCCTCAGTGAGGGAATTTCCCAGCAGCTCAGAAACAGCACAGAGGCACCAGCATCTTCAATGTACAGTGTTCCAGACCTAATCCACTCTAATGAAGGGTTTCTTGGGACTATACATGCACCTGCATTTTACCAGGCTGGAGGGCTCACACACACCTCAGAGTTTGTCCACTTTTTCCCCTGCGATATGTTTTAATTTGCTGTTTAAGAAACGACAGAAAACTGGTAAATGTCCCGTGAGGGTAAAGATGTTACCAAGGGTGTTTCCTCCCCTCAGCCCGTTTCAGGAGGCCTGGACGTCCTCTGTCATGGCCCCAGCTCTCCCAACTTTGAACTCCCACAATAAAATGCACGCTAAGATGGCTATTCCACATGTCAGAGGCAGCAAATGATTGAAATTAATTTAATCGTCCTGGCCCGGATCCAGCCTATAATTTCACAACGCCAAATCGAGTTCCTCAAAAAATCCAAAGTGGCCGAAGCAATATTTTCCTGAACGTTTATATTATTCCCCATCAAAACAAACAGAGTGAGCCCAGACTGCTCATAATAAAACACACTCTGGCAACAATTATCACCCACTTAGACTCGACTCCCACATTTGCATGATGTTGGAAAGTCTACATGAGGTAGGGGGAACAAAGTAAAGGAGAGAAAGAGGAGGAGAGAGAGGGAGGAAAAAACGAATCTCCTGTGTTTCTGGAGCTGACCTTCATTTTAGCTGCACGGCACCGAGGGGAAATGTAGAGTGCAGCCCGACCAGCTTATAACTAGAACTTACTCAGTCAAGTGAATCCATGATTTATCCCCCAAATGTCAGATGTCATAGGAGCTCGTTGTGCAGTCAGTGAGTATGAATATTGCCTGCCATGTTCACTGGAGTGTGTGTAGAAGTGTGTGTGTTGCCCAGGCCCTAATGGTGAAACTACGGCCCATCAGCTTTTATCTGAATGTGGCTTCAGAGGTAGTGGAACAATGGGCGTCATCAGACACACACACACATTACCCAGGCACACAGACGCCCTCACACCCTGTGTCAGCCACATACATACATAAATGAAAAGAGAGGAAGGGGAGGCATTTATTGATTGATGATGTCACTTTTGTGGAATGTCCAGGAAAGTTTACCACGCTGGTTCTTTCAGGGATGGGGAGATGATTTCTCCATCTGTTCCTCCACTTGTAAAAAAAAAAAAAAAAAAAAAAATCCCCCAACGCTGGCCAAATATTTCATAAAGTTCACAGTGGAACAATAATGCACTCTGCAAAGTGTTCCCTCAACCTAATTATCCTGCTGCTCTGCGCCGTGGAAAACAATAGACAATTATCTTGCTGTGTGCAGCCTTTGCAATAACAAAAGACAAACCTGTTTTTCGGTGTCTTGATAGGCAATAAAAAAGGAATATTTCCTGACGACAATCAACATCTCTCTTGGCGGTTTGCTGTTTTTTTAAAAGAATTCCCATCTCTCTTGTCTTGGCCTATATGTTGCTGCGCGCTGATAACACACTCTGGGAGAAAGAGAGGCCTATAGAAACAGAGTGTACACTATCTGGTGACTTATCTAGATTTATGATGTCTTACTTCCTGTTCCCACTTTTGGGAGCGCTGCTGCCTTGGCTAATAAATTAATGTGGCCCTCTGCTTGCACACTGTACCACATGCACACGGAATATAACAATACCTGCGCCTCTCTACAGGCCATGAGTTATGAGACAAAGTGTAGGAAACCAGCAGGTTTGGGCCACTATGGAGTGTGTGTGTGCGCACAGGTCTATGTATAGGTCCCCCCTCCCCTTGAGTGTTCCTTCTGTTATGGATTTCCATGTGAGGATGCCATCACTCCTTCTCCGGCATTATCAATAACTGGGGTTTTCTTAATTGATTTCACCCCGGCGCTCTCGAGCAGGCGGCATACATCACCAACGTTCACGCCATCTGGAAGGAAGGGGAAGGGGGAGAAACGTCCAAAAGCTCTGTAGCTGTGCTGCAGGACGTTTGAGACCTTTTTTGATATTTAATTTGAGGCCAGATGAGTGAAATGGGAGGGGTTGTATGTGTGTGCATGTGGGGGGGGGGGGGGGGGGGGGGGGGGTGCAGCCGTGCAGAAGAAGGCTGGATGTGTCAGCGTCCCTAGCCGGTGAAGAACCGTCTAACATTTGATCAGCGCAAATCGGATTAGCTCTCATTTAGCTGAGTGGGATTACGCCAGAAAATGTCACTTTGTTATGACTGATCACGTCCCATCGGTTTGGCTGCCTCTGCCCAGCCACCACGATGTACAGACACATACTGCGAGGAGCGTACACTCTCACGGGCACATTCACAGCGTGCTCAGGAATGCTGCAGCCATGCCAATTTTTTTTTTCCACGATAATCTGACAAGGTTGCTGCGAGAGGCTCTTGCACGTCCTTAGCTAATATTTACCTCATGACCTGTAGCTCCTCTGCAGCCTGTTTGCTGCGGCCCAGGAGACAAACAAGATGATGGGAGCTGGAAAACACACAAGCACCTTCTGAGAACAGTCAGCCTCGGCCTGGCCAGGAGTCCGCTGCACTCCTGCTGAACCCCCCCCCATCGCATTTGGTTGAGGCTTGGAAACACTTTGACATTTTTATGAAGCCCGCAAAAAGAACACAAAATAGCCTAACAGAGGGAGGTGTTTGTGCTGATAAAAGTCAACTTAAGCCCGTGTTGCTGCGGGCCTTTACTTACTCATCTTATTTCGCTGGTCGCTGACCTCGGCCGCCTGGCTCACAGTTTAACAGTCGACTGATTCGGTTTATAACGTGCTTGCGCGGTTTAAAGGTTCAGCGAGTTTGATGATTACTGTGGATTTGATTACAACTGTGATATTTAGCAAAACGGAAAAACAAATCTGTTATTTTTTTCTTGAGGGGGCTAAGAGCCCATGAGGTGGCGAGTTGATTTTTAAATGCCATTTGGAGGCTGCATAATTGTGTCTGTTTGCTATTAGCAGAGTAGGTACACAGACGGCTTAATTAAAATTCTGGTTTTGTTTTTATGGTGAGATTTTTGTGGTGATATAACAGGAAGTAGGGAAAAAAAAAACTGAACTGCTTTGCCTTTGTTTTTGGAAGCTGCTGTTGTTTTAAAGCTTTATTCCAGAACGCAGAAACCTTGGCGCTCACAAAAGCTCACATTTACATATAAGGATGATTTCAACAGGAGCCTGCGAAAACAAACTGCAATTGCAAAACGTGAAACTGCCTCAACCTGTTGGACCGGAGGAGGATGAAACTTCGGCACGGGACCGTGAGTAGGATTTGGTTCCCTGCTGGAGTCCTGCGAGTGCTCCTCTCAGCCAGTACGCTGCGGTGCGGGTCACCGCCGAGAGGGTCAGAGGCCTGTTTTCGTTTCTCCCTCGCCGCCCTTTACCCTTTTTGCCCCTTTTGCGATACTCACCTTCTCTCTCCTTTTGCCTTCCTGCGTCCCCCCTTTCTTTCCCCCTTTAGACTCTGATCATGTTTCCCTGTGATACAGATCTCATTACACACAGAGAGGACTTAGAGCCTGAGCCCCACTCAGGGAGAAAGAGCGAAGGCCGACCAATAAGGAATACTTGCGGAAAGCAACTGGCCCACGGTTCCGCAAAAAGGCACCCTGTGTCTGGCTGTAAGGACAGCTGCGTTTGCTCTGTGTGTGCGTGTGTGCACTTGTGTGTGTGGACGTAGCTGTTGTTTCAGCGGTGTGGAACGACAGATTCTTCATTTGGTTATCTATGTGAGGCACCTGGGCTCAGAGAGAAGGGGGCTGCGTGGCTTTAGGATGTTTCAGGAGGGAGAAAAAAATGCTGTTTTTCCACCATGGTTTCGCTCCAGATGGACTCACTTTATCCGCTGGTGGTTTTGGCTGCCACATCACTGAAAACTGATCATTGTGCCTTTTGTGTGTTATTGATGCGTACATTTCTTTATATTCAAGCAGTGGCGCACATGAAATCGAGCCCCGTTCCCCCAGCTTGCAACTAATTTTTTGCTTTTTTTTTGGCGTGCATGGGGCACTGCCTGACTCCCAGACTGGTCCTGTAGTTTGGCTTTCTTTCAAATTCAACTTCATTTCATAGACGATGTTTTTACCACAGCAGGATGAAGTGAACCACATGGGAGTTTCGAAAAGATCAGACTATTGATTAGTTAGCTGACTGAAAAACAATCAGCAGCAGCTTTAAAAAGCCACCACATGTGAATGAAGCCTTCTCTCACAGTTTATTGAATTTGGTCACAGTATCAGTAGATTATGTGATGTACTAAAATGTCGAGAACCAGCCAGAGAAACTGTTCATACTAATCAGGCAGGAATGTTGGAGTTATTTTTGGCTTATCCAGGAATTAAAAACAATTACCTTACTGTCCCTTGACCTATATAGTATCGCTTCATATTACCTACAAAGTCTTTTCCTTAATCTAAAATTAGTTTCCAACATTTTTTGTATAGGATTAGGATTTCTTATTTCTCTGTTTTGGACCATTTCAAATTCAGATCTTTGAGTTTTGTGGTATTAACTGGACAAAATCGACAAGAAACAAAACATGAACCTAATAAATGCCCCCAAACTAATAACAGATAAATAAATAAATAAAAATAATCCCTAATAGGCAATTTAAAGTATCTTGACAACCAGAGTTTGGAACAACAGGACGCACACATAGGCGTGACAGACAGAGGATTAGGTTGTCTGTGCTGACTCATAAAAACTATGACAAATTGTCGAAACTTTGCCTTACTCAACATATCTTTATTTAACAAAACACCCACAACAATGATGTGTATGAATATAAACGCAAAGTATTTTATGGTCGGTCTGCCCGGTCTCATAGTTACCGGTTCATTTATTTCAGGAAATAAACTGCCAGTCAATGTGACTATTGTTTATTTGTGCTGCAATTAAAGGACATTAGGGCTCATATGAAAGGGACAAGTATAGGATTATGGGAGTGAATGAGTGCTTGAGAGTGCATGTCGGTGTGCTATTGTTCTTTGTTCAGCCACAGTGGAGCATTAAGGAAGTGTTAGGAGCGTGCCAGTGTGCCCCTGTGAAAGTGTTGAGGGCCGAGCGGTGGACGAGTGTGGAGAGGCTGAAACAGTGGCTGCCTCACAGGCAGTTAGCGGCCGGCCTTCATTAGACGGAGGCCTGGCTGGCAGTGGCCAGGAAGTTCCCATCAGCCCCAGCTCTGCCAAGCGGAGGCACAAGGCACTGGTGCTGGAAAGCGTCCCCTTAAAAGATTTCAACACGCTGCCTCGACTCGGATCGAGGGAAAACGTAGGGACGCAGAGTTACAGGAAGTGGGGGAAAAAGTTGAATGGGCAGAGTCTGCCTTTTGTTTGCCATCTTAGTTCTTTTACATAAGAGCAGTTGGAAAATAAGGGGATTAAACAGGAGAGGAAAGGAAGCTAATGTAGAGCGTTGAGACGCAGCCCTGGGCTCAACCGCACATCCTTTCAGTCCAGCATAGAGCTCCCAGATTACTTCCATGTGTCAGTGCGACGGGGAACGAAGGGAAGAAAGGAAGAAAGGGGGACAGGGGAGAGACAAGTTGAGCGATTGAAAAGCAAGCAGACTTGGGTTGGTGTAGATCAGTGGCGGTGTTGGACAGTGGAACGGATCTGTGTGACAGCCATCTCTAAAACCATTACCCCTGCGGCTACGACTCGGGAACTCGTAACCTCCTCCTCCGGACTGACCTCATAGACTTAACTCTTTCTCAGAGAGCCCCTCTGTGCCGCGGAGGCAGCCCTCATCAGTTGCCGGGCTCAAACGGCGGGCAGGCCGCCTTAACGGCCAGCTGCACTACGAGTTTCTTTAAGACGTCATGAGTTGTCACCGGCACACAGGCAGCGAGGGATCTGTTTTCTCTGAGTTTGTGGCACTCCAAAGACTTTAGTGGGAAAGTTTGAATTCGCCGTGCCAGGACTTAGGAGCAGGGGATGACGGATCCCAACAAATAATGACAACAAAATGAATAGGGCAGGGCGAGCTGTGCAGTTGTGGTTTCGCTGAGAAACCGGTTTGCTGTATAAACTATGATGTAAGTGTCGATAACTTTGTCTAAAACATCTGAACTCAATGTCCTTTTCCTCCCACACTTGCAACTGTATAAAAATAATTACAAAACATATTTTAGATTCAAAACATCATGAGTCAAAGTTTACAGGCAGCTTTCATCTGCAGCTACAAAATTAAACGAAATAATTACATTATAGATAAAAACATACAAAGTACAATAATTTCTAAATATATTTTTTATCTGCATTGCCAGTTTCATAAACAATTAAAGTATTTTCCGGTTGGTTAAACACAGCTACAAATTTATTTATATTTTTTTACAAATGCATGAGACAAAGTAATTTTAAATTTAAACTAAATTATTGACAACAATCAAAAAAGATATTTGAGATAAGAAATTATAATAGTCAAACATTTATCTCACAAGTACTATTTTCTACCCCATACATAATTTTAAACACTCAACAATACAATACAATATAATATACTAAAATACAATATGCTGTAATATAATTGTGACTGGTATAAAAAGAAGAATAGGGAGATTGAGTTCCATAAAAAAGATAATATTTTACAGGTAGCCAGTGGATGAAGCATGACGATGCCCAACCAGCCCGGAACATACCATTAATGATCATCATGGAGCTCTTTGTGCACTCTTATGAGTACACTAATGGAGTGACAGTGTAATTGAATGGAGTGGTAGGATAATAGAATGATAGAACGATAAAGTAATGGAATAGTGTGGTACGGAAGCCTCCCTTTCCCAAGGGACACCCCCCGTAAGTGTGTCAGCGTGGCAGACGGGCGGTCTGTAACGGCCCCCCTCCCCCATGTTAATTATAAAGCATCATAATCCATCTATGGCATACAGAGGCAGGACATGGAGACTATTAGGGGGAGCATGGAAATGGCACAGTCTATAATCCTCAGGACTTTACCACTATTAGGCTCCCCAGGCATCGAGCGAATAACCACTAATTTCTCCGGTAATCTAACTTGAGCAGTCCCTCTCTTGCTCCTCTCGGAATGTGTGTCCCAAATTTTCAGATGTTAACTGGAGATTTGATTTATCTTTTATCTTCCCCCCCTCCGACTTCATTTTTTTTCCCACCATGCCCACAGGCAAGAGAGGCAGCCCCAAAAGCTTTCCCGTTTGTGTGTGTGTATGCATGCCTCCGTTAACCCATTCTGCCAAGTCTTGGCTGAGCCTTTTCTAAGCAAACTCCCAGCATGACCCCGGTCCCCCTTGTGCGGGAGAGAGGAGCTGGAAGAAAAGGGCTGTGGGACTCCCGCAGCTCCCAGGCCCGGCCCCGGCCCCTCCGTCCGTGAGGGCCGGGCCTGGGATTTGCCGCGCGCCGGGGCTCTGTGTGGCAGCTGTGACTGACGCTTCAATCGCCTCTCACTGGGACACCCCAGTGCAACCCTGCATTCCCTTTCACACCTCGGAAACGGGGGGAAAAAGACAATTACACACATATTCAGCGAACCTCCCTCTCTCACTCTCTCCACAATCCGGAATGTCTGATGTGCGGCCATTTACTAGACCCATAAAAAACATTTCTGAAGTTTCCTGCGCTTTTGCAAATTACTCCCCCTGAAAACAAATTACAAATGAGTTTATTTGTCTGGGCTGCCTGTCTGCAGTTTCATTAAGTATTTAAAGTTACTCTTGTTTATTTGATATTTTCCAAGTTGTCCTCTCCTTAAGTAAACACTATAACTCAGCCATTTCCCCTCGATATTTAGAAAATATAAGTCATGGAAAAAGATTTGAGCCTTAAAGTGGACTTAATGCTATCATGTAGGGGCTGTCAGTAAATCTAGTTTGTCCCTGGGCCATTGGAGCAGGGGCTCGTAAGCCAGCGGGATTTAAGTCTCTTAATTGAATTATTTTGATTGCCGACGTGATTGATGGAGTCAGATGTGGAGCGGTTTCCGTGAGTTTTTGTGCGTCTAATTCTTCTTCCAATAGAGCCATACCAGACGGACACAATGGGGGAACTCGCAATCAATCACGACTGCAACCCTGAGCATTTTGTCCGGGGGTGAAATGTGCCTGCCATCAGGTCCGAGTTCCACAAGCCATCCAGACAATGTAAAAACCAACAATGACATCAGATAGTAGAGCTCCCCTAAAGTCTAATCTTCCCATAATGCCATGCTAAACCCCACAGAGACCCATGGCAGGGAGAAAGGCTTTTTTTATGCCCCGGCACTGCTCCTCCTCCTCCTCCCATGGCCTGTGGCTGTATGTGTGTGTGTGTGTGTGTGTGTGTGTGTGTCCATGCATGTTGGGAAGAGTAAAAGAATTCATGAGTGAATGGAGATGTCACTGTCAGACTCTGGCCTCCACATGAATCCTCTGCAGAATGGCCATATTGGCAGCTTGTGTGTGTTGAGTGAGAGCGCCTGTTGGGGGTCTGCTGTCCCCCGCAGCACCCCCTCCACGTAGACTCCTCGCGGCCGTGATTGGAGCACGGCGGGGCACAGGTCTATATTTCATCCTATTCATGTGAGGGAGGCCGTTTCATCTCCCACACACATGTTCCCCATTAGATGTGTGTGTTTATTCTCCCCCATGATGTGCTCGGGCACTGGAAGCCTCTCATCTCTGCGATATTGGAAGTAGAGAGCGAGAGTCTGCTAAAGCAAACACAATATCCTAAACCTCTCCGCTCACTTTATGAGCTATGCAGAGAATAAGACTGAAGGCTTTGCGTCGGCTCGATGTAATGAGTAACCGTGGCAGTTTCCCCTCTAAAAGCCCCGTAATATTATACTTTCACACTGTGATTTTTAACTCGCTTTAATCTTAATGTGCCGCACCGGCCCGCGCGCTCTGCCGTCTCATCTCCCATTTTTCCCACCGCACTGAAAACTTTGACGACTTTTAGCTATTCTCCTCATCTGTCTCCCGACTCCCCCACTGTGCAACATGACAGGCCGAACCTCCGCCACATCACTCCTCTCTCCTCCTGCTCCATCTCTGAGATGAAAGCTTTCTCTTTGGAGACAAACCTCTGTGAGTCTTTTCTACGTGCAACTGGGCCCGGGCCCCGTGTTGCTGCTTTTAGAAGCTCTGTTTGCTGCATTTTCTGATTTATTTATACACCTCTGATTGTGGCACCTTGTGCACGACAGGAAACTCGCAGTCAGAACCTTGCATGTGCATTATGCTGGCTGACTCAAATTCTGGTTTGAAATATACATGAATGCATGAATATATTTATTGTCGAGAAGCCCCCTGTTCATGTGCCGGATTCTCATTTCCTGCAGTGGCCGTGCTCTGGAATGGAGTGGCGTGATCCTTAAAGGCGCTCCCCACATGCGGCCACCAAATAGAGCCGCCTGGTGCACCTCACACACAATGGAATGGCGGAGGCACGGGAAATGATTTGGCTCCTATCGGATTGGCTGGAGCCCTCCCTTCAAAGCACCGTGCCTGGCTGAGGCTTTAACCGGCCTTCTCTCTGCATTAGATGTGCGTCCTGTGATGAGCCTTTGAAGGGTGCGGGCAGCTCTGGCTGGGAGATTGCGATTGCATTGCACGGATGTTGGGGTTCGGGCCCCCGCGCGGAGCGTATGTGCGAGCCTGTGGCTTCAGCGGGGCCGTGGTGCTGCTGCAGCTCCACGCTGCGTTGCCTAAGTAGGCCGGACTAAAATGTGTTGACCTGAAAGCCGCAATGTGACGAGGGAACAGCTGCCGTGGCATGTTTAGATACACACACACACGCACACATATATCACTACAGCTTAAGGTGGTGTGTCGATTGTATATGTGTGTGTGTGTGTGTGTGTGTGTTCACCCGCTCAGGAGTCAGCTGTGGTTGGCTTGTGCAGATTAAGGTTTGAGTGTGCGTTACAGATGGCGGTAATAATGATCAGATAGCCCTTGTAATGGAGACGGCCCAGTTTGTAATGGCTTCCTAAAACAACACATGGAGCGTCTTTACGAGGCCACAATCCAGCCGGTTATCACAGAGCAAACTGTGTGAATGGGAATAGCATCATGTCAAACAAGCTATTTATTAGTGCACACATCACACAGACACGCACATTTCATTTTTATACCGACAGCCCGCTTCTTCGCCGGCGCTCTGCTTGTTAAAGGCGAGCATTATCAGCGGAGACACAGACTCCCGCTGCACCAGTTAGGCCGTCCTCCCCTTTTTACATTCACTGTTAATGAGCCTAATGATGTGTGTCTCCGAGATTGCATCAGTCAATATGCCGTTCAATATGGGTTTTAGAAACCCACTGACAACTTAAGCATGTCCGCCTGGATAAGATCTACCATCCGACGGCGGGCGGGGGGGATAGAGAAAGAGCAACTAATTTGTCTTGGATTGGATGGGACATGTGTAGCTGTCTTTTACAATCACGGGCTGAGATCGTAAGCAGAGAATAGACGTGTCACTCACGTTCTCTGATAAGGAGCCGCTTTTAAGGCGCAGCTGTGTATTAAAGCAGAAAACGCCGTGTCCCAGATAGGACGGCGCCTCGTGTGCTCTCTTCTGTGGAGATCCGTTGTGTGTATGGTGTAAATTGTTTTCTGTTGTGCTCCCTTTTTTTTTTCTTTCACTGGAGGGTTTTGTTTCGGTTTCCACATTTTATGTTTCATAAGGGGATTTAGCCGGAGTTTTGTTTCAGTTTGTGTCAGAAGGTATTTAAGCTGTTAGAGAACAGGGAGAACTTTAGCTCCGTGCTTTGTCGGAGAGTTGCAGCAGGAGTTCAACGGTCTCCGTCGACTGATTACAGATGTGCCCTTTTTCGCTGCGGAACATTTTTTCCATCTCTATATTTGGCTCATTATTTTTAGTCACGTTAGTTTTCGGGACAAGTTACCTTCCTCTACTTTTTATATTTAGCTTACTGCGCTGTTTGCTCCTTCTGTCAGAAACGAAAAGAGTCAGCAGAGACCCCGGTGACACCGAAAAGCTGTTTCTTTCATAAACCACGGTGTGTTTGATTGATCTGTCCTTTGGTCTTGATCCCTGGGCTCGGCTGATTAAACCTATCCATCAGCTCCTCTTATCAGCTCCCTCACAGATCGACTGCAGGACACTGAACTAAAACCCCTGTATTGTTGCTACACAGAAAAAGTCAAAGGCTAAGGACAGGGTGGGGAGAGTTTTACCAGCGCTCGTCTCTTCAAGGCCTTATGAACAAAGATGGAAAAAAAAAATCCCCACCATGTTGTTCTGGAGAAAATAGCTCCCGCTAAAAAAAGGTTAGGAGATAAGTATCTCTCGTGTTACTCACACACACACATTTGTATAATTGTGCTGCATATTTCAGAGTGACCTCTAAATGAGGTCGAACAGTAGCATTGCAGATTGTGACAAGAGTGTTTCCCCTCTGGAGGGAAATCAGAAAATAATGTTTCCTGTCCGCAGAGTGTCAACTTCCCGCTAGTGATGTGACCCTAACCACCACCCCCCCTCTGCCACAGCTCGCTCACAGACATCAGGCAGATAATGACATTTCTTCCACTGACAGGCTGTCATTCACGCGCCTGTTGCGAGCGTTGACTCACACTCGCGCTCACACACACACACACACATTCTTGGACGTATATGTATGTGCAGGCATGCTTGCGGGTTCGCTGGAAAACAAGGGCAGAAAGGCACGGCCGCCGTTATGAATCATTTGAATGATTTGCAAGTCAAATGGCCGGTTTCATAAGACGTGCCTGTTATTCTCTGAAATAAATTTCAGTTTTTCATCGTCCGGCTGACTGTTAAAGCAAATACATCAAAGCTACTAAAACGTGGATGATTGAATGTCACTTTGCTCTCATTTATCTGCAAGCATCTATTACCATCATGTTGTCACGTCAGTGAAAGCAGCAGCGGAAAAAGCCAACAGATGGGTTTTTAAAACTCACAGATGCATGATTTCGGGACAGTTTGTAAAAGATAAAACCCTCTATATCTTTTTTTTTTCTTTTTGCTTATCTCAAACTTCTTAAACTGCATTGATTTACGATCCTTAACATCCAGAAAAAATGCATTTCACATAGTTGGCGATAAACACCGACTTTTATGGCGGATAGCAGTCACAGCTCGCGTGCTGGTTTTATCGTGACTTTGCAGCATCTCAACATCAGATAGTGCTGAAGTTTGCAACTTGCTGCCTTATCGGAAGATAATCAACCCGAGTTTACGTAGCCCCGATTTCACATGAAAGACGATAGTTTATTGAAATCCTGTTGAAGCATGTCCTGCAGAGGCAGGTGTGGACCTGCTGCTGGTTCGCTTATTTGCCACTGGGGATTTAGGTCTGTGTGTGTGTGCGAACCTTCCCCCTAAATGCTAGACGGCAGAAGTTGCCTGCGTGGCACATTCATTAACCTGGTATCTAACTAATCTCCTGGCTAATTCATTTAGTCCTCCCAGGACTCCTGTGTATAAATATCCTCTATGTGCTGCTGCTCATGGGCGCTGCAGCAGGAGCGTAGCCATGGCGATGATTGTGTCATTATTTTGCAGTCAGATGAGTGATATCCCAGAGGGCTGTAGCTGGGTTGTCCAGGCCAGTTGAGAGAGCCTGATTAGAATTGCAAATGGACGCCAAGTGTTGTGTTTATTGTGTGTCTCAATATTGGAGACAATCAGGCGAATCAAAGCCCTCAGCTGGAGAGATGGGACCGAGGCACGGCGGGCCTCTCTGGTTGGCACCGTGTCCTCACTGCTTCCTCCCCCCCTTCCTCCCGCTCCTCTTCTTCCTCTCCTCCTCCCCGTTGCCCCCGCTCTCCCGGTCGACTTTGCCGTGTGTGCCGCTCCTGAAGTACGTGGACACAGCTGGAGAAGGACAGACGAAGAGAGCGCCACTAAATCTAGTGCACTCAATCATTTGTAGTGTGGCGCTCCTCTCACACAGCTGAGAAATATTAAAGACGCTTTATGATAATGAAAGTGCCGGCGACAGACATAAATATCAGAGGCAAAGTGCTGAAGGATTAAAATGTCTTGTACGTTTGCTCATAACACAAATTTGTCATTGATTTCATGGCTCCCTGAATCGTTAGAGACAGAATTATCAGCTTTTCATCAGTGGAATTCCATTTCTTTTTTCTCGTGGAAGCCCTGTGTGTGTGTGTGATGAGGAATATCCAGGCCCGGCAGATATCTAAAAGGAATATTCAGATATCCGCATGTAATTCTGTCCCAGCGCTTTGGAAAATAAGAAGCCTGTTGGCAGCCTGTCTGTGTTGTGGCTGGCCGACCGACTGTGGTGCAAAGTGCCCCAAACACATTTTCTCCGCAAATTACTTGTGAATTGTTCTTCCTCAGCGATTGGCCATTACCCTGATATTGACTCTGTGTTTGTTCAGGATTCAGTGAAATCCATCTGAAAGCCATCCAGTGCTGTTGTGCGAGACAGGAAACTAGTGTTTTAGCTCACCGTGTAATTCACTCTGTCAGTCGCACACAGAGAGGCCTATCTTCTCTTGTTTCGCTACTGTTGGCTGGTGAAGAATGTGTGTGTATATATAATGCACATGCACACGCAAGAATGTGTGTGAGCGTTTGGGCACTCATGCATATGTCCCTGCTCGAGCACAGGATAATTCCTCAGGTCATACATGCTCCCCATATAGCACTGCATGACCAGTCACAACAGGCACACGTGAGGCCCAGGTACGGGCATGCACAGGCAGCTATGTGGAAATGACTGTTCAAAGCTACGTTTTATTGCACCACACACGTTCTCTCAAGCCCCGGCCGCTGTAGGCCAAATGAATAACTAATTTAAGAGGAATGTGTTCGCACTTGACGGAAATCCCACAGATTTACTGGGAGCTCTCACCGTGACTTGTGAGCCAACGAGAGAAAGGGCCTGCAGCAGCCATAAAGACTCACATGTCTGACATGATATGATCAAGAGTCACCGGTCTTGAAAGGCAACAGTCGATGCTGGTGGGACCGGAGAAGCAGCAGCGGCAGCAGCAGCTCACTTGTTTGGACAGCGCTGCGTGTGCTGTTGAGCTTGACGAGCAGTTGATGAGAGATTGTGTTCAGAGACAAAAAAAAAAGAAGAAGAATGGTTGAGAGCAAGAGTGTGCGTCAGATCGCAAACGTGGCTGTTTGTGAGTGTGTGAAACCGAGGAGGGAGTTCATGAGGTGACATCTCGTCAGCTGTTTGACTTTCCCAGTTTCCCAGGGAAGCAGTTTCAAGAACAATGCAGAAGAAAAACCTCCAACCACTGACAATTGAAATGCCACAAAAAAAAGCCCCGCGCTGTTTGTTGGGGACTGAATTATTGCCGTTGCTTTGGACTGGAGACAGGGGGGATGTGTGAGCGACTGCACTGGGCCTGTAGCAGACACATATCACCTACCGGACTCGTCCACCCATCCATCTCCTATATGGCGCTGCTCACAATAACAGGAATACATTAAAAAAGAGTGAGTCAGGAGGGAAGGCGACGCAAGATAAATATTGTGTTTGTATTTTCCCTCCCTCTCCCTTGCAAATGTCTCACGCTGACAGATGAACAATAGAAGTATTTTGAACTTTGCTGCGTGCTATCTTTTTTACTTCTGGAGTCAGAGCCGCGCTGTCAAAGCCAGACGTATTCTGACAGAGATTGATTGATTGGCTTTTCTGTGCGCAGTTGTCTTCCCTTTGTTCTCCCAGGAAGCCTTTTGGTTTCTCTCCAGTGCTCCAGACTTTCTGTAGCTGTGTCACATTAACACCTGTTAACAACGCACAGACTCATAAAATATCGATTCAGGCCCCCTTTGATCGTAAAAAGTGTGGCCATAAAAATCCGGCAGGTTATTTCTATATTCTGAGAAGAGGAGAAAACCGAACCTTTCCCTGCTCTCTTGGAAGGCAGGGGGGCAGGCGAAGAATAAATATCCCTTCAAGGAAATGTCGGTATCAGCTTTCTTGCCAAGGGTTGGATGAGAAGATCGCTATAAGTCTCTTCATGTCTGCACACGAAAGCCACAGTTAGCTTCGCTCTACAACTGTGAACCACTAGCATCTCTAAAGCTCCTAATTAATAAGATGTACCTCATTTGTTCAACCTGCTCCAAATTACACGTTGTGATGTTGCAGGCAGCGCTCGCAGGCGTATTCTGTTACCCACTGGTGGAACCTGTTTACCCTTGTTTCCAGTGTTTATGTTCAGCTAACAAGCTGCTGGCTCCAGCTCCAATTTTTTCTGAGCCTCACAGATATGAGAGCGATATCACTTTTTGGGAACTTGCGAAAGAATGCAAATAAACATAATTCCCACCATGTCAAATCATTCCATCAAAACCGGCCTCATTAGTACTGGGTGTCAGGTTTGTTTGGGAGACGTCTTCCCATGATTTGATCCCCAGATGTGTCGGTGCCAAAATACTGCCGTGCGGGGGCAAGTAGAAGGTCTGAGTCGTTCCGAGCACCATTTCGAAAAATTAGGCGAACTGAAGCCACAAGCCGTAGCCTGTGCCTCATCCTCAATGAGCTTTCCCCTTTGCTTCATTATTCAGCGTAAAAGTGGGATCCCCAGCTAAATTTGAACCACGCTGAGATAGGAGGGCAATTGTTATAAATTGAATTTAACCATGACTGGCTCTATCTAAGCCCAACAGAGTTCTCCAAAATATGGAGTTGTGCGAGTGCGCGCTGCGGGCGTGCGCGCCTGCGAGTGCGTGTTCGTGCAGAGTGATGTGCTTATTGAGTAGCGACATTAAAGGGCCGTGTTTTGTCTGCGCAATGCTTTTCTGAGGCCCCATCAATGGGGCTGGAGATACACAGCAGAAAATGGCTGCTGGTTAGCAACAAGGGCAAGCTGCGTGGGTTTGATAATGGTTATGATTCTTTTTCTCTCTAGTTTCGTCTTCGCTCCCCCAAGTGGGAGTGAAACACAATCGGGTGAGTGTGAGACACGCTATTGTTCATCTGGGAGGTTTCTCCTGCGTTAGCTCGCCTCCTGCTCTGCTCGCCGCTGATTACAACCTTGCATCCTGGTCCAGATCTTGACACTCGGCTCTGCCGCTCCAGGCCCCCGGAGTATTCCTCGCTCAAGGACTGTCCAGCTTCCCGACCCGCCGCGCACACATGCAATGCACACGCACCCACTCTGGGTGTCTGGCCCACTGACACACACCCACTCAGGCATGTATGGGCACACGTATATCGGCGCACACAGTCACACAAACTCTCTCACACATACAGTGGGCTCGGGCCAGGCGGGTTTGGCAGCGAATGTAGACTGGGCCTGTGGAGAGATCTTTACGGAGCATGCAGAGCCCATCTGTGGCTGCTCCTCGGTGATGGGAGGCAGCTGGCTGTGTGTGAGTGTTTGTGCATGTGCGTGTGTGCGTTGTGTCATGGCCAGGGTAGGAATTAGGCAAGGAGGAAGGAGGCTTGTGTGTGTGTGTGTTTGGGTCACAGATCAACACCAGAATGAGGCTAAACTCGAGCTGAAACGGACCCAAGCCCTCCCGTCTTGATCCACGTCTCCTCTTCCTCCCCTCTTCCTCTCCTCTCCTCTCTCTCTCCTCTTATACCCGCCAGCTGGAAGAGCTCAGTCCCCGGGCTCCGGGATGAATAAGTGGAGACGCAGAGAGCAACAGTCTGGGCCTTCTCCCGCTGTCAGTGATACCGTGGATGACGTTCAATCACGACCGCATACACCCGCGCTCGCTTAGCTCCCCTGCTCTTAGAGAGGGATGGGCTCTGCATTGACGGAAACCACAGAGGCCATAAGAAGAAACAGATTATGCTCTTTCTCCTCCCTAATGACTTCTGACACTCCTCTCGCTCGACAGTCCTCCTCGGCTCGTTCGGCGAGCAACAACGTCCACTTGTGTCCCCCTCGTGGCAGGGCCATCTGGGTGTCATCTTGTTAGCTCATTATGGCCGCCGATGGTGCGACGCTAACCCCTCATGTGACAGTGATCGAGGGCAAGCATACTGAGCCTGTTTGGTGAACATGAGAGGTGTGTGTCAGCCGCACTTGTGTGTGTGTGTGTGTGTGTGTTGAAACTGTCTATGAGTCACGCTGCATCTCATTTGCTGTGCATGCCAGCCTGTTGACTGAGCTAACCGATGCTAGAGTGTGTTTGTCTGTGTGTGAGAGAGAGGGTGTCTGTGTTCACACGTACAAAAGCAGGCCTCTGCAGGGTGGAATTCAGGATATTCTGTCTGTCTTTTTTGCCTCTGACATCTTCATTTATGTCGCTCTAATGGGGACAGCCCGGAGGGGAAAATACCGAGCTTTTCTGCTTTTCAGCAAGTCGCTGTTGCCAAGTCTGGTCTACTGGAGTTTAAATGAAACTTGGAGGGAGTTTATAGTTTATCCAATACCACTAACCCGTTGGCGAGTTTGTCTTACTTTTCTATAATAAGGGTCAAATCCTTTCTGCTTTGCTAAACAGTTCTGGAGCCAGATGGTCCTTGTTTTGCTTAATTTCAGGATCCCTGTGTTTCTGCGTGTGCCTCTTCACTTGTGTGTGTGTATGTGTGTGGCCTGCACGGGCATTGAGGCAACTTGTTTACTGTGTTTGACATGGGAGGAAATCGGTGTGTGTACACTCAGGGGCGGGTGTTTATTCGTGTGAGTTTATAGTCAGGACTTCCCTAAGAACATCTGCCCCTGCCTGGAAGAATCAAGAAGCCACCTCTGTATACAAGCGCTCGGGCCGGGCCACTGGCGACGGGGCGCTCACGTGTGACCCGGTCACCCGCAGCAGCGCCTCAAACGCTAGAGGGAGACCGGTTCCAGATCTGCCGGTCGTATAGCGCTGATGCCTCGTATTGATCGACAGCGTTATAGATGTGGCGAACTTCTCGGGAGCATTACAAACACACTGACAGTTTGATGATACGTGTCTTCTCTTTCCCCCCGGGAATGAAATGATCACACTGTGTCAACTGCATTCAGTGGTTCTTAACCACATATCAAATGCAGAGCCGTCTCCGAAGCCGCCGTTTGAATGTTTCCATTGTGAGGCCCGAGCGAGCGTGAGACTATCTTGATGGATCTGAAAGCTGTTCGGGGCCGAAACAGTCAGTGCTTGCGGACAATTATTTAATATTGATTGACTTGAATGAGAGCAGGATGTGTTTGCAGCCTGTGATTACACACAACATAGACCTCCTCGGGCCAGCGAAGCTTTAAATCCCCACAGCTATATGTATATAAATTACACAAGAGCTCAGCAGCAGTACTTTGCATTACGCGGCTTTGTGTTCTTTACAGACTTAAGTATAACTCCCATCACGTGGGCGATTTACTGTAATGTTCCACGAGAAGCCATAAAATCAGTCTGAAGAGTAAGCCCATAGAATATTGATTGAGATGGCCGTGAATATGGTGGCCGTATGGAAAGTGGCATCTGTAATAACAGGAGGGGAAACAGCCATGCTGATTTTGTGGGTAATCTAAGTGAGGAATGATAATCGGTGAGGAAACACTTTTCCTGGTGTGATAATTATCGTGCTGATAGCGAGGGGAGGAGAGAGTCTATTGTGGTGATGATTGCGTGTCGGTTTCTGCGAGGCGCAATCATGAGCTTTAACGGGCGAGGGAGAGAAATAGTCTTCAGAACCTGCATCCGGGTCGTCCTCCTGGTCAAGATGGATTACGGATACGCCATCGAGGATAATTGATTTTAATTGATATGTATGGAATGTTCATGCTGCCAATCAGGAAGAACAAATCAATTTGACACCATTCTGTTGATACGCGCTGCCTCTCTCTCCGGCAGTTCCTGTGCCTCGGGTCCATCTATTCAGCGGCCGAGGCTGCCTGCCAGTGCAGTGCTCGGGGCCGAGGCCTGAGTTGACTGGACGGGGGTGGAGAGCGCCGGGGGGGAGGGGCTGGTTTGAGGCTCTGTAAGGGGCTTTGAGTGGGCCTTAGTGTAGGCGGCGTTTTATATGAAAGTCGGTGAGGGCACGGCGCTTGAATAGGGGCGGCTGGGAAGTTGGGCTGGGAAGGTCCAGGATGCACCCCACAGTGCTTTTGTGTGCTCTCACATCCGTGTGTGTGTGTGTGAGGTGGTGGGGGGGCGAGTGTAGCATATGTGAGATCATGTGCTCATATTCACCAGTGGAATGTAAAAAGAAAAGGGGGGGGGGTCTCCTCTCGCCTTGCTTTTCCTCCAGTCCGTTGTTTTCTGTTCCCTCTCTGCTGTGCTGCAGCGTTGCGTCTGTTTGTGTAAGCTCTTTACAGGATTGAGCGCTATGTGGAGCCGTCCAGATGAAACAAAAACCAACCTCATCGGGTTGTTTTGAAAATGATTCTCTTTATTTAGTTTGGTTCGGGCAGATCCACCTCGTTTGACATGAGGGGGATAAAAGGTCCCTTGCGTTCGGGGTCATTTCCCAGAAACATCGTTTGTATCTGCTCGGGCTCTTCCTCTGTGCTCTCAAACTTCTTTCATCAACAGGTTTTAAAAGTCTCCAGACAGCATGAATGAAAGATGCAATTCAACCTCCCTTTTCCCTTTTCGACCTCCTCAAAAGTACAATAATCTTCAGTCACTCGTCTCCTCCTCTCCATTGCATGGCTGTGTGTAGCACCGGAGTGGTGCTGATTAAGCCAACAGAGAGACAAACGGGAGACAAAGTCCCAGCCCACCAGTTTAGTTTCGCATCCTGGACTGGAGCTGGGCCGCTGCTTGCCAAGTGTAGGGCTTTTAAACTGGGCTAAACACTAATTGCTGCCCTATTTCTTTTATGTTGCTTCTTTCCCATCTGCGATGGCGCTTTCAGACCTCCACAGCAGCCAGAGCCTCATTATAGCAGACAGTTAACAAAGGCTGGGAAACAGAAGCAGAGAATTCACTTAGGATAGCTATCTAACCGCCAAAGAGGAGGCCTGCTCGGAAAATTGAATCAATGACAGGGGGCTGGATTGTGATTAAATTCTTCAGGGATATTAAGATATTACGATTTTGGGAATCTTAATTATTCATCTAAATCGTGGCGGCTCGCTTTGATAATCAAATAAATGGGATGTAAAACTGGGAAGTGGGTTCGCGAGGCTCATTGTTCTATTTTGAAATGGATTATTTCAGGGGAGAAAAAGTTGGTTGATGGTTTCCTGACAATGGAGCAGGAAACGGAGAAGACCTACTTGTTGCGTGAAACCTATCAAGCTACAAATTTTGATGTACGCCTGGTCTTTCATTTGATTTCCTTCTCTGGTTCCACGCTTGTTTTTCTCAAGGTGTTTTTGTGTGTCTTGAGTGTGTGTGTGTGTGTGTTAGCGAACAAGGGGGGCCAGGGGGAGGAAGGGTGGAGTGGGGGGGGTGGCAAGAGGAAAAAACAGAATGAGGGAAATGTTGAGGAGGTGAATGAGAGGGAAGGATAAAGCAAGAGGGAGGGAATGAGATTTTGGGTTCGAAATAGAGGGGGCTGAGATGGGGTGGGGTGGGGGGGGCTAGAGGGAGGAATAGTGAGAAGGTGGGAAGAGGGAGGAGGAGGGGGGTGGTCAGCAACAAAGCCGAATGTTGCCATGGAAACTTGTTTATGCCTCACTGATGCATCTTGTAGATCCAATTAGAGGCTGATTGTGTCCATGTCTTCATAGACACACATGCACGCACAGGCACACGCACGCACGCACGCACGCACACACACACACACACACAGAGGCACAGATAAAAACAGGTAGGCTGAGCTTGTACACACTCACATATGCATACGGTGAGTATTGTGGCTGAAAACCAGCAGAAATGTCAGGAGCGGTAGGACAAAGGATACCCCACATTCTTGCTCTTATCGGCCCTTGAATTAGCGAAGCCTACCCCCCCGGGCCCCGGCTCATCCCCATGAGCATCAGACAATAGCGGGGGAAATAACGTCTCACCCGTTTCCAAAGCTTCATACGAGAGCACATGCTTTCATGACATCATATTCAGACGGTGGCGGCGGGAGGGCGGCGGACAGTATTGTGCGTATTCTGTCTGTTTTGCAAATTTCATTTTGCATTTGTCTCTTTCGTGAATGAAGTCATTTATTTGGTAATGCCCCCTGTCCACGGAGAATGTCCGTGAATGTTGAAAAGGCCTTAATCCAATCATGCTCATTTTCATGGGGGGTATTTCTTCAGAAAATGGGACTTTTAAAATGATCCTTTTATTTCTACAATGGCCGGCTGTTTGCAAGTGTTTAACATCAGAGCAGGAGGGATGGCGGTCGTAAGCACACACCCCCCCCTCACACACATCCACACACACTCCTATCAGTCTCTCTTAGTGGGCATCACGGTCTTCCCTTCCCCGGCCGCAGTGTGAGGAGGGAGTTATTTAGTGGTGAAATGATGTGTGTGATGATGAAATGAGGGGCCGGAGATAAGGTACGATTGCTCTCAGAGAGAAAGAGAAAAAGACGGGGGAGACAGAGAGACAGAGAGAGAGAGAGAGAGAGAGAGAGAGAGACGCCCTGCCCCTGATGTCTTGTTAAAACGTGAGGGATCAGAAAGAACAACAAATGCATTGCGCGCTGCTAAATCCTGCTTAAATCCGCTGGCATGGGCAGATCTAGCAGATAGCCCCGCTGCTGTGCTCGCTGTCTGCGACCACAACACACACACACACACACACACACACAAATACACACACGTACATAAGCACACCCGTGGTCAGTCCGGCTGTCTGGGTTAATGCTTGGCTAACTGGGACAGCAGAGCTGAACCATGTTGACATTTTAAGCCTCAACAAGTCCAGAACAATGATTCAGCCCGTCTGCCCCCCTACCCCTCAGCCCCCCACCTCCCATCAGACCGCAACCTCAGCCCATTTTGCTGACCGAGTAGCGCACACACACACACACACACACACACACATAAATGCATAAACATACACACCACTGCCCAAACACACTGCGAGCTCTCAGTTCACCGCCGCCCCCTCTCTTCACACACACTTACACACGCACACTGGGTTCCCTCCTGCACCCCCCCCCCCCCCTCCCTCCTGCACCCCCCCCCTCCCCCCATCCACCTTTTGTGAATAAAAGAGAACAAGAGCTGATCTGATTGAGCTGGCAGCAGAGAGCGAGGTGGAGAGGTACAGTAAGGCCAGATGGATTATCTTAATCCTCCAGTGGATGATCATGGCAGAGGGAAGATGAACCAGGAAGCCTTAACCTCCCCACTGACCCCTGCGCACCTCTGAAGTCGAGGCAGCCCAGATATTGCGTCCAAGCTGCGGGGTCTTATATGGACCTCCGAAAAATATGAAAAAACAATCCACGGCATTCTTTGGACGTAATCCTATCTGTAGCCGGTCTTGTGGCGGCCATTTTGTGTTTGGCCATCTTGTTTCTGTCCTCGCAAACTTTTGGTATGCTTTGATTCGGCTCCAAGTATGAAGGGGAACTTTTAGAGGATTTGTGTGCCGCTCTGTTGAGTAACGCTGAACAATGTCAGGCTGTTGCATGTAGAGATTTTGTGGGGCCAAATTAACTACGCTCCGCTAAAAGCCCCAGCCAGACAAAACTAAACCCCTAACTCCTGTAGCTCAAAGTATTAGGACTTTATAAACTATTATTGAATTATGTGGCTGCTTTTTCCAGACGTCTTTATAACGTGCGAGTAACAATTTGTCGCCTTTGTCTCGTCTCCCAGGTTTGTGCCTGGAAAGGGCCTGGTGATCTACCCAGACATCGGGGACAAGCTGGACATCATCTGTCCCAAGGGGGACCAAGGCCGAGAGTATGAGTTCTACAAGCTGTACCTGGTGAAGAGGGAGCAGGCGGAGAGCTGCAGCACAGTCCTCGACCCTAATGTCCTGGTCAACTGCAACAAGCCTGAGAAGGACATCAAGTTCACCATCAAATTCCAGGAGTTCAGCCCCAACTACATGGGCCTGGAGTTCAAGAGGAACGTCAACTACTACATCACCTGTAAGTTGAAAAAACACGATTGAATGGCTGGTGTTTAGGCGTTTAAACTTCCATTTCCCCGGAGGAACCCGACAGAGCAATCTGGATATTAATCTCTGCTTCACAGTCAGTTACACACAGTCACACCTGGGAGTTACCAAGCAAAACTGTATCTCCATAGCAACAAGGGGCTCGTACACAAGACGTGCCGTGCGTTGAGTTAAATGTTAAACACAGAATTTTGTCTTTGTTCTCTGTCAGTGAAGAGAAACGGTCCACCCAGACTACACATGTGATAGCAGCTTTGAGACATGCACACAACTGTGGATATTCCCTAGAGATTATCAAGAGGGGTTCCATTCAAGAAACACACATTATCTGGAACTTTTCCCACAGTGAAATGTCGAGGAAAAATACCAGAGTGAGCTCATTGCAGCAGAAAATTCAAAGCGAGCGGGGGGCGGGTTGCAAAAATGGAATTTAAAAAAAGGGGTGGCCCACAGGTAAGAGATGCAGGCAACAGTCAACTTGGAATCGCAGAGCTATTGGTGGAAATGGCTGCCGACAATGTAGATGACTTTGGGAAAAAGATATCATCCCCTGCAGGATATTTATTAGAGACCTGACGAATGCAGCACGCCATACGAGGCCGGCGTGGCCAGAGGGGTCAGGGGTTAATATAATTCAACAGTGTTAACATTACTCACAGTTTGCTGAGCTGCTGGTAAAGTATGCTGAGGAGGAAGCTCCCACAGGCCCTGCACTACTCCCAGAGCAACCTCCAGCGCCACCTCTCGCGGTCAGAGCACCGTGGAGCTGGGCGCTAACCTCCTGCTCTCTTGTCTGGATCTTGGCATCGGCCTGTGCCAGGTTGACGGCTTGAGGATGTCTGTGGGTTATAGTCGATAAAATTCTAATTGAAACCCTTCAGAATATCAGAGACGTATTTAACCGCTGGTCTTCAGCTGGTGATAAATAATGTGTGTCAAAACTGACTCAGTGGAAAAATAAGAGGTAAGGCCTGTTGGGGGGTGGAGGAACATTCCGCAGTCAACTTCCCGCTTTTGATTGCTGAGGTTTCCCGACCACACCCTAAACAAGGAGTTACATGTGAATTGTAGTGTTGAAATATTTCAGATTAAAATCAGCATGACATAATCATTTACTGTAAACCACTGTAAGTGTCTAATTATAGTCTTACCAGCATCAGAATAGGCTTGACGTCCTCCACATCCAAATCCGCAGTCTCTTTATTTATTTCTCATCAGAGACATGGTGGCGCAACACAAGCAGTGGAGTGTGTGTGTGTTTGTGTCTCAGTAATTCAGAGAGTTTTCAAAGAGTCGAACTTCAGTCCAAACAAGACTTTGGGACACTGTCTTTTAATCTGGTTATCTTTTAGCAGAACATGATTGGTTCACTTTTTAAAAATATATTTACCACTATACTGTCTTTATGATCATCATTGGGTCCTACTTTATTTAAACATAATATTCTCGAAGGTGAAGACGACTTCAGTTCATGTTCTTCTTCTGATTCGTTGGTCCAAAACTCCACCTCGTTTGGCCATCCATGATTTTGGCCCGAGGTCCTACACCTTTCATTGGGCCAAACTAAAAAGTCCAAAACTCTGGACCAGGCAAACAGGGTGTGTCCCATCAGTGTTCTCTTTGCGTGCTCTTCAAGTGATCAGCAGACAGTGAGACCTGAGCTGTTGGAGCCTCACCACCACCCCCAGAGTTAATTAAGAGAATCTGTCAGTTTACACTGGTGTGGCCTTGGAGGCTCAAACAAGATGGTTCTTTTGTTTTTGCCATCTACTTTCAAAACAAAGTTCTTGTTGAAGAAACGCACAACAAAGATGAGTCTCTGGATGTTCCTGCTTCTTTTAAGACAATGTACGCATATTTATTTCCTGTATATCACAGCAAAGACACAATCAAGTTGTCAAGACAACAACTCGTATATGTAAGACAAGGGACCTGAGAGAACTCAAACTTGCTCTTAAGACAAATCCACAGAGTGAATGAATAATTTAAAATACCTTTCATTGTGCCATTCATTGTGAATTTATGAAAAATCACACTGTGTGTGAAATACATTTGGACGTCACCATTACATTAATTACATGTCATTATTGTTCGATGAGTTGAATCCTCGGGTGTATCTAGCAGTAAAGAATAAAGCTAATGACAAGCTGTAGTCATATACAAATATAAATATATAGAATTGTCAACAAATCCCATGAAACAACAAAACCAAAGTACTGGATCAACATGAGAAGCTTTTTCCAAAATCAAACCATGTGTTGCGGTCGATCTGGCTGGAGGTTCTGCTGTCAGCTGGGGGGCGGGCTCCGCTGCATCTGTAATTGATTTCTCTCTGAATCAATGAAATGATCAGAGTTGATTGAGATGTAATGTCTAAATTATAATACAACCAGCCGTTCCTCAAGAACTGCTGGCACCGTAAGAAATCAACCTCACTGCAGGCCACTTGGAAAAAAAACACTTCCAGTTCACTCTTATGAATCCTAATAAATAATATTGTAAAACTGTGACACGATTAACCTTTTCGTTTGGTAGAGGAGACATAAAGCTCTTAATATATTAACCTGAACGTGGGGAACTTCTTTCTCCTGAATATGGATTTACTGCTTCCTTCCACGCTTCGGAGGATACAAAGTAACATCTCTCTAATCTTTAGATAAAAACAAGCTACCGTGTGTTTTCCCCTGGAAAAGGTAGCTTCTCTATACAAATATATATATCATCTCCCAGTCAAGGAAATGTGCACGCCAAATTAAATCTCATATATGTTTTTCTTTTGATCTGCGGCAGTTCAGTCGATATTTGCAAACTGTCCCTCAAAGCCAGAAATGCAGGGCAGCATGAAGCCTGTGATGTTATCGAGCAACTGGTTTTATTTGGAGGAGAAAGGGAAAGGGGGGGGGGGGGGGGGGGGGGGGGGGGGGGGGGGGGGGGGGGTCTTGTGGCAAGATATCATGTGGACTTATATTTCATTGAGCTTTATTACACCCACATGTTTTTAGAAAACACCTTGGGCGATTTTGGCGTCTGCTCAAACTTTCTCCTCGCCGGCTGTTAACGTGGCTGCTCCACATATTGTCTCCTGATTACATCATAAATATTTTATCCGACTCCGGTGACGCGCACGTGGGCATGCGGCGTTACTACACCGGCACCCAAAAACATCAGCTTTACTTTGATTTGGCTTTTTCGTACACTCCCTTTTGTGTCTTCGCAATATCCTCGCTGATGCGAGTATTATGCAAGTGCTCGAAACACTTAACACGGACGACACATCATTTCTGGGACTGTGAACTTG
This sequence comes from Pseudorhombus dupliciocellatus, assembly GCA_016785235.1. Taxonomy (NCBI): domain Eukaryota; kingdom Metazoa; phylum Chordata; class Actinopteri; order Pleuronectiformes; family Paralichthyidae; genus Pseudorhombus; species Pseudorhombus dupliciocellatus. Next base: position 2,544,428 of record JAFBJW010000130.1, on the reverse strand, counting down.
TAAGAGAGCCGCTCATAAATCCGTCATGAGGGGGAAGCTAGTCGAGCCGGATCCGGCCTGATTGTGGATCATTATTAGGCTCGTATACTGTAACATTCCTCGCGTCAGCAGTAATCGCTCGCAGTATTTGTCTTGGTATTATGTTAATGTTGTTGTCCTTTGCAACAGGAAGAGCTCGCTTTATTTATGCCACTGCAGCCTGTGCACACACTCCATGACACGCTTCATCTATCATTTAGGTAATGGCCATGTGCGGATGCTGAACGTGTGTTTTTTTTTTTTTTTTTTGAGGGGGGGGGGGCAGCAAGCGCCTATGCTAAACACACTCGTGTGTCCTCGTGTGTGTGTGTGTGTGTGTGTGTGTGTTGAGGCCCCTTTAGGCCAGCTTATCCCCGCCTAGAAGATGCAAGTGTGTTATCCCGCCGTCTCTGTCGGCGACATGGTCCAGTCAGTCAGCAGAGCGGTGTAAATCTCCTCGGCCTATAAAGACCCGGCTTATCTGACCTGATTAACGGCCGAACGCGGCAGACACCGTCGTGAGACGAGACGAAGATGCACAGGGAGTGGACATTCCACTGAATCTTCCTGCCGCCTTTTTCTCGTCCTCCCCCCGGCCTCCGCTCGGACTACGCGGCTCCGTCTGTCAATCGCCCCCCCCCCCCCCCCCCCCCCCCCCCCCCCCCCCCCCCCCCCGCCCCCCCCCCCCCCCCCCCCCCCACCCCCCCATCCCCCATCCCACTTCTGTTACGTCCAAGGGGTAAAGTAGCAACAAAAGGTGTGGGGTAAAGTAAGCAACAAATGGTGTGTGTGTGTTTATGTCTGTCCCGTGCCTCGGTGGCACCGCAGGGGACCCCGTCCACTCGGTCCCGTCCATCCCTGCCCGACTCTTGACAGGATTCATGGGGAGGGGAAGGGATTAAAGGTCAAAACTCGTGGGCAAGGGGGTCACGGAAACACAGCAGGGGGTCAGTAATGATAACCCTGCAGTGCACTGATCTAAACCCCAGAGCCAGCGCCAGGTTGTGCTGTCCGTCATCACCCCCAACCCCCTCTGTACACACACACACACACACACACACACACTGTATATAGACATACATGTTACCCCCCTTCTGTGCAGACAAACTGGTTGTATTTCATGGGGGTGTCTAAACACAGGATACAAAATGAGCTGTTTGTGAGGAAAATGGCCGAGCTGTGTTCAGGGGGTCCGAGGCAGGAGAGGAGTGATTTTAGACAGGAGCCTTTTAAGGCAAAGGGAATATAATGGAGAAAATGAGCAGCAGAGTGGGAGAGAAAGGGGCACTCGCCATACATTTTGATACACAGACAGTCTTTGTCTGCAGCAGAGTCATTTGCCGTGCATTGAAATAATGCTCCGTGGCTGCTCTGCGATTCTCGGTGGCGAGCTGAGCCGGTGAGTCTCCGTTCTATATAAGGGTGAGGCCATGAGGCAGTAAACAGAGGCAGCCTGTCGTCGTGCACTCCTCTTCCCCCTTGATTTCCTACGTAGCGGGCAGTGTAAGCCTGATCCTTCCTGACAGCTGTCACTCTCCATCTCAGTGTACCATCATGGGCTCTGACACACACCAACTTCCCCACCAGAATACGACATCCCGCAGCCGAGCGCACACTATCTCACCTTCGGGAAGATTGCCTGGGTGAAATGCATAATGCCCCCTGCTCGCAGCGACCGGGCCAAGTAGTTTTCGTTCCCCCTGCTGAACTTTCTGTGACTTTGCAGGTAAATTGTGTGAAACTTCAGCCTGGAAAAACAGTAACAGATAAGCACTTTAATATTCCAGGTTAAATTAGGAATGGAAAAGCTTTATTTTATTTTCTCACCCATTAAAACACGCGTGTTGACCCAATCTATGAAAAATAACACTCAGGAATGTATCTGACAAATCGCATTTGACACTGTGGGATGATCCTTCTGTGCCTCTCACACCTGACAGGATTAAGGCTCGGGGGGGGTATGGTGCATATCACTGACGTTCACACTCCTTAGCGTGGGCTCCTCTTTTGTATCTGTTATTTTTTTCTTCCTCTAACATCCTACACATTTTACACCCCTCGGTCCAAAGGAATCCTCCCTCGCTGGCTCATATGCATCCAGCTCCATCTACCTCGGCTTCTCCTTCTCTTGTGTTGCCCTTGAGAGAACTGAAGGTCAAGTTTGAAATCCCTGACCCGGCTGTGGCGGATCACAAGATCCTCTGCTGGCCTACATTTGCCAGGATGTAAACACTCACAGCATATGTGCACACACGCTCCCACGCAGGTACCGGCAGTATAAACGCAAGCGAGCCTCAGACGTGGAAACATAGATAAGTAAAAACTGTCACATAAATACCAACATTGGCAGGCTTGTAGCTCAACTTAACGCAATAACAATACAACAAGCAGGAAGAAAATGTGTTTAAAAAGTTAAAATAACATGTCCACATCAGAAACAACTTTGGCACGTTTAGAAAAAAGACAAAGGCATTTAAGATCGGGCGATTCCAGCTCTGTTAATAACTTGCACATTTCTAACTTGCAATTAAAAAACATTTTTTTTCGTGGAAAAATGACAAATGCTCACATCTGGTAACCTCCCCCTCTGTAAACTCACACCGAAACATTTTAATTACAGGCCAGAGACACTGCAGGATTTTCCTTGTGCATCAATTATGGACTTGCACTTGTGTTGCTTCTCAGAAGTAGAGAACAAAAGACCCATTGTTTTATTCCTGCAGAACCTGAACTGAGGTCTTGCCGCACAGATTTATATCCAGGCTGCTTGAACAGGCGTCAGTTTATATTATGGGATAAACAAAGATAAAACGACAAATAATGGGTAAAAAAAAAAAAATGAATTTGGTCGTTGTTGTCCATACATTTAAATGGTTCTATAAACCCTGGTTGCTTCCATCCCAGTATATTTGGGGTTTTACAAACTAATCTAAAAGTCTGTCGAAGAGTAGCTGTCATTGATGTTACCATTTGGGCTTTTAAGCAGCTAATCGTGGCGCCTTAACGGATTTCATTTTCAAAGTAAACCCGGCTAACAGGTCGGGTTAGCCCCGGTGAAGCAGCAGCACGGCCGGGGATAAGGAGATTTAACCCCCCCCCCACCCCACCCGCCCACCTCACTCCATCCCCCCCTCCCCACTGTGAGTGAATATGGCCCAGTGTTTATTAGAGTGCCATAGTAATATATGACTTTGTGCTTGCTTTGCAAATCTATCCAGGCTGCCTCTGCTGCTTGCTCCTCTGGATATTTCATTCGGCGAGGGTTAGCAGGCACAGCGTTATTGTCGCTGGTTATTGCCTTTCGTTTATTACAGAGGAGTTTGTTTGGAGTGGGGGTGGGAGGTGGCGCGGGGAGGACATGAGGATTTTCTTGTAGAGGGAGGGCTGTTCACGTGGCCGCACAAGTGAATGGTAACCATTGGTTACGGCTGAGCCCCCGCCGCTGCCGAGATGAAGCTGATATATTCATTTATTCATCTCAATTAGTCCACGCCGTGCATCTCCAAACGCAGACACTCATCCCTCCTCGGCTGCGCTCCATACTTATCTTATTAGAATATTTTATCCTGCGTGCAAGTCCTCCCTCAATCCCTCTCCTCGTCTGTGTCATCCCTCTCTCCCACTCCTCCAACCATCCTATTCTGCTTCCATTATTCTGCTCTCCCACATTTGGAAGTTGTTTGTGTGTGTGTGTGTGTGTGTGTGTTTAGGTGCTGTGGGAAGCCTGTGTTCCAGTCATGTTTGTTAACTGATAGCCTGTCCTCTCAACACAGAGACCGCGAGAGACCACAGAGCAAACTCTGCGAAACAACAACACTGTTGATTTCTCTTTTTTGCTTCTCACAGCTAATTCAAACTCATTTGCTGAATGACTCTGTTCTCTGTGAGCAATTTTCAATTGTTGAAAGTAGCTTCCTGCTTTTTTTTTTTTTTCTTTCTTTCTTTAATTCCATCTGCTATGCAGAAAACGTCTCTGTGGTTTTGCAGCCTGAAAATAGCTGCCGGCAGAAGAAGAGGAGACATCTTAAGATGAGCTGGAAAGATGCATGTTTGGAGTAAGAGTTCACTGTGACGACCAAAAGTAAATGTAGGACACCAGAAGATGAGCGTGATTGTCCGTGAGGCAGATTGTATCGGACAATAGTGCATCGCTGTATAAAACAAAAAAAAACATAAGTGCAGGATAAAACAATGACAGCCCATAATCTAAAACACTCAAGAAACGCATATTTCCCTTTCCATCTGAGATGTCTGAGGTTGTTTGCCCTCCGCTTTGCCAACAACACATATTCTCAGTGTCTTTCTTCTCCGGCCAACAGCTAAGCTCAAATCACAGCTCTCTGTCTGTCAGACGGAGCTCGCTCTCCCTCTCCACCATCCCTAGAACAGTGGTTTCTCTTTTCCGAGGCACACTCTGAAATGGCTTTGTTTTCCGACAACCATTCAGTGGCACCCTCAGCCTGGGTCTGCCAAGAAGTCCGCCTCCCCGAGCTGGAGCCCGGGCCTGTTTACACAAACTCATCGGAGAAATATGGATGTATAATTATAGAGGCTGTTAGTTTTAATGTCGCATCCTCGCTATGGAAACCACTGCATGCTTGGTCAGCTACGATGAGGGGCGGCTGATGAAACCCTGACCGGGGATGGCGTGAACATTTCTGCGGGAAGCGTTTTGGGGGAGCGAGGGAGGAAAAAGGAGCTTCTTGATGGGATCGAATCGGTGCCGAGTAAAGCAAACAAACATGAATCACGAGGCGGTGATAGAGCCTGCTGTGGTCGTCCGACGCATAAATACACAGTCTAAATACTGCGCACCAGGCCGGGACCAAGCCCGTTTCTGTGAATTCAGCTCGGTGGCAAAATGTCCATGTTCCATTCCAGCTCGACCGCAGGCTCACAAACACAGTAACAGGAGCAGACAAACACACAAGAGGCGTGTGTGCGCACAAACACACATGCATAAATATGCGCAAAGCCACATAAGCAAATTCAAATATATATATATACTTATAAGCTCACATTGGAATACAAATAGAAAACACACCATGAGTGCGCACACGTGAGTCGTCCTCCTCTCCGCCTGCTTAATGGAAGCTGCTGTATGCGTTGTGCGTTTGCTAATGCACGTTAGATGGAACTAGCTTAGCCGAGGACACAATTGTTTCAGGCAGCAGTTGCACGGGTGCGGCCGTGTGCGTGATGGATGCTGACTGACACGTCATGTCTTCAGATGTGTTGTGTTTGACTTCAAGCTGCGCCGACGTGAGCTGACGATTTTGTCGACGGCGATGGAACAATCCCCCCCCCCACCCCCCACTGCCGCTGTTGCAAACCCACAACTTCTTCCTCTGCTCACGTCCCTCTCTCTCCCCACTTTTTTTTTTTTCCTTCCTTGACTCAATCTCTCTTCTCATTCCGTCCTTGCCATTCCACCTATTTTCACTCCTCCTCTGCCTCCTCTCTCCTGCACAGTGACGGATCCTTCAGGAAATTGTTTCGAGTCGGCCAGACATTTTTGTGTTGTAGCTGTTTATTTGTGCTGGGTATGGGTGGATGGGTGGGTCGGGGGGGGGGCTCCGGGGGCCTCAGTCTTTCTCCCCACTCCTGGACTAGAGGTTAAGCTCCCGAACTCTTTCACCGCCCTGCACCAAAACACTCCTGATCCTCGATCAGCGTGGCTTTACCGCGTAACCGATACCGGGAATGAGGACAGAAGAGCACCCAGAGAGGATGTAATCAGTGTGTGTGTGTAAGTGTGAGTGTGTGTTTGTGTGTGCGCGTCAGCTCCCTGGCTTTGTGTGTATTAGGATGTAATCAGCAGCATTTTCTCTGTGGTCTGCTGTGCTCTCTGATTGGGGTTTTGGCGAATAACAGGGGAAGGGAGGAAGAATGTGTCTCTTTTCCTGCTTCTTGTGTTGCAGCCGTGGCCTCAGAGCTGGAGGAGCCTCCACTGTGGTTTGGGGCTGCGCTCGGAGCTCTGGCGCTTTACACATAAGCTGCGTCAAACCCCTCTATCTATTATATATCTGTCTGTCTCTACCATGTGTCTCTGTGTGTCTCATCATCATCGTCACACAGACTTGGGTCCCATGTTTGCTGCAGTCAGCTTTGTTCAGTTGTCTCTATATTAGCAGGTACAGAGAACTCCCTCAGGGTTTTCGCCATGCTCACACATATACACAGTCTGCGTGGACACAGGGACACACACCTGTGCACGGTCCTTTCTCCCCCTCCCCCATACTCGCTCTCTATCTCTCCCTTTGTTCTCTCTCTCTTGCAGATTTAGTTTTGTGCGGACAACAGATGGGCCGACATCAACTCTCTGCTCTGTAACAAGTACAGTCTCTGTCTCCTGCTCCATCTCTCACATCTCCCTCGCTCTGTCCATGTCGCTGACTTGTAATCTCTCTGGTGCTGAAATGTTTCATCATCTATTTGTTCGAGGCGGTTTTCAAGCAAGAAAAAAAAGGGATAATCCTGAAACATTGAGTCATTCCAGCCTCTCAGAAAGGGAGGCTTTTCTTCTCCCCATGTTTTTTATCACTATAAATTAAATACATAGGTCTTTTTGGAGACAGTTTTGAAACATCCTCACCCTGAGCCCTTGGAGAGTGCGATGGCCATTTTTCATTACTTTCTGGCATCTCTCAGATATAACAATGAGTAAATTATTCCAAAAAATAATCAGCATGTCAAAATCAGTTAGTGGTCGTTCTACAGCTTTCCGTTTCGTTCCAAAGTTTCATTAGTCCAACTGCAGATTTCTCCTCGTAGCCTTAACGCCTGCAGTGCCACTTATTACATGTTGCATTGCTGCACTGTTCCCTCTGTTAAACCAAGACTGGTTAGGTTTTTAAATGTCGGAACAGGGTTCCCATGGATTCTTAATGCATTGAATTCATGAATCTAAAAATAAGGCCTTAATTGTCATTAAAATGTGTGTCAAATGTCTTAAAACATGATAAGTAGGATTTTATGATAATAAAATGTCACAAATATCAAAATAAATGCAAACATTTATTATTTAAATATAAGTCACTGAGTGACTCTCGCGGTCACGTAGCAACTTTGGACAATGGGAATGTGTAAATTCAATACAAATATGTCCAACCAAGAATGCTTCATGGCTGAAAGCAGTACCAGGCAATGAGTTTGAGTTTTAAATTTAATTCCAAATGGCATTAAAAAGTTCTGAATTTAACTTGCCTTAAGCTGGAGGAGCCCTGAGGTAAATCTGCTAAAAACAAATGACAGCCACAAAAGAAATCACCTTCCCAGTGTTCCATCTAGCATGATAGGAAAAAAAACAATCGCAGTTGCATGATGTGAAAAACCCCCACAAAGATCCTAGTTGTTTATGTGCACCATGATGTCGGGCCAGGAAAAGTCCGTTCCCAGCCTCGAGAAACGAGCGCGTTGACCCCAGCGTCATGTTTCCACCAGTGCTGATATAAACCTGCTGCAGACTCGTCTGACCTGCTAGTGAGTGCCGATTTGTATTTAGTTATTGTGTTTGTGGTTGTGGGTGGGGGTTTTGGGACCAGTGGAAAGTGGCTTTTACTCTGAATACCTCATTGGCTTTGTTTTGCATTGCGATATTTGAGATTCCAAGTGCCGGGCCTGTGGTGAGAGTTCTGTTTGTTTGTTTGTTTCCCATCTTTGATGTGTGTTATTGTGCTGCGGAACACGGGGCAGGCTCGGTTGTCATAACGCTCTTCTGGAGGCCAGTTTGAAAAGGTCAGTGAAAATGAAGCTCCCTCTCTCAGCAGAGGATGAACGGCCACAGTGTAGGAGTCCCACACACATGCAGAAGAGACACGCGGACATCGAAACACATTTGGATAAGCACATTTTTACTACATGCACCAGCACAAGCGACAAGTTCTCTTTGGATATTTTGGCCTCCGCGGTTCGTGTGCGTTAACTTGTTCCAGGGCTTCGGCTCTGGTTTCCCTTCAGGGGGAGTTAGCTCACAGATTAGCTTTTTAGTCAGTCTAGATTTTTTTTTTTCGGAGCCTCATGGCCTTTGACATGTCACTTCTATCTCCCACCGCATTCCGATCCATCCCAGCGCTCCTTTTTATCAGGCTGATTTGTGGCTCGTGGAGGTTTAGATCGAGCAGGGCGACTCCTCTGCAGAGTCCAGAGTCCCACATCACCTATGGAAGAGGCCACAGAGAGGACAGAGAGGATCAGTTTTATCATCTGTGGGGGATTTAGCGAGTGAACCATGGTTCACCTCATGTGATTATCAGTGCAAATGAAGCAAGACGAAAACGTCAATGAGTCTCCTGCTGTGAAACAAACTCACCGAGAGCGCCTGTCAGCTGATTACACATGCAGAACCTGAAAATACCAATACCACCCACTAATACTGACCTTACTAGTGTCAAAAAAAAAAAAAAAAAACTTCTGGTCTTTATAAGCGCTTTAATACAAAGACAGTTTTTTATGGACACAACTGTGGGATAATCAAAGCTCTACACCCTGTTTTTCTCTTTTGACAACCTGTAATTTAGTAAGTTTTATTACAATGAGAAAGAACACTGCAGTTTGTTTTGGATTGGGTGGAAAAATGGTTTTGACAAAAATTCAGTTACAAAAAACAGACTCAGAATAATTAAAGGGATTAGGCACGGTTTTAGTTTTATTTGTCATTTATTTATTTAATATTTGAAAATCCTTTCCCGTCCTCGAGCCTCTTCAAGAGGAAAGAACCAGTCACAGAATGATGTCTTACAATTTGAGGTCAGGGGTCAGAAGTGTGGACCGAGCTTCATTTTCATTTGAGCCAGAAACGTGACACAAAATAAGGATACAGCTAAATATTAATTGATAAAGTAAAATACACGAAATAAATTAATGCTCAATTAAAGTGCTAATTGATTAATTAGTGGTGAAGATTAACAAAAGATTAATCCATCTTTTTTCACAGATCCCCCCCTTAGTGAATATGTTGTATCCATCTGCTCTCCATTTTTTAGAGTATTTTTTTTTTTTTTTTTTTATCAACCATTTCTTAGAAGTATAATTTCAGGGCAATTCTTATATTATATCTCCGACAATACTATCTGCAGTTTCCTTTGTCCTTCCCTTTTGGCATTCTATCCATTACAAAGGGGGGAGGGGGGTTAACACATAATTTAATGAAATGATTAATTTCTTTATCTAGAACTCCAGAGACCAATCTCAGTTCTGGGACATTACCAAATGATATCATGCTTTTAATCTGTAGTAGCTGCAGGATTTTGTCAGATTAACATATTATAAGGAATAAAGGGAAGCGCGTGATGGAGTCATGTTTACCACGGTTGGTGGACGAGCGTGCACGGACGTTTAACCCACCATCGTCTGTGGTACGAGGGAAACATGTGAGCGGATTAATGCAACGCTAATGTGTGTCTCTCCCCTCTGTCTTTAATGGCCACGCGTCTGCGTAGTACACACAAACAAGCCCCCCCACACACAAACATGCATTACCAGTAAAGACTGAGATAAACAATAACTCAGGCACTCCCGCATGTACAATATTAACCTTTCAGATTGTCCTGCTTGTGTGGTAGAGTGTGTGTTGCATCCCTACTAACCTTTAGCTCTGACCAATAGGAAGGTGAAGTGACGTTTTTTTTTCCCTCTGTGACCCAGTTTCCCCTCTGCTTATTTCTCTGAACACGCAACATTTCAGCTGCTATTAGTCAAATGATGCACTGTCTGCGAGCGGAGTTCAGAGGCAACTGTGTGTGTGTGTGCGTGTGTGTGTGTGTGTGTGCATAGCTCTCAGGGCATGTTTGTTCACCTGTTACTATTGTGTATTCAAGGGTGCTAATGTGTGTGTGCCCACTAGGGTTGTGCCAGTTTTTAAAAATAATCATGTAATTGATGGAGAGCACCATTTACAGCAAACAAAGAGAAATAACAGTCACAACCCTCTGAAAGCTTCTTTCTTCTCCTCCCTCCCGTGCTGTCCTGGATCCTGTGCTTATTTAGGTGCACACAGCAGCTGCTGGTCACCAGGAACAAAAAAAATCTGCAGACCACCTCGTCGGGCTCTATCTTTTTTTTTTTTTTTTCTCCCCCTGCTCATGATTCCTGTAAAATTGCTGAGGTTTTCTGCGGTTGCAGCTCCGCTCAGTGATATCGGCGAAAAGAGCCATTACAGCCAATTAGCTACTCTGTCATTAGGGAGGGCCGTGTGGGCTACTGGCAAATTCTCCACACAACAGAATACATTACGGCAGAAAGAGCTGGGGAAGCTGGAATAAAAAGCGTATACCTAAAAATGTTCCATACCGAGCAACAGCCGAGGAGCGGCAGGCTTGAGTTTTACAGGCCTTGTGGTTATGAAATTAATATTGGATATTTTGGCCGCAGTCGCAGCTTCTCATAACTTTAACACTATATGCAACCGCTTATAGCGTTATAAGTGATCAGTCCCTCCCCGGGTTACTTTGTTTTATTGCGCCAATCGACTGCGTTCAGACTTTTTATGACCTGCACTCCCCCGGTGCACACCTGTCAGATCACGTGGGGCTCAGCTTAGAATCGTGTGTCCACATTGGAACAGACCTCTTTTTTCCCCCAGTGTTTTTGTGTTTGTGTGTAAGGCAGCAAGGGAGGGAGGGGGCCTGAACGCAGGAGGAAAGGTTGGGGATGCGATGTGCTCTAAGATGAGTCTGTCTACATCTGTCATGTTGGAGTGCGCTCAGTCTGTTCGTGTTTGAGACAGATGACTTGCTCCGCTCCCCAAGGTCCTCCTGTTATTCTGCATCCTTTATCTCCTACTGATCCGACAGACGGCTCTGCACACAGCCGCGCGCGCGTGTGCGTGTAACAGTTTTTTAGGTGCACATCCTGTCTTGTGTGTTTGTGTGCCTGAGCAGTCAGGACAATGTCATCCTGTGTGTGTGTGTGCGTGTGTGTGCGTGTGTGTGCGTGTGTGTGTGTGTGTGTGTGTGTGTGTGTGTGTGTGTGTGTGTGTGTGTGTGTGTGTGTGTGTGTGTGTGTGTGTGTGTGTGTGTGTGTGTGTGTGGTTGGGGGATACTCATGTAAGTTTTGTGCTGTGTACCGGAGCACAGGGCTTAGCAACATGCTGAGTTGGGGAATGGGGAGGGGAAAGTGCAGCAGTATGGAGGCTCTGCCCTGCTAGACTCACTGGAGAGGTGCGACACACACACCTGCAGCTAAATGATGCAGAGTCTCTCTGTGTCTTTGTGTCTACAGGCGCTGAGTGTTGTACACACACACACACTTTGGGAGCTGCTGACAGCTCCTCTGCAGAGGTTAAAAGCTGTCATGAGCAGTCTTGAAGCATGAGCACAGTAGTAGCCAGTGCATGACCATAATGCCCAACTTCAGTTTGGTAAGCTGGGCTAATGTCGATAATTCTATACTGTACATATAGGAGATAGTATAAAAACATTACCTTAAATTTATACTCTAATATTTGTACACAGGGAGACATTCACAACAGTGCACATGGCTGTTCAAGCACACACACACACACACACACACAAACAAACAACTTCCAAATGACTTAAAGATGAAGCTGAAATTCACTTGGTTGCACTGAGGCCAAAGAAAGACTCAGGGGACAATGCAACAGAAATGGTGAGAGTGAGTGAGAGGGAAGCAAGTTGGCAGACACACACACACACACACATACACACACACACACGCACACACACACACACACACACGCTTCCTCTGCTTCACGCGTGAGATCACCTCCCACTTCTTTTTTTTCCCAAAAGGAGCTCTCCTCCTCCTCCTCCCCTTCCTCTCAACTCCTCACTTCATCACCTCCTTCCATATTCCCTCTCAGACGTATGCACGCACACACTTGCACGCAAGCACACTTCAGACACATCAGGTCTCACTCCTCCCCAGCTCGCACACTCTCTTGTCTTTAAAAAAAAAAGGAATCTCCTGCTTCCTCTCCTGCCCGACACTCCTCTTTCCATCCACTCTCTGAACACCTCACTCCCCATCCCCTCACCCCAGCACACCTCACCACTTCACCTCCCTCCCTTACCCCTCTGCAGCAACACCCAGCCCTCCTCACCCCACCCCACCCCACGCTATCCCATAGTGCTCTCTGCCGGGAGGATTTAGAGGTACCCTGTAATTTTGGTGCCGGAGGAGCTCTTAAGTCCTGCCTGATCTTTTGGCTATAAAGGCAGCCAATGTGTGTGTGTGTGTGTGTGTGTGTGTGTGTGTGTGTGTGTGTGTACGTGTGAATATGAATTTGTGTGTGTGTGTGCACATGCATAGTGTGTGCTTCAATGTGCATTTGCTTCTGTTGGTCCAAGTGCTTACATGTCTGTATTTTTTTCTGCAACCATTTCATGTCTGGTTGTGCTATAGTGTATGCAGCCGAGTGTGTGTGTGTGTGTGCATGTGTGCATGAGTGTGAGAGAGAGGGAGAGAGAGAAGTCTAATCAGGACACAGGAGAGGAGCTCCCCCTCTGGCTGTATACTGAAGCAGTGAGCTGAGCAACAGTTGTGTGCACTGGGCTGCTTACCCCCTTAAACCTTGACACTAATGCTGCTACCTTCTTACCGTATATGTGCAGCAAAGCAGCTCCTCGGAGCAGGCAGCAGGCAGCGATGCCTGAGCCGCTACATGCTGATGCTGTGCAAAAACAAAACGAGGAAAAGAAATCACCATTGCTGAGGAGGAAGATTAGAAAATCAGCTGTGTCCACGCACATTATTCAAAACCACATCTCCGCTAACCTAAATTCAATATTGAAAAACGTGCAGCGCCTGTGTCAAAGATACGACTATTTTTATATTGTCTGCCCAGTTTTATTATCGCAAAGAAACACGAGAGGGGAACATCGGCCGAGCTGAGTGCACCTAATTCATCTGAGATGATACGATAAGTCTGAATGAATTTTCCCAGACGATGCCAAACTGGCCGAGGAGGCTTCATTGGAGAGACGGCGAGCGAGGGGTTGGAGGTTGATTACTTGATTTCCATTTCTATTTCTAGGACAAAGAAAAGGAGGACTGATGGGCAGGGACATCTATTTAGATCCATTTCAGTCTCCCGTAATCAGGCTTTAGCCTTGCCCTAATACTTGGGATTAGAAAAGGTTCAAAGTGCAAACATCTAGATCCCCTCTGTATAATTCCAGTCTGCCAACCTCACTGTATGTGTTGCGTGTGTGTGCACGTGCACGGTGGCTTGCATGCCAGATCTGCTGGGGAGGGTTATCTCTGGATTCAGGCCCATAAACCCTAATCTGACCCTCCCTGTGCTCGTTCAGGAGTGAAATATTTTGGCCAAATAGGCTGCCTGCTCCTCCGCCGGCCTCGACTCCGGTTGACTAACGCAAACAAAAATCGAGATAGGAATATTGCAGGTATGATAAACAGCCATTTCAGTTGTGACGCTCTGTTTGATACAGACACACATGCCTGACAGGCTGCGTTTGGCTCCCCGCTCTGCCTCGAATGGATGAAACAGCTCTGCACGCTGGTGTTTTCCCCCTTGATGCTAAGTGTGAGTGATCAGACCGTGGTCAAGTCTGTTTATGTATTTAGTTTTTTTTTTTTTTTTAAACAGACATTATTATTGGTGGTTACTGTGACTACCCAGTGCCTACTTGGCTCGTGTGAGTGGAAGTCTGCCTGCTGTGGAGAAGAGGGGGGGGGGGGGGGGGGGGGGCAGTGTGTGAAAGGTAGCCAATGAATGTCACCTCTCATCCACTTTCTCATTAAGCAACCTGCTCTCTGTCTGTCACATGGGCTGCATCCACCCCCTTCGTTCAGCGCTCTGGGGCACGTGATCGTGCACGCGCATTCATCGGCAGTGGCGCACGTGCACACCCGCACACACAATACCCAACTGTGCAACTGCTGTATGATATCAGCCACCAACCCCCCACCCCCCACCGAGCTGGACAGGAATAATAAGCAGCAGATGATTCATGATGGAGATGCGGAATGTATTCAGCAGGACCACCTGAGTGACCTCATTTAGCAGACCTGAGAATAAATATAGACCACTGCATCGCACTCCTCGCCTTAGCCGGTGTCGCCCCGGCCCAGTCAGCGCCGCGTCTCTCTCACACGTCTCCCACTCTTCTCCTCGGAGCGCCTCGGGGACCGGCCCTTCCACTCGCTACCCTGCATGTCCTTGTGAAATCTGTATGCGCCTGTGTACACGCCGGTGTGTGCACTCACATGTTAATGTGTTAGCAGCAGTGGTGCGTGTGTATTATTGGACCGGGAGTGTTTTCTGCGAGCCAGCTCCTTCCCTTGTACGGCGCTCTGTTGGCCGATACTTTGTACTGTAGATATTTCCCAACATCAACATTTGGCACCTGGTTTCTCTTATGACTTCAGCAGCTGCAGATCTTTTGTTCTCCCACTAGTCACTCTGCGGCCAATGATCCACACCCACAAAAAGGGCCCTAAATCATACAAAAACTTCTCTTTGGAACCCACCGCTTCAGTTTAAAAAAAGGCAACATTCCTTCATGCAATGACCAGTTCTTTTGGTATTCCGGACCACTAACGTTCAACCGGTTTGCTCCCCTAAATCATTAGCAGCCGACTGGCTCCCCTTTGTTCTTCTTCCTGTCGTCGCTTTATCCCCTTGTGTTTTTATCCCTCAGTTCAGGCTCACAGGAAGATCCAATTCCCCAGTTTCCGCTTTCCAAAACATGACATGACCGTCGGCCTTTTAATATCTGGAAATCCAGATTTGGATTAACGTCAGGGTGCAGGGATGAAATGAGAGAGAGAGAGAGAGGGAGAGGGAGAAAAATGGAGACAGTGAGTGAAGGCTTTCAGATTAAAAGAAAAGAGCTGGCAGAGTGTTGTTGTTGTGGAGTGGGTTATGGAGTTGGCAGGTATGGAACCGTTGGCAAGGCATCGTTTTTTTAAAAGTGATCTCTGACATGATAGATGTAAATACGCTGATATCAGACAGGGATTAAAATGACAAACACAGGAGCGCATGCCACTCAACAGGCGGCAATTTTCTTTTAAAAACTCCTTCTAATGCACTCAGCAGTTATGGCTGAGGCTGATTTCCATCTTGAATAGTACTTAGAGGACACATTCACATAGGGGAACGCGGTTAAAATTGGACACGGTTAATCGGATTAACAATTTCCAGCAGTACAGTAAAAGGCCCTGAATTATTTGACGTCTTAAGTGGCCTCGATACAAACAACATGTAGAGTGATCTTGTCTTTATAAATCCAGGTCGCTCTTCGTTGTGAGCCTAAACAGAGGCCTCCGGGGGCCAACTTATCATAGTGCCACATCAGCGATGCAGGACCCCGAAGGAAAAGTTAATTTAGATGACAGAAGTAAGTTAACACGAAGAAGATTTGCTCTCCCCGAGTGGATATAAAATTCATGGCATGACGCTCCCTCTTAGTCAGATTATTCGAGCGCCTTTGAGCCAGATCTTCAAAGAGCTTACTTTTTTTTTGTATAACCTTGCCCTGGAAATGTTCAAATTGAAAGAAGAGGGGAAATTGGGTGGAAAATAGCAGGTTGGCCCTCGTGGCAGCGGCTGGGCCTCTCCAGCCAGGAGCCGTTGTGCCTTTAAGACTGGAAACGGGCTTGTTCGCGTCGCTGTCTTTGAATGTTCCCCCTCGCTGAGACATGCTCCCACCACAGACTTTACATAAATCATAAGACGCACTTAGCCCTGAGTGTTCATTCACATTAATGCCCCACGTAAATTTGAAATCTGTGTGTTGCTGCGCTTGGCTCCGGCTCGGCCTCTCCTCGTATGTGTCCGGTTTGCTCAGTCATGTTGAGTCTAAAGTGAGCAGAGGGTGGGGGGTGGGGGTCGGGGGGGTCCAAATAGCTCCTGACACGATGTTATCACAATCATTTTCACAAATTATCACATACCCCAGCCACACTCACAATATGTTTGTGGTTGGCTTTGTAATTTAGAGCCCGGGCATGATCTGATAGTGTAACATAACATTAGTGCAATTCATTATTTCGTTTTCTTCCATTTCAGCCGAGCACAAAGCTGAAATCCCACAGGGCAACAAAATGTCAGCATTAATAATACTTAGGAATGACAAGGCATGAATCAACTAGATGAGCTTTTCCATCGTGGCTCAGCCAGATTCCAACCGTGCTCCAGACAGCTTCAGTTTATAGCAAGGAAACACACACACACCCGGGCATCCATACATCACTGTACAGTATTTTGATGTTTGTGGTGCTTTGTTTGGTCCCATTTACCCCCCACAACACACACACACACACACACACACACAGTCTGCCTCTCGATGTCATCATCAGATAAGCACCGTCTCCAAGACTATCTCATCATAATGAGGGTGCCATCCGAAGCAATCACCCAGGGAGATGGTCATTGAGTTAAAAGGGAGGGAAGGGGAGGGGTGGATAGGACAGATTAAAAAAAAAAAAAAAAGAATAATATGAATAGAGTGAAAAAACAGACAGAGGGAGAGACCAAGGCGGATAATGTGAGGAAGAGAAACAAAAGCATTTCAGAGGAAGGGAGTTAAAACAGCAGACTAACAAGGATGGAAAGCATTTGGGGAATTCCAAAATTAGAGCTGCCATCGCATGCGCCCTCTCAGGCGCACACGCCTACACACGCATGCACACACACACACACACGTACAACTGCCTTGTGCTCAGCCGTTCAGTGTAAAGGTCAGAGTCACTCTCTGTCTCCCTAGGTCATTATCATGATCCCTAAAATAGACGGCCAATTGTGTCCTAGCGTCTGAAGTGAATGTGACATTGAATAAACAGCCCTCAACCCTGAGCTCCTCGCTCCAGTCAGAGCAGAGCGCACACTTTAAAACAAAGGGGAAGGAGCTGACACGCACGTTAATACAATAACGCACGCATACACACACACACACACCCGCGCGTATGTAGGAACATTAAGGGAGGCATATAGCTCTCAGCACTACCAGCACGTAATGACACATGTGGCTCAGAGGGAGTAAGCTGCTCGAGGACTTGGCAAGCAGCTGGAACTCTCGCTGCCATGTCTCACTGCTCAACTATGCACCGAGCGAAAAACACACACCTCCCTCGCCCTGTGTCTCTGTGACACACTCACACGCACGGCTCTGACCATGTTCCTCCTCTCCACCTCAGCGCCCACCCTCCCCCCAGCAGCCTCTAATGTTGTTCCATTCATTTGACTTCACTTTATTGTGTTAATGAGAGATACCGTTGAGAGGAGCTGGCGGTTGATTGAGGGTGAGAACGGCTAATCACTGGAACAGCTAATCAGCGCTTGTCGTAAATATTGATTAGTCCTGTGCGTTATGGACGTGCTCATTAACCAGTGTGTCATCCTCTCTCCTCCTCTTTGTCCTCTTCTTCTGCTGCTCCTCTTCCTCTCTTCACCCTCCATCTCTTCTTGTCTCTCTCCTCCTCCTCCTCCAGCAACCTCCAATGGCACAGTCGAGGGCCTGGAGAACCGAGAGGGAGGCGCGTGCAAGAGCCGAGCCATGAAAGTCATCATGAAAGTCGGACAAGGTAAGTGTGCGCTCACCTCACATGCAGAACACAACACACTGCCGCTGGTGCCTTAAAGCCATGTTTCACTTTGGTGTGACATTTTCATTTATCGCCATGTGTGCCTAGCGTGACTTTGTCCGCCACCAGCCTCTGACGGGACCTGCTCCCTCCAACTTTGAAGTTGCGTTATGAAATGAGTAAGCCACCGGCGCTGATGGGTTTTTACATTTTTTTATATATATATGACTTCTTTATGTGTCATTACCCAGAGCCGAGGGGGTAAAGCCTCATTGTCGTCCTGTGGCTTTCAGTGGGGTCCGGTCGTAATGATGGTTTTAAATCATTTCCAGCATTTTAGACAATTATTTGGTTGAAATGAACAAAACTGAGCAAAATAACTTATTTCATGAACAATTCAGTAGTTTTTGCAGTAAATATACTGTAATTTCAGTCCTGATATCCCAAACTAACCGAACATCAACAGGAAGTTGTCTAATATTTGGACCCCTCTCTCTCCTGGGGCATCCAGCTGCTTTATAAAGGATAAATGGCTAACACAGTGTGATGTTCCTTTAATCGCATTTAATGACATATAATAACCACTCACAAACAAATCCCTCCAGTGTGTAATAAAACCTGTATTAAGTGTTTACACAAATGAATCGCACGTGTGGGCTTAAAACACAAACCAAATTATTTCTCAGTTGGCAGAGAAATTGGTAAAATTCCCTTCTCAAATAAGCACAATATAATCAATTAAATTAATCCTAAAACGATTGAACTTTTTATTCCCATTTATATATGAAATAAGACAACATGATTCTTTTATTTAATTTAAGGTTAAATACATTAATAAACCCTAACAAAAGCCTAATGTTAATGTGTTGTTACTACAAATTGCAGCCACTTACAGTTTGATATAAAACATTTGGTTATATTGTATGTTTGGGATAAATAAAAGGAAAGAAGCAGGTTGCTAAATGTACATTTTATTAATAATACGATACAATACCAAAACATGTAAAATTAACTTTTACAAAATGTAGCCCACAAAGATTTTAAATCATATTTTTATTGGGTGATATGATCATAAACATGATAGAGAAACATCGCTGACACTGATGACTCTGAGGTCACCGTCCATTGTTTTAGGTCATTCGAAGTCGATGCTGCAGATCAATAAGCAGGACAGCTTTGTGGGCTGCACTATTGGATTCACTGGGTTTTTTTTTTTTAGCTTCACTGTGATGGAGCTCTCTGATTTGTGAAGTGTTTATTTAGAGAGAAATGTTTGTCCTGAAGCAACAGTCCCATCTGACTAGTTCCTCACTGTAATCATGATCTATTTCGATATCAGGCTGTGAAGAATTAAACATATTTAGTTAGAAGATTGCTTCCATATTTCCCAACTCTCGAATAAATCTTTTCATAGACAAACAAATAGTGTAGATCGTTAAGTAATAACATGTAAATACGACATGAGTGTGATGAATGACCTCATCCTGTGATGTTTGTCAGATGTTTCCCCGCCTGCTTCACTCATCACGGAGCGTGTTTGAAACAGGAATGTCAGAGCACGCTCGGGGTCGGTCCGCCAAAAATGCTGGAAGTAAACAAACTGGCTTTGTTTGGATATCCTCGGACACAACATTTGGTTTGCATCGGGCGTTTCACTTTTAGATGCAGTTGAGTTCAATCTGTGGACGTACATATTCTGGTTTTGACAGCGTATAATACACAGATGTGTTACTTGGTAAACACTGGGCCTTTCCCTTAGTGCGGTGGCTCTGACTGAAACTGACACCGACCATCTGAGAGGAACATCTGCCTGCCGTGATGATTCCAGCCTAAAAGCTCGATCTCAACGTGTCAAAAACAAACTGGAACTCGCTGAGATATGCAGTCTGTGTGTGTGTGTGTGTGTGTGTGTGCGCGCGCGCGTGCGTGCATGCGTGTGTGTGTGTGCCTGTCCATGTGTGTTCCGATATTTGACTGTTGGCTAGTGGGATGACAGCCAGTATCGGAGAAGAAGGTAACAAGCTGCTGATGCTAGCAAGGTCTGAGCTGGAACAAATTCAGCTCATCCAGAGAAAAACATCCGACCGGCCATCTCGGAGACAGACAGGCATCGCATTAGCTTATCCTGTTGGTCAATTAGAGCGCCGGACATCACCGAGGGATGTACCACCATCACCAAATCACATCCCAGCTCTATGAACCCAGGCAACAGCACGCACACCTTTGCACCAAACTATCACCTGGGGGGAAAAACAACAAACTCCCCCGGCATGGGAGAAGAAGTTTGAAAGGAAATGTCTTATTTGAGGAAAGTTGGAGGAAAGTTCTTCCCCGGCTTCTGCGTGTGTGTTTTTCTGTGGCTGCCGGTTGCTCCTCAGCTTCCCCAGCGCCGTGCACTCGTTTCCCCAAAGCGGTGTGAAGCGAGCTGTCACTCACAATCAGTGTGCCCTAAAAACCTTGTTAGAAAAGATGCTGCTGGCCCAGCTGCTACTGTTTAATCTATATATATGTACTAAATCTTTTTCTGTGGGTGGAATCCTTGACGCGTTATGTGCCCATCCAACCCAGTAATTATTTAAAGACGGGCCATGAGAAATTAGAACATTGACAGAAATTTTGATTTAACCGCTGCGGACACTGTCCTGAGGATTTTTTTTTTCCTCTTGAAAAAATAATGAAGGCACCATTAGGGCTGCAAGTGCTGCACAGATTCGCTGATTAATTGGCAAAAGGGTGGACAGAAAATTCATTTGATAGCCATTTATACCACAAGCAGAAAACTGCAAACACTCGCTGGTTCTCGAAGCGAAAATCTGCAGCTTTGCTCGTTATTTAATTAGAGCCTGAATGTAAGTTGGCTGGTGGAGTGTCAGTGAGACAAAAAGACGTAATTTGAAGACATAACCTTGGACTCCGGAAGCCCGTGAAAGGCTCAGAATCTGACATTTAAATCGATTTATTGAAGAAAGTTCCTTAAAAGACTGGAACAGCCCTTAGAGGCAGCAGTATTTGAGTCTGCTTAGTGGACACACACACATGCGCGCATGCACACACACACAGAACTTGGCCCTGCTCGGCTCTGACCCAAGATGGTATTGTGTTTAAGCCACATTTCCTCTGTCTCTGCTGCAGAATGCCAACGCTCTCAGCAGCCAAGTCCCCAAGATCTCCCCATATGTCCACTCTTTTTTTCCCTGCGCGTTGCACTATGGACTACATTTTCGTGAATCATCAGAACAATGCATTATGTTTCCCATTCTCTTAATGTTACATTTGCCTTTCATGGTGGCGACACTCCCGGCTGTAATCACGCAGAACCGTTGCGTTTGCAGGAAGTCTCGCGCCCAGACGCCTCCATGTGTAATTGTGCTTTTAATGCCGTGTGTCCCATCTTTTGTTTTTATATAAGACGTGAGGTAAAAAGGAAGGGAGGCTGAATGGATGGGAAAATACGAGGAACCCGTATTTTACACATTTGGCTCTATTCAGCATTCTCTTTCTGCTCCTGCACATCATGTCACCGTGCTCATTAGAAATATGTTGACTCACTGCCTCGCACCCCCCCCCAACATATCAGTCTCTCTCCAGTGTCGCTCGATCATTGTCTCCCTCACTCTCGCCCGCCCTCCCCCCTGCATGCCTTCTCCCTCCTTCTGGCGGGTTGGCAGTTCTGAGGTAGTTGCTGTCTGCATAGCTAAGGGAAATGTCAGCAGCGCACACAGGAAAAAAGAAATGGGTCAGAACATTACAAACGCTCGGCGCACATGCTCAGTGGTTGACGCACATCGCTGGTCCGTGTGCGGCGAGTGAATCAGATCACTGTGTCCTCTCATATCCCCTGCCATGCGTGAATGTTCCCACTTCTCACTCCTGTCTTTCCTCATCAATTATTGACGGCACACAACAGCTCCTGGCTAGATTCAGCCAGCGCGGCTGCAATCAGCATAGAGCAATGTGGTGGTCTTGACGTGGACAAGATAGGCGAGGAGGCTCAGTTGGTAAATAAAGTGTAGTCGCCGCCGCCGCCACAGAGAAGTGGATATGGCCATGAATTTATGTTCCCTCTTTGTCCTTTCCCCTTCTTTCTTGTCTGGCGCTCAATCTGCCAGACGTCCCACACCCAAATCATTTCTCTCAACCAGGCTCGGCCAAACCGGGATGGAAATAGCAAATAGACTGCTAGACTGTCAGGCCCCTTTCACACACACACAGCGCTCATGCACGGCCACACAGACTTGCCATGAGGGACTCAAATGTAAATTGCCTCCCCACACGCCCTCCTCTCTATTTCTCTCACACACGCCTTGAGCAGGCCTTTGGGCAGTGGCAGATAAGGCCTGATAGAGGAGAGGCATCTGATAGCGTGCTGTGGAATCCATCTGCCCGGCTTCGGTAATAGTTTGTAACAGTCCTCTGTCTGCCGGCCCTGCCCTCGTAAAAAGCCACGCCGCCGACCCACCAGTGTTTACCGCACAGAGACTTCAAAGTGCGCGTGCTGAAATCACAACAGACAGACAGATAAACTGTCTGTTTCCTTTGCGTTCCCCTCAGAGCGCCTATTCAGCCCCCTCCCTGCTGCTTTTACTCCACTCCTCGTCTCCCCTTCTCCTCCTGCATGTCCTGCTATTCTCTCCTCTTCAGAAGTGTGCCAAAGTTAAAGCCGGAGCAATAAATAAGGCATATTATGGCCTTTTAACGTGATGAATAATGTAAAACAATAAAAAGTTAATATATAACTACTTTACCCTCATTCTGCCATGCCTAAGTGTATTGTAAGTATATTCTAGGTGTGTGCACGTGCATCTGTGTGTGCGTGTGTGTGTTTGAGCTCATGAATGTGTCAGTGTTGGAAATGCCTGTCTGAGTGTTTGCTGAAGGAGCTGCTGATGCAGATGTGAGCTCATTTTTTACGACAGGACAGGGATACTGGCGTGTTTCACAGACGTTCGCTAACTTGCCCTTCCTCTATTTTGTGCTTTCATCTTCACTTCTGAAGTGCTTTCACAACACAAGCAAAGATAACCTTCTTACGAATAAATTATATATCAAAAGATAATTAAAAAAAAACAACCCGTGCCAATGCGGAGGGTTGAGTCGTTATTCCACGCGCGTGCCTCGCCGAGGCTCACTCTTTGTGTTTTTTTTCCTGTTTACCCCACAGTTCCGAATGCGGTGAACCCCTCGGCGCCGGAAGCTCCAGAAGATAACGCCATACCGGAGCCCGCTCCCAGTCACCCGCCCGACCAAGGGCGGATTGGGCCCGAGATGGCAGGAAACCCTGGTGAGCAGATTGAACCCTCACACCCACAAACTGCTTCATGAGACCCTTCCAAGGTTTTCTAGACTGCAAACATTCAAGCAAGGTTTTAGCAAAAAATAGAAAATAAAAAGAATATCCACAGCCCCGAGGGTTCCGCTAATAGTTAATCACATTAAGCTGAAAAAGAGAAAATAAAAAATCAGAGTTGACTCACCTAAAGTACGCTTTCATGCTGCGGGCGTTTCTTTTGATGGCTGTGGGGTCAACATTCAACAATAGGTGTAAAAAAAAACAAAACAATGTTGAACCGAATAAAAACAAGACTCACCAAAACTGCGGTTTGCAGTTGCAATATGAAACCACACCCAAAACAAATGGAGCTCACCCTGAGTCACTTGACTTATTTATGCTGTACACAAAGGTTGCTCTGCTCCCAAAGGAGACGTGCTGTTCTACCGGTTTAATACATATCGTTTTTAAACCTCATTAGAATTGCAGATGGCTGAAGATTAAAAGCGGAGATAAGTGAAGGAGTCACCTCAGCCTCTTTGGAAGCTCTGGGCCCTCCTTCGCTTCCTGTTTTCACCGGCACCTTTCAGAGCTGCTTCACACAGGAGGAACCACTTCTCCTTACATCACTCCCCACGCTAACTTTTTGACTTACCCCACAACTTTGTGTGCCACAAACTTCCTCGCGGTACAGACCGTTCTGCCTGCCTCAATATGATAAGCCGTCCTTATTTAATAATTGCTTATTTCGCGTTAGTTTCCTCTAAAAAAAAAAAGATTTCCAAATGTCACTTTCCCCCCATTCTCGGGGTTTTTACCTGTCTACCATTGTTAGATCAGTGATTATGTCAAGTGAAGGAGTGGAGGGTGGAATGAAGGACGTATTTTTTTTTTGGAGGAGGCTGATATTTCAGGAATGAGATTTCTGACAGCCTCTTTCCAGCTCGCTCCCTCCTCCACTGGCCAGATCGTACGAAAATTCCTTGCGCCTCTGATTTCACTGATAAGGCTGAAATCGGTAGCTTTCAGTGATGTCATTACAGTCGTGATAAGACGCAGGGCACAGTGTACCCCCCCCCCCCAGAAGAAATGCTTAAGTGCAGAGTGGTCAGCGGAGTGAGGAGACACAGTCATTAGTGGGGATTGTGGTCTCTGGAGGTATATGAGGCTTTTGTGTGTTGTGTGTTGGAGGGGGGGGGTGGTGGTGGTGGAGGGGTCATGGACAGTAAAGAGGTGGTGCTGGCAGGAGGTGGGAGGAGGAGGAGGAGGAGGAGTGGGGGGGTGATCCTGCTCTTTTGGCAGCAGCTGCATGCATACATGGAAAACAGATTTGCGTCTCCTCGGATTTCAGTCACAGGGGGAGTCCGTCCGTCCCCCCTCCTCCCCCCGCCCCCGCCCCCCCCCCCATCCCCATCCCGAAACTCTTCAGACAGAGTGGTAAATAAAATCAGATGTTCAGATGTGCCCTCCTCATTTTCTTCTTTATATCTTACTTGGCCTTTGCCGTACAGACGTGGCCCGGACATGTCGAGGTAGACCTGCCCGGGTTGAGTCTTTATCAGAGCGGAAATCTTAGCAATGAGTGACGCCCGCAGATTTCATCCGGAGGCCATTTTGATTGAGCCGATTCAATTAGATTGCCTGAATGCGACTGTTGCGCCGTCGCACGGAGCGAACAACAAACAGGGCTGAGATCACAGTGGGTTTAGTTCCACAGCAGTAACACCTCGATATGTCAGGACTGACTAGCTGTAAATGTTATCACCCCTCTGATTGTTCCGAAGTCTCCCAGGAACTGTGTGGAAATTATTGTTTCCGGAAAGCGTGTTTATAAATCTTGTGTTTTATTCCATGAGAAGCGCAGACGTCCCCAGGGTTACGGCAATGTTTTTGTTGGACAATCTGATGCGTGCTCTCTCTCTCGCTGTCTGCAATATTTCAAAGTAAAATATTTGTTCAAACAAATGGTGAAAATACAGACATGTCCCACTTGCAAATGTGGAGCTGCTAAGTAAACTGTTTTAATAGTTGCCAAATGAGCGAGACGGAACAGGCAACTGCTGCAGGGCTTTTGCATCCCAGCCCATATTGTCTACATATGGCAAAGTACAACTTCATGGCACACGTGAAAACCATCTTTTTGATGTACCTATCAGAGTTTTTTTCATATAATAAATCTCAGGGATATAAAATAGAAATATGGGGAGAAGAAAGACCTTCTCCCGCGCTCCCAAAAGTTCGACGACTCTTCCTTTAGAAGAAATAAATTGACTTCTCTGACCCTCCCTTCCCCCATAAT
Source organism: Pseudorhombus dupliciocellatus (assembly GCA_016785235.1). NCBI lineage: Eukaryota > Metazoa > Chordata > Actinopteri > Pleuronectiformes > Paralichthyidae > Pseudorhombus > Pseudorhombus dupliciocellatus. The sequence goes on along the minus strand of JAFBJW010000130.1, from coordinate 2,519,331 downwards.
AACTCACACACAGTCCCTAACCCCTGGATCTTTTTATTTCTCTCTCCAGACACCATGAATCAGGACCTGGGTTCCTCGTCTGACTCAGACAGCATTCTCGGATCCAGGGTGGCTGTGTTCTCCGCCATCATCGTCGGCTGCATCATCTTCCTTCTGCTCATCCTCCTCCTCGTCATCCTGCTCATCAAGATGCGCAAGCGCTCCAGGAAAAACGCCCACTCCCAGCCCCGCCCCTCGGCGCTGTCGCTGAGCACGCTGTCCAATCCCAAGCTGCCCGGGGGCACAGCTGGCACCGAGCCCAGCGACATCATCATTCCGCTGCGGACAGAGAACAACTACTGCCCTCACTATGAGAAGGTGAGCGGCGACTATGGCCACCCCGTCTACATTGTCCAGGAGATGCCCCCGCAGAGTCCCGCCAACATCTACTACAAAGTCTGACGTGCTCCGCACAGCCCGCGACAGCCAGGAGAGAGAAAGGAGGAGCGCTTGATTTATGTTCCTGGGAAGAACACCTTCCTTTGCATTCTGGGGACTTGATGCTTCTGCGAGCCCCTGTTATTTCTACCACCTGCTGCACAAATCTGGAGAGACACGCACTGACCAGTAACCAGCGGGGTTGTGAGCTGACTGATGAGAGGTTTATTCTGTTTGTTTGGGTTGTCTGAAAATCCCCACCCTCCTCTTCCTCCTCCTCCTTCTCCTCCTCCTCCTCCCTTCACCTCCCGACTTCTGCGTCTCCCTGCTGTGCCCCAACAGGGGGGCAGGGCTGGAGCAAACCAACAGATGGAACTTTAGCTTCCTAGTTTGCTGTCCCCTTTAATGGGCAGGATATAACTTATCTCAGTTCCCTGAAGTACAGTCTTTGCTACACCCAATTAAACACACCACCCGAGCACACAGGAACAGGCAGGAACAGGCCCTGAACGCCACACAGCCTGCAGTTTGTTTGCAAGCATAAAATGTGCGTGTGAGAGTGTGCGTGCGTGCGTGTGTGCATGTGTGTGTATTAGTCAGGGCTCCGCGCTGGACCAGGAAACTCTCCAGATAGCTCAGGTATCAGACACAGTGTGTGAAATAATGTGTTCCTCTCCCTTCGCACCTCTGATGTTTGCCTTACTTACTATTTTTGATGGAGGATTTCCTCGAACCCTGCGTCAGTTCACAAAGCAGTTGTATTTTGTTAGACTTTTCCTACAAGTGCACAATGTATAGAGTTGAATAGATCATCGTTATCGCCCCTCCCCCCCCCACCCCCTTCCCATCTTCTCACTCACCCACGTCATCCATTGCATTGCATTTTTCTCCGCTCCCAAAAGAATGACCTTGACCTGGACTGTTGATGTCGAGGTGTGTATGTGTAGTTGTATATTAGTACTTGTATGTGTGTGTGTACCTGGAAATACTTCCCTCTCCACTGGTCTGATGTGAGCTTTACCATTAGCCTGGTATTTATGACCTACTTGTGTGTATCTGTGTCCTCTAGGAGTACGTGTGTGTGTGTGAGACACATGTCTAGACCAGTCTAGTATCCAGGCAGACTTATTGGCTTATGGGTAGAACAGTAAGTTCCTGTATCATGCGCTTCAAAAACAAGACCGACAGACTGACACTCCTAAGCGACAGACATGCCCGAGATCTTATGAAACCCATCTCACGCTCTCGCTGGCATCAACTGAAGGTTTGTTTTTGTGTGTGTGTGTATGTCTGTGTCTGATGAGCTTTCAGGCTTTCAAAAAAAAAAAATAACAGGCAGGTTGATATTTGTTTGTTCCAGCTTCCTGTGCTACGGTGTAAGGATCAAACAGTTCGCCGCGTGCCTGCTGCTAGGCGAGGTTTGGTCGTAGGTTGGGCGCTAGGCGCTGATTGGCTGGCCTAGATAGGTAAGAATGCCCTATATATAAAGTTGGACGGCGAGCCGCGGCGGAACATCGAGACGCATTATTGTCAGATGCCAATTGGCTGCCATCTGTAGATGACTCAGTGGAGTGCGCAGTCAGTGGTGTCGCCAGCATGCGACTAATCTATGTGCCATCTCCAGTGCCCACACTCACCAGCCGGGGAGGAGAGAGAGAGAGAGGGGGGGGGGGGGGGGAAAAGGGAGTAAAGGAGAAAATGTTCCTGTGATTTGGCTTTAACCTGAGAAGGAAGATGGCAGTGGGTATGGGAGGTGGGGTGAGGGGGATGGGTGGTGGGGTTGTGTGTGTGTGTGTGTGTGGGTAGTTTAACATTCTTTTTTTTTTTCTTTCCATCCTCTCACCAGTTGTGCTGTGAATAAAAAGTGCTGTGCAGAATATTCCTCAGTCAAGGTGTTCAGCCTGCGAGGACACTGCAGCTCAGCTATCACACAGCCCAGGGCAGCGGCACCGAGGCAGGATTTACTGCAGCCGGAGGTGTGCACACTAAAAGCTCCCCTTTTAGGTGGGGTGGGGGTGGGCAGGTGGTTGAATCTGTCCGTGTGAACATGTAGGGGCTTCTACATGTGCTTATTTGTGCTTATATGTGCAGTCTCTCCCTCCGTGTGTGTGTGTGTGGAGGCTTCTGGGGTCTCGCTGCTGAACAGACTTGTTTCTGGGACTGGAAGGTGGGCGCTCTCGAACAGTGTGGCTGCCAGAGTTCGGAGCGCCGCAGTCCTGCCTAATGATGTGTGAGAGAAGAGCAGGGGAGATAAGAGCGGCCATTCCTCAGCTCGCAGACACTAGCTGACGTTTGATGCACATGTGCACACACACACACACGACACACTAAGACTGACGGGTCCAGGTTTTTATCTCCAGTCAAACGGTCGTCCTGCCGGTGAATGTTTACTCACCGGGCGGAGGGACCTATCATCTGCTGCCACTAACTATTGCCATCCGCAGACACACACTGCTGAGATTTAAAAAAAAAAAAAAAGAAAAAAAGAAATAGCAGCCCAGCTTGAAGACTCGGGGAAGACTCCGATAGCTTTTGCGTGTCGTTAACCTTGGAGTTAACAACCTAAACAGCTGCTCGTGCTTACGCGGTCCTGTGTTTTAACTCAGCATGCAGCCCTCAGTGGCCCCTCTGTGAAACACATCCAGATCAAATATTTTTGTTTCGGACCGATGCGCATCCATTCACCTAAACCAGCCAAGGGAGTCATTACCAAATTACCACAAACCATATCTCATCTTCATTCATTCTCGTGACCACTTCACGTCGCTCAAATTTGGGGGGTAGAAAAAAAAACAAAACAACAACCTTCAAAGGAGATATCAGAGAAATGTAAATATATGGATAGAGCCCAATTTAAGATGTAATTTCACCTGAACACTGCTCATAATAAAAAATTTAAGATTAGATTTTTGTAATGGAGGATGTTTGTAAATAGCTGTCTTTTTAAAGTGTGTTTTGTATGAATCCTTGCATTTTTGTCTCTGTTTGCAATATGATTTTATTTCATTTTCTTTTAGGGGTTAAATCCGAAATATTGCAACGGACACGCAGGCTGTCTTTTTATTTGCAGTGTCCAGTATTGTCAAAAAAGTCTTTGTTACCACACGTGTTCAAGAAAAAAAGAGAAAAACACAAAAACCTGGGGTACAGAGTTTTTACATCGCCGTTCAACAGGATCCCAGCTGCTCAGAAACTGTTCGGGACTGAAGCAGCTTTGAAATGGATATGTCATGATAATGATAAGTTCCCTGTTGGAGACAGCACTTAACTCTGCATATGAAGACTGTGTTATTCCACTGCCTTTGAGGTACCCACACCTTCCACTCCATTATGAGATGTAACAAAAACATTTTTGGTCCACAATGATTAATCTTCTCTCCGTTTTTAATAAGTCGACGCAAGAGAGGCGGAAGGAGAGAGAGAGAGAGAGAGAGAGCGAGAAGAGAGGGGTAGAAAAACCAGAGGAAAAAAGGAAAAGGGGGCCACGTATGAGAGTGTGACCGCTGCACTCGCCAATAAATCATCCGGTTTACACCACTCATTATCTCCCAGGCGGTCCTTTGTTTTAAAGTTGCTCTCTCTCTCTTTCTCTCTTTGTCCCCCGCCGCCCCTCTCCTTTGTCATCTCTCTTTTTCCTAATTTAGCACAAGGATGTCAGTTGCTCATGAGTCTCACCGTAGGTTGACTTCTGCTCTTGTTCAAAGCCACAGTATTATTTTACAATGTGCATGTGTAAGCAAAAACCTGTTGAATTTGTTTCCCTTTGTTTGAATCATAACTGTCAAGTTTTGTTATTTTATTTCTTTTCTTTTTTTTTTTTTTTTGCCATTCACTTTTTTCGCCGCTTCTCAGCGTAACCTATTGGCACCAGCTACAATGGATATAAGGTTCCAACAGTTTGGAAACATCCGCATTATTGATAAATAAAATTTTTCCCATGGAAAAAGTGTGCAGGGTTTCTTCTTTCGTTGTTTCCTGCGAGCTTCACAAATGTGGGTAAAACATTTTAATTTCCCATGTCACTGACCAATGTGGCTCATGGTGGGAGCATAAACCCACTCTCACAGCACCAGCACCACCCCACCCCCGCAAACCTTCACCTCAGGGGTCAGTGCTGCACAGATGGGTTTGTTCTGATACATTAGTCAGATTGAAATCACAAGCAGGCTTCATAAATTCATATTCTGGGAGTATGGACACGCCTTTTTGCATAGTGACTAATACGCGTATCAACCCGCTCTGCCCTGGTGTCCTCCAAAATTACATTTCTTCATACATGATTAAATCTGATTGGTTGCACTCTGCATTTCCATTGCGTTTTGTCTGAAATTACAGCGTTTATCCGGGTGAGGCATAAACTCCAAAGTCCTTGGTGAAAGCGGAGATGGCATGAAATGTTATTAAAGTGATTGGGCATTTTTCCTCTGACAAACACATCAGAGAGTCTGTGGGCTTTTTGTGTGGCTGATGAAGTGAGCAGAGGGAGCGAGGGACTGATGGCAGGGAGAGAGAGAAGTCAGGGGCAATGAGAGACATCATGGGCCTGTGGCTTCGCCACCCCCCCCCCCCCCCCCCCACCCCGGTCCCCCCCCCCCCCCCCCCCCCCACCCCCACCCCGGTCCCCGTTTCCCTCCGAGCCCCAGGGCAGGTACGTTCATCTGGTTTCCTGGCCCGGTCCCGAGACGCCCCCATAGATCCATGTTGCTGTGGATTTATTAAAACCTTCCCCCCACCGAGCTACTGTGACTGCATGTTATTTTGGTGTAGGTCTTTATGTGTGTATGTGTGTTCACACCCGCCACAGGGTTTTTGTGTTCTACAAGAGTCATCATCGCAAAAAACAAGAAAATATATGAACGTGGCAAAAGTACAGCAGTTTTTTTTTGTACTTGTTTTTTAATGCGTCGTCTAGATCCTTATAAAATCAACAGTCAATGGTTGGCTCGCTCCAGGAGTTCAGGGGTTACACAATTTAATTATATGCATAAATATAAACATATACTTAATGATCAAGGGCACTCATTCTTGTCCATTTAAACACAGTATGTTTTGAAGATTAAACTGCACTTCATTTGCATATTTAGACCCCAGTACACTTTAAATTGCAGTGAAAACACTCTCCTGAGTTTTCGCTTGATGTGAACATGTGTAATTGCCCACATTGTTTTCTCTCTTTTTTTTTTTTTTTTTTGTTACAACACGGGGGCTCACATGTCTTTATAGATGAAACAAGTCACCTGGGAGAGGAACAGCCGCCAGCCGTTTGAGGGCGGCTTGGGAACAATTTAACTTACGCTTGTTTTCATCCATGATCATGAATACTAATTGTAGAAAAGAAATTCCAAGGAAGCTTGTTTTTCAGGATCAGTTTGTGATGTGGAAAAGAAGCTAATCAGGGCAGATAATCTCAGGGTCTCTCCAGGCCCGGTCCACTTGAGAGGATTTAAACTTGTAGCTGATTTTTTAAATGTTAGGGAACACAAACAAATTGATAGATTTAACCATTATTCAAGATCATAATATAGAAAACAAATGGTGATTTGTCCCACACACTAGTAGTCAATTAAAAAAATATTTCACAGAAGACTTGCTTGATCAAAAACAACTTCAGAAGAAAAACAAAAATGGAGGAGGAGCGTTGTTTTCAGCCAGAGAAAAAAAGAAAAAAAAATCAGAAAAATACAAATCAAACTGAGAGGGTGGACTAAGTTGTTGAAGATACTTCAGAGCAAACTTTAATTTCTTATTTGTAGAAGGATCCTGAACTTTCTTCTTCAGCTCTGCCAGAAAAGTTGCATTTCATTGAATGCATGGCTGTGGCCGCCGCTGTAATTACGATCAAACTGATGTAAACTAAACGAGCACATGCAGGGTCTTGTAAGGTGAGGCAGGCAAGATTAATGATTTTCTTCTTTTTGCTGAGTAATTCATTTTCGATTGCGCTGGGTGGTTGCCCGCCTCAGATGATCACCACTGGTTGTGCATTAGCATAGTTTACTTGTCACTTTGTTTTCCGCCTCATCACTGCTGCCCGGGAGCTGCCGGCCGCTCACCGCCCCGACGAGGCCACGGGGCCAGAGGAACTTGTGAAGACGAAAAATAAAGCTGTCAGCGGGAGATGTGAAGCGATAACCAGATAAAGGAAAGAATTCAATAATGCTGGTACAAAACAGTTCCTTCAGCAGGGCGAGCTGGCACTGTTTCGTCTCTCCCACACAAAATCTGCTGCCCGTGCAGACGCTCCCCTTGATCTGGTGAGGCAAGTTGAAACTGCAGCTCCTCAGCTGTGACCACGCGCCCCGGAGGGAGCGGCCGTCAATACGCCTCTTAAGCCATCTCCCATAATGTTTTTTCATATGGATCACGCAGGAGGCCCCGTAACTCACACTCTAATCAATACGACATGCTATGGGGACATGTTCTTTCTCATGTAATGTACGTATACATTTTTAATGAGTTAATGCATCACTCGCCGTTCATAAATAATGCAGGGCCGCTAATGCCTTTCATCAAATGCTGCTCATCAAATATCAGGCACATTTTTCGGACAATCTCGGGAAACCTGAGATGGCACGGAGTGGCGGAAACCGAGAGAAGAAAAAGGCTGGAGAGGGGAGTTCATTAGTCAGGCAGCAACATATGGATCGTTCATGAAAGGGCTAATTAATGTAATCCAAATTCCAATCAATGGGCTGAGCTATATCTAAACATTGTCCCTCTTTAACCCGTCAAAGGGGCAGGAAATGGAAACTCCACCAAACATTGTGGTCTTCTGGGTTATTGTGTGCCTCATTTTTATGTTTCATTACACACACACAGAGCCGTCAGCCACATATTGATAGCATTGTTATGAACAGAACATGCCTGATCAGGCCTGGGCCGTGGCAGAGATCCAGGTCTAACCGAGATTCATCAATCATGCAGAGGGTGAGAGAACCTAAGAGACTCCCACACATAAAAAAAACTGTCAAAAGGCTCTCTCTCTTGCACACGCACACACACATATACACACTCCACCCCGGCGCCTGGCTCGTGGGTCGCAGGTGTGGAGACCAAGAAAGAAAGAAAGTGGGAATTATTTCCTTTCTTTCTCTCTGTCCTCCACTTTAAAGAGAAACAGCTCTCACTCTCTCTCTCTCTGCCTTCCTCCCAGATCTTTGAAAACATCCCATTTCCATCCAGATTCCCTTCTCCCAATTTAAAACCCACACTTCATTTGGCCCCCCAGCATCACCACTCCGCTCCTCCTCCATTTCAAACTCTCAATTAGGCCATGCCTCGAATCTCAGGCATTATCTCTGCTGGCCATTTATATAACATGACTCGGAAACGCATTTGCACACTTTTCCAATTACAGTATTATGCCTCCAAGCTTTGCTTCTTTCTGTCTCTCTCATTTCTCCCCTTTCACTCAAACGGCTCTTGATGTTTAACACTACAAAAGAGTCACTGCTGCAAATACAGACACACATTGCTACTTTAGAGTAATGGCCTTTTTCCCTTCAGACACTGTTGATGCTTATGGAACTGTGTGTGTGTGTGTGTGTGTGTGTGTGTGTACGTACGCCTGCCTCAGGTGACTGACAACCAGGTGAAGGACAGGAAAGTCACTGAGTACATCTGACAAAATCCTAGAAGTAAAAAAAGTCATAGAATTTAGAAATTATATTATTTAAAAATACAAAATAATAACAAGGAATGTTGAATAAGACCGAAGTTTTACTAATACTCCTATTCAAACTACTTGAAATGTACCCAAAATTGAAACATAAAATGTAATTAAATAATGCATGAAAGTACTTATGAAATGTGAGAATATTGATCAATATCCTGAGGATATATTAGGTCAAAGTTATTCAATACTGAAGGAGAACCTGATTGTACCTTGAAAAACTGGGTAAGCACAGCTGAACAATATTCATTCAAAATTTCAAAATTCAAAATAAAGAACAACAAACTTGAAGGAAAACATTGAACCAAAAACAGACGTTTTTTAACAAATGTTTTGGATGAGTGAACTCTAAGAATGTTCACTGCATGACCTACGGTTGAACGAACAAAGCTATAAAATATTTTGAAAAAGTGGGAGGATGGAATAAAACCCTCAAAATATTTAATGAGAGCCTCAGAATAAGGAATGAAAAATGTAAAATATTTAAGGAGAAACTGAGTGTGTTGCGTGACATGTTGAGAATACAGAGCAAACACCCTGAAGAGCCAATGAAAGGCTAAAAATGAGGCAGAGTCCTACAAGACAACGCGCCAGAATGTTGAAAAAAACTTGGAAAATATGCATGAAGTATTAATGAGTGACACAAACACATAATGCTGTTGTTGTGCGTTTGTTTCTTGTACACTGTAATATATCAGCCTAAAGTACAGTCAAATGTGCTGTTTGAGTCACACAGTGAGTCCCAGATAAAATAAGACAAGATTGTTGAATAAATTCCCTTGTTGATGAAAATTTCAGGGTAAAAGTAACAACAGAAAAAAAGAATGGAAATATACTATTTGTCACTTATTTTTCCAAATACAACAAAAATGACTAGAGCATGAAATATTAGATGAATAACTACTTTGCTTGATGGGAAAAAAAAAATTCAATACAAAATACTGGTGAAAAAAAGGATGATGGGGATAACATTGTTCCTGGTGACAGACGATAGCCGTAACATAAGTTAAATAATCCCATGCTCACAGCTCGAGTCAGAGGAATCATGGGTACAGTGGAATTTCACAGTGGTCTATATCTTGTGGCCTCGGTCATTAGCCGGCCCTTAATGCTGTTTGGTATCCGTAAGAGAACACTGTCGGTTATGATTAACAAAGAGCTGCACTTCCGGCACCTCCGGGGTGGCCTCAGCACTGACTGGTCCATTGTGTCACTTTCTGGAAACCCAAGCTAATACGAGCGCTGCTGACCACCCATCTGCAGACTAACTGACCTAAATACTCGACAACATCTGTGGGGGCAGAGATGGTGGATGCTGACAGATCCGAGGGTGAGAGCGTGTGCGCATGCTCGAGTGTGTGTGTGTGTGTGTGTGTGTGTGTGTGTGTGTGTCTGTTTGACAATGACAATGTCAGAATAATAATATCTCTCAGTCAGTGCAGCACCCTGAAGGATCTCTCAATGTCAGTCGCCTCGAACAGATGAAAGAAGACTTCTTTTTTTTCCCATAACAGACAAATTCTTGGCAAAATGCGACGGCAGAGAAATTAAAAGTGAGAAGAGGAGTCAGGAGGCATCATGGGTGGACGCAGACGTGCCTTTGTGTTCCCTGCGATGCCGTGGCTCAACAGCGGTTGACAGGATGCATTAGTGAATCCCTCAGTGAAGGGTGACTGACCTAAACATGTGAACTAAGTGCTGGCCTAGTTTTTAGGGTGCCACATGAGATCAGGAAGATTTCACTCAGTTGTATTTTATCACTGGCTCCAGACCAAGCACGCTTTGCATTTTGGGCATGAACTAGAGTACTCATCCCAATTTTTTTTTTTTTTTTTTTTTTTTTTGCAGCAGTAGGAACAGCTTTGGGGGAACATTGTTACCGGGGCAACTTGTTTTCCCACACGCAAGCTGACATCAGTGAGACATCAGTGGAACGCAGGGGGTAACTGAATATTCATGAAGGGCAGGGACCCATTTCAAACCAATGAACACTCCCTCCCTCCCTCCCTCACCCCCCCCCTCTCTCCATCTCTCTCTCTCTCTCTCTCTCTCTCTCACGCACAGATACACACAGACACACACACACACACACACACATGGTCCAGCCACAAAATCATACACACACAAGAAGTGCAAGGACTTGTTCCATACCAGCAGGCACATACTCATCTCACGCCTCACTGCACTCATTCATATCAAAAGCGCATGCTCATTACATACAACAGCAGAACACACACACACACACACACACACACACACAGGCACACTCACACACATTAGGGCCTAATAAAACTCATCTAACTTGACTTCTCTCATAAAGATATAATAAACATTTGAACAATATCTTTTCGCGGCAGCTGCTTATGAATCCATTAGCTCAATAAGTGCATTTCTTCTTTCATTATAAAATAACTGCTTAAAAAGGCTTAAGGCTAAATGTGCCATGTGCAACAACCAAAAAAAAGCAATGGGATGAGACAGCTCTGCTTTAAGCAGATGGTTTCTAGCTGCAACAAACAGCTGGATTCATGTTTCCCATTCATGCAGACGTTGTTTGACATCGCGATTATTAAGCAGGCCCATTTCAGTGCCGCTCCTCCTCCGTGTTATTCTGATATTGGTATGCAGAGGTGGCGGCGGTGGGAGGAGGAGGAGGAGTGGACGGTGTGATGAGAGGATAGACTTGGATGTGATGAGAGGCTGAGGGCAGTCAGTCAGTCTGGACGTTTGGCACAGAGACAGTAGATTCCATTTCCATGCCAATCTGTCTTGTCTCCTACTGAATCAGACTTGACCTTCACAGGCTGATGACTCCTGAGGCCCGGGCCAGCAGAGGCCAACAGGAAGCATGCACAATGGGAAAACGCTCCCACCCTGTGCACTCACATCTATATTTGCCTGCACACACAGGCACAGATGAAGCTGTAAGTGTGCATGTGCACAAAAGCTTAAACCGTGACTTGGTATCAGTATCAGAAAAAAAACCCTCTCTCTCTCTCTTGATTTACTGTAAAGCAGGGATACAAAGGATTGAAACGAGACCAGATCGTCTTCAGAGAGCCAACCCTCGGCACAGATGGCTCTGTTTTTCATCCTCTCTCTCGTGAGATCTCATTTTCTGTGCTCCGTGCAGCAATTTCACTGTTTTTCGCCATTTGCCTTTGTTTCCATAAAACAACAACAGAATCCAGTTCAACAAAACAAATAATAAACCGAGCAAATGGCTCTCCAGAGGTACTTTTTGTTTCTTCAGGTTCAACCCCCCCGCCACCCCCCCGTCCATCTGCGTCTACACCTACAACCACCTCGAGGTCCAGGTACCCCCTGCACCCCCCTCTGTGTTTAAAGCCAGACTAAAATAGACCTTTACAAGTCGTCTAATGAGAGTGACTCCGAGCCCTCTAGTTAATTGACCACCTTTAAGGAGTGTCAAACCTCGGCGGTCATTAGACTGGGGGTTGCCACGGGTCACTGCCGGGGTGAGACAGAAAGAAAAAAAGGGAAAAAAAAATCCGGAGATGAGGGCGGAAAAAGTGCTCTGCAGTAAAATAACTCTGATTGCTTTCCTTGTCATGAGCTCTGCAGTTGTTTTGCTGTGTTTGCGTTTGCCCGAGTGCGAGCACTGCGATGCGTGTGCGTTTCACAGCGTGCACAGCCCAAAGGCAGCACCTGTCCCGCTAACAGGCGCCGGCATAACGTGGAAAGCAACGGCCATATGGGTGGAAATTCTTTTATATACGTACATATACATATTCTAGCTCATCTGCCCTTCATTCCCCCTCCCCCCGCCCCCACCAGTCTCGTTCAGTTCTTTGCTTCAGCAGCAGCTGGCCTCTTTACCACGAGCAAATCTAATAAACAGGCCAAGAAAAAAAAAAAAAGGAAAACATTCCTCAGTTTTTGCACGAGCCTCCCAGACTCACTGTCAATTTTCATCTCTCGTTATGATTTAGGAACCTAGGGCGGCAAATGACCGCTATCGTCGAGTCTGTCGTCGCTGATAGGAAAGAGATCTCTGCTTTCATTCGTTTCAGATGATCGTGAACACCTATTTAAAGGCGTGCATTTACTGCTGATGACCTGATTTCAAAAAGTATATTGCAAACAAACAAACAGATTGTCCTTGTCCCTTATTTTGTGCACTGTGCAAACGCTCCTCAAGGGTACGCACACAGACACACGCTCACGTGCGCACCTTAAGCCCCTGTGTTATTGGATTGAAATGGAGCCCGCAACACATTTCCTTGGAGTATTGATTTAATCAACTGCATATCATGTTGAGACCCGTATCATCTGATGCAACACACACCAGCAGCAGTAAAAAGAAGCGATCCATCACCATTTAGCCGGACAGGCTCTTGTAGTCTAAACACGGAACCATTACGCATGGTTTAACATGGACACTTTGACCTTTGGGAGGTGACAAGGTCAATGACATCATTAGACAGGAGTCAGTCTGTGTGCCGGAGCGAGACTAATTGCTATCAGACCTCAATCACAGCTAATAAATGCTTAGATTCGTTTTCAATACTCTTATTATCCACTTCTAATGTCCTGACACATTTGTTGTTGTTTCCAGGCCAACAGGGGAGCAGCTCTACGTTTGCTCTACGTCTTGGTTTGTTGCTACGGCAGCACAGTGCATCCCTTCATCGGAGGCCTCCTGTTAGTCCATTCAAAGGTATTTAAGCTCGCCACAGTGCTGGAGGCTGATTTCCCCGCACACGGATAAAGCACAAACTTAGAAATTACTTTCAAAGCAGACCCTGCTGCTCTTAAAATGCTTTGAAGCCCCGGAGAGACGCTTGAGCAAGTGACGCATGCAAACCTGAATACAGAAATATTGTGACTGCGCTGTCCGTCTCGTTCGCCGTTAGCCAGGAAGGATGCTACAGTTCACCTCTGTGGTCCAGGCCTCGTCACACCAAACCGGGCTCGCCCTGGAGGCGCCACAGCCGGCCTCACCCATCACGGCTTTGTCAGCGACCTCACTGGACCATGAAGGCAGACAGACCGCTCCGGAATGTCGGCATGGCCGGTATCGACCTAAGGACTCAAATGGACGGGCGCATGCAAAGCCGCACACACACATGTGAGCAGGAGTAACTTGATCCAATGACACAGGAGCTGCCTCGCTGTGCGGCTAACGGCCTTATCTCCCTCTGGCCGCGCTCCTCTTTCCTCTCAACATTCTTTCAGGTACCTGGCCGAGACCTTTTCTCTTTGTCTGCCCTTTTCAAAGACCTGCTTTATCCTGGGAGCCCTCCAGCCGTTGTTCTGCAATCTGCTCGCTACCTCTCGCTCCCGTCTCTCTGGCCACACGTCTTCCGCACTTTTGGCCCCCCCCCTCCCTCCAACTATCCCCCAACTAAGACAACAGTGCTGCGTCCTTGTGCAGGGAGGTGTGTGTGTGTGTGTGTGTGTGTGTGGGGAGGGTGTAGATCCTGGCCTGTGATGTTCAGACCGAGCGTTGACTAATGGGGCCTGTGATCTCGTCTTTGTAATGGAGCAAGAAGTGCCTCCTTTGAAGAGACAGGTGAAGTGTTTCTGGATACATATCGGAGGAGGCTTGCAATCAGTCAGCATGTGTGAAGGGCCATCCAGCATCGTCAAAACCCACCAGAATAATCTGCCATGGGATGGCGGACCACTGATCATACTTCAGAAAGCAATTGTGTCCGGCTACCCACACAGAAGCTCTCCACAGAGGTGATCAATGCTTTTGTGTGTGTGTGTGTGTGTGTGCATGTGCATATTCCTATATGAATACAATCAACACAATACCTGTGCAGCTTTTGGAGAGCTTTCGGACTAATCAGCTCTGACAAGTGGAACAAAACAATTTAATACAGGGCTGATTTCACATCTGAGCGGCTCGTCATTTACATAAGCTTTTCACAGTCTGCTCAGTGAGCTGCGACAGGCATGTGGTGCGCCCAGAGAGACCGGGAGGCTGCTCCCAATATTCCCTTTCCATCTGACCTCATCAAGGAGAAGGCTACACATGTGCCGCTACACGCAAAGACTCATTAGGGACACACATGTGTGCAGATCTTTGTCCACAGTCACCTTGTTTCCAGCGTGCACAGCACACACACACACACACACACATGCGCATGCACACACACACTTTTAGTGTCCTGTGGTTAGCAGAGAGGGGAAGCAGTGGCCCATCTCTGTGCTGACTTAATGTCTTTTAACAGTTTGGCTCCAGGACCAGGGGTTGGTCAGAGCTGAGCTAAAGCCAAAAGTGGGCCTGATCATCTGTGACGGCAAGAAAAACCTGAGGCAAAGTGTGTCTGTGTGTGTGTGCCAGTGAGAGAGAGAGAGAGAGAGGGGGAGAAATATGTGTCCTTCCCATCTCTCTCACTCTCATTTTCTCCATTTCACTCTCCCCGTATCTGCATGTGTGTGCACGAAGTGTGCACAGATGTGTGTGTGTGTGTGTGTGTGTGAGACACTTTGCGGGTGGAAGCTATAGGGGACAGAAACACCAGCGGACTAAATTACCCTGGACAAAGCCACTGACAGCGGCATTAAAGTGACAATAGAATATTTACAGCCCACAGAGTTGATTCACTCTCCTGCCTAATATGCCGCACATCAATATCTTGGAGAATGCTTGTAGCACACTGCAGTGCATCGCAGTGGAAATTAGCCCGGGCACAATCTCGTAGACACACACACGCATGCACGCACCGAAGAAACTACTAACTGGCGCTGACTTGAAGGCGAGCGGGGAGGGATTGGGAGCAGAGTGGAACAGAGCAGGGTGGGGAAATAACTGCTGCTCTGCTTGAGTAAGTTCTTCTCAGCTCTGAGGAGAATAGATTGCTGCGTACCCGCGCACAGTTTTCCCTCTCAGGTGGCCGACAGGACACCAAGTCACCTTGTCATTTAATATCAGACACAGTAAAACAGCTGTAGCCTGCAAATGTTTATGCTGGTGGGGATTGGTGGCATAATTACTTGTGGCTCCAGCTCTGTATGTGTGTGTGTGTGTGTGTGTGTGTGTGTGCTCATGCATGTTTGGAAATGATTTGAAGTTCATAGCCCAAAGGCTCTGGGTTACCCCGTTCCACCAGAGCTCCTCAGAAAAAGAAAAAAAAAGAAAAAGAAATCTGCATCAGATCACACAAACATGTCATTCACTTTGCTAACTTTCCTCCCTGACCGCTAACCGCTGGTCCATTCCCCGTATTCACAGCCAGTTAGATCATGCTCACATGCACGGCAGACCTCTCTCCCCTCCTGTCTCAGTTTCACAGTCCAGAGCTGCAGAAATAGCCAACATATGTTTGGAAAATGAACGCGCTTGCGTTAGAGGTCAAACAGTTACGCGGTGCACGGCTCCGGGCTCATTTAGTTAAGTATGGACCGCCGCGTACTTAGCTTGATTATGAAACTCTCTCTGCCATTGCTCTATGCTGGTTTTTTAATATTTCATTTCATTCATAATTCACCAGCGCTGGAAAAATTAAGAGCACTTATTATAGTTGTAATCTGAGCGTAGAAACAAGTGGGCGAAGTGCTGCGTGTTGACAGTGATGTATGTACGCGGCGCTGATTAGAAATGTACAAATTGCAATGTTACATGCATTAGAGGAGAACTAGAGACTGATATATAGCACGCTGGCATACAGCGCGGGAGAATGAAGTGTTGAAATACACTGAACTGTGATCCAGGAGTGTGGCCTCTGAGAAATGAGCCAATTCCCTCAGCGTTTGGCATTGAGCGTAGTGAATAAGAAGATCTCGGGAAAGGATCTGTGCAGTTTTTTTTTTTTTTTTTTTGGGGCCTGCAGTGAAATGATGTGTTAAATCTTGACTTCCTGCACAGCGATGTTGAAGTAATTAAAGGCGGGTTAATGCTGTTTTATCCCTGGCGCTGCAAAAATCCCTTCACAGCAAACAAGCAAAATACTGCAAAATATACAGAACCACATGACCTGGTTGGTTTACAAGGGAAGTCACACACAAAGCAGTGTTGCCGTAAAATTAAGAGCTGGAGACACTTGCTTTTTGATTACTGATTCTTACCAGACACTCTCATGGATGGTTCTCTCTGCCAAGGAGCTTGATTGTCTGTCTGTTAATTAGCAGGATCACACAAAAAGGATGTGATATGGGTCAGGAACCCATTCCATTTTTGGTATGGGTCCAGATCAGGGGCAGAAACTGAATAATTTGCTTTCACTTTTGCGAACGTAGTGGGATTTGGCAGCATGAAACATTTTTTGTTGATTTCTCAGAGAATAATTCATGGGCCTTGATGAAAAAAATCAGGCATTTTTAGGGAACTGACATTTAGTACAGGATGGGGTGTTTCCATCATTTCTGATGATTTCTCAGTGAATAATTCATGGAGCTTGATTGAAAATGTTTAGGCGACTGATGTTCACGAGTATCTGCAATTTAATGTTGATTGTGGGATGATCCTGACACGCATGCAAAATGACAACTTACTATGAAGATGTAAAGGTAATGATATATGATAGTCCATACTCTAAATACACTTACTTCACCTGTTCAGGAATATAAATGCTGTGGTGATTATTGAATAATTCAAAGCTTTTTTAATGCAAACATTATTTCTGCTCTTGTAACATTTCTGAGCGAACATCCACTTTTCAGTGACTTTTCCTCTTAATTGTTAAAAAAAGGATATGTTTTCCTTTGCACGGTGCAGCAAGCACAATTAATGTGGGCACGTATCTGAGACGAGACTGAGATTAAATGGGTTAAATTAGGCAAAGCCGTCGCGTTTTTTGTTACAGTAACAGATGTTTGGGATGTGAGTGTGACAAACCGCACAATTAACTTCTCAGACTCGCTCCTTGTCAGCTCCGGCTGAAAAATAGAATGAATATCTTAGTAAGACAAATTAAGAGCAGTTGCGTCATGTTAATAATTCACGACAAACGGTGCTTGACAAGACTGTTCATCTTGGATGTGAAATGAAATTAAGATTTAATCACTGGCTAAAAATATCATAACTTTTCCCCAAATTTGCCTCTAAGTTTACCCTTCTGATTCACGTCACATTGAGGTCAGTGTGTTCCCACAGGCAGAGAGGGGTGCAGGTGTTGGTGGGTTTACTTGCCTAAAACAAGCCAATCCCTCTGTGTGATGTTAAAACTTTCCCCCCTCAAAGATGAGTGGAAGCTGGAGTGGAACCAGAGCAGCGGCGCAGAGGTGTGGAGGCTGACCAACAACAGACGACATGAAAGAGTCCAGTCCGTCTGCTGTCCTTCATTAGGACTTGTCCGGGATGCAGATGGATGTACTTACCTTTAATAGTGCTGATAATTAGCCCTGCCATTCTACATTCTCCCGACGTAAACACACCGCCGCTCACACACGCACACAACCGCACACACTCCGCCGAGTTTATTACTTGGAAGGGAATCATTATCAGGGATAATTTGAAAGCAATTTTGAGGCTCACCTATTACCTCTGTTTTGGTTCCTCCTGGTCATTAGCAGAGCTGTCAGGAAGATTGAATATTACACATTTCGAGGGGGGTCCCTGACTCCAGGTGTCAGGAGAGGTTACGTAGAGCAAACGCAATGACAGACCGTCACGCCAAAGAGCGCGGCCCCGTCCCATGAACTGCACCTACATTTGTGTTTCTTGTTGAAAAATTAGTTTAGTTAGTAATTTCGCTAGTTTCCGTATGTATCGCGAGGGGGGTGAGTTTAGCCGAGAAGATTCTTGCCTCTCATTGGTTGAGCCAGAGGTGCAGGAGGAACTAAAAAAAAAAAAAAACATATTACCGCAGTTATTATTTCTGTCTGTTCTCTTATTGTAAATGTGAGAGATTAATCACTGTTTCGGTAAATGCGCTGGAGTGGCTGCGGAATATCAATAAAAGGACTAATTATGAATTTGAGGCGCGGCCATTGTCTGTGGATGGCTTCCTCTTGCACTGGATTAATTAGGAGGCTGCCTTTTACCTGCTGATTTTATTCAACCTTTTCATGTCTCAGGTCCCATCTATTCTTCGGGCATTAATATGCAGATCAAAAAGGGGACAGTTTTTCTCTGGCAAACAGCGAGGTCACGCTTCAAAATTAGCATATTGCTAATCTACATAAAATTGCTCCTGGTCCTATTAGAGCTACAGCTCTGGGCGCAGTTTTACGGCGACTCGGCTGTGACAAGGTTGAGTGGGCTTGTTATTCTAAATGTAACACTATTAACTTTACACTGGTACATTCCACGGTATATGCTTGCATATACTTTGTCACGATGGGGCTGCGTTCATGCCTGGCGATTTACAACTGTTGTATTGAATATCAGTCCATTTTAGAACTCCAGTCACTCAACTGCCTGGGCTCATAGTAAAGAGGCAGAATGAGAGACAGAGAGAGATGCCTGTGTCAATGTCTAGAGGCTTATTGAGAGACAGCAGTGAAACAGGCAGGCCGAAACCTACTGTATGAATAATCTGCCTGAGTGTTGTTGATATTTACAAGCTGAATGAAAATGTCATCTTCTCTATAGATCATCCTTTTTTCAACCCCCCCCCCCTCCACTCTGCTGCCCGGCTGCTGTTTTGTATTCTCTCAGCACTTTAAGGTAAAGCCAGAGAAAATTAAATCATGAAATCATTACGGAGAAAGGTCAGAACATAAATATTTCATAATCTGATATTTTCTATGTAGGATTGAGTTTATGCACGGTGACAAGAGCACAGAAATATCAGGCCCCTGTGTCTTTATCTTAGCTAAGCAAGTTCCCACTGTGATGGCAGGGAAAATGGCTGGCAGCGTTTCTGCTGAATGTCCAAAGTCAGGCCACAATCTGGACAATGACGGATGAAAAACGGGGCCGCTGCACTTCTTTGTAGTCTTTGCTCCAGCTGTCTTGCATAAGTTAATCCTTTTTTACCACTTCAGGCAGATCAATAAAGTTCTATACCTGCTGGTCCGACTAATAAAACGGTCGGGTAACTCAAGTCTCCACAGCGTGTCATGGGGTGCTGAGGCCCACAAGTCTGTGCGCCCTGGCTGCCCCACACCCTTCCCTTTCTTAATGATCAGGATTAGAGAGGCTGGGGCCTCTACTGTAGGAGGAAGCAGCTGCTTCCATGCTCATTATAACTTCACAACTCCATAGAGTGGTAACAGCTGGAGCACACGTTTCAGAGGGAGAGCGCTGGGACGCTACGGAGATCTCATGTGGCGGCGAGCATTCCACAGCGAGCCGCGGCATCGCATGACAAGCGGATGACAAGGGAAACAGAAGTGAACTGACTCACGCGCTAACCAAATCATTTGTTTAGGTGTTTTTGTAATTTGACGTTATCGGCTGATGCCAGCTGACGGGGAATGCCGCTTGACATTCCCATTACTTTTCGTGTCATCTTGTTATCACCCGAATATTCCGTGTAGCCGCGGAGACATATCAGTTGGCGAATAACAACAGGGCTTTCTAATGGAGGGCTGTGGTGTAGTGAAATGACAACTGTTATCTCCACTAGACTATATCTGCTGCTGATGATAATAACAGGAAGAGGTGGCCTAATGAAAGTGATGGTGGCGTCCTGAGATAACGCTGCCTTAGCCACAGTCCAGACTCAAATATTACTTTAATGACTTGATCATCCTTTGCATGTGTAATGGGACAGGCCTTGTCTGCGCTGGCTTGATAAAACGGTTACAGTGGACGACGGTGACAGGCCATTTGCTTAGGTCCCTGCAGTGAAACGCCGGCACGCTGTGAATACAACAGCAGGGACAGAGACACATAGACACTTAACAATAACGTTTAGTGAGCGAGCGGCTGCCGCTACCTCACTCGACATCTCCTTAATAGCTGTAGAAATTGAGTCTGGCCCCATTTGAGTTTTCTGAGAGGCTCCATTCTCTCTGCCGGGGGCATCACACCGCGCACCCCTCCTGCTACGGGAATGTGGATATCCCTATTGGCCGACAAGGCCAAAGCTATAGGGCTGAGGCAAGACGGACTCTGTCAATTACCTAACGCCTTGCTATTCTATAATTTCCCCCTTATTGTCTGATGCCTCTGCATTCATCTGCGGGATAATGGTGACCAAAGTCTGTTGAAATTCCACAGCTTGGCTCCCCGTGGGTCATATTCACAATATCCAGTTCCACGGAGCTTTGAATCTGGAGTTTAGCCTCCTGTGCGCGTTAATGAAGAGCGGTGTGCATTCAGAGGACTTCCACTCGCGATGAGGCAGTGGCACCTTTGGGCTTATTATCGCAGCACCGCTATGACAGGTACAGCGGCTTCACACCCAGACATCCTGAACTTTCATCACGGAGCACCTCTGCAGAGGTGCCGGGGAAAATAACAGGGAGTTTTAATGCTCCTACATCCATCCTATCATGGCTGGAAGAGCACTACTATAATGGGATGAGACAGAGGAAGAAGAGAGAGAGAGAGAGAGGAGAGAGAAGAGAAGAGAAGACAAAAAGAAAAGTAGGAGTAAATAAATGAAGTGGGCACAATGACGGATGATAATGGAAAATAAGCAAGACAATAAGAAAGGGTTGGAAAAGAAGAAAGGACTTAGCATGATAAAGTGGTGCATAACAAAAGCTCCACACCGGGGCTAAAGCAACTCTCCTCTCCATTGTGACCCCGTCTATTGAATGTATGGGCACCATGCGGGTATGCATCCATGCAGTATCACAAACTCTTCCCCGTGATGACTAATGAAGTTGACACAGGGGGTTTTCAACTATGCATGACTCGAGGCCTGAATTATTCGTCGGGTTGATGTAAGCAGGCAAACCGTTTCCAGCGATCAAACCCTGGAAAAATACTGTCCCCACTGTGGGAATCTTCTGACTAGGCATTGCTTTGATATCAGAAGCACTGTCTCTGTTTCCTACATCAGCTCCTCGCGTTTACAGCAGCTCCTCTGGGTGGATGCTTTGTGCAGCTGTGGGCATGTGAGAGGGAGATGAGGAGGCGCAGGAAAACAGAGAGGGAAGAGGCTAAGCTAAAGCTCATTATGGTCCTTGCTTACAGGCGTTGTGTGGATATTCTATTAGCCATATCTAAAGTGTAATTGTACCATTGGGTGGGGGGGCAGTGTTGTCGGGGTGCCAAGCTTTCTCTCAGCGACTAGCGAAGTGTGGTAATCTCACACACCATCTCATTACAGTTTAAACCCCCAGCAGCTGCTCGCATTAGACTTTTATTACACGCTGCCGCTCACAGCTGTGCTGGCATAGCCCTGGACAGGATGGTGAGAGACGGGAACAAAGACAGACAGACACAGGGATTCCAGCACAACATTTGGCTCCCATCAAAAAAGTGGAAATATCGAAGCAGAGGGTTGTAATGACCCTAACAGCCTCTCAGTGTGATAACTCTGCGCCCCCCCGCCTCCACTCCACTCCAGACCCTAAACCGAGGCCAAGGACAGTCGCACAGATGGACCAAGTCAAACTCAGTCAGATTGGGATTCAATCAAAACTGCCAGAGCAGTGGTCATGCAGGAGCGTCACGCAGGGCCAAGCTTTCACAAGCATTTGTCTCGTTCTGAGAGCAGCATGGGGCGGTGGAGCTCTGTTATCTCAACAGTCACATCTGTTTTATGCAACTGTAAATGTGGGTGTGTGGGTGGTGGAAGTGGAAGTCTCCATGCATGTATACAGGCACCACTGAGACTACAGTAGAACATATACCATATATTTAAATAGGTCTCATAAGTCTGGCTGTCTCAACCCCACCCAGAGAAGATCTGACCCGACGGCAAACCATGTTGCATGTTGTATTTATGGTCTATAAAAGTACATTTCAAGTATGAGGAGAGATGAATTTAAAAGACATTAAAGACTTAATTGTTACTGACATTATAAAAAAAAAGTTCCGAGTTATATTTAGTGTTAGATATTTCAACTGCAATATTTTTTCTTAAACAAACCATTAAACTGAGATTCAGTGTCCAGCAGCTCTGCTTTTAGGAGTTGTGGTGAGATGTTTTTTAAAAGAAGGCTGGAATTGAATCATAGAGATAAAATACAAAATGAGGATTGCAAAGATAGTTCAAACCAAGTGTATTATCCTTCCATCCATTTCTATTACTGCTTATCTTGGGGCAGCAGGGGCTCAGGGGGGGTCGTCGCTCGGCAGGTTAATCCCACTGAATATGCATGTGAGTTGGTCACTGGACTATAAACCAAGTTGAGAGATGAAATGATTAGAAAATATATAATATATAAACACAGACCATTTACCATTTATCTTTGGAGAGTGATGGTGGTGGTGGTGGAGGTGGGGGATATAACTAATCACTCAAATTTTAGAGTCGAACGTTTATCAAAGATTTAATGAATAACAAATTATCATGAATCTGAAGGGACTTCGTAAAAACTCTCTTAACTTTTCAGGAAACTTATTTTAGTTATGGGAAGCATAAGTTTGCTTCTTCTTGGCATTCTAGGAGAGCAGTGGTTTATATGTCTGGTGAATATAGACCGAGCCAAAAAAACATTCAGGTTTACTCGAGAAAATGGCTTTCCTGATGAAAAGCAGGATAGCAAGAAATCATTTAGTCTAGACAATTGGCCGGGGAACCAGCGAATGTTAAATTTCCTGGAAGGTATTTATTATGACTTAAATAACACAAACACAGGACAATACAAAGCAATCCTGCGAAACAGACCCGAAATAAAAAGTAAAGAAGAAATCAAATTAAACGGTGTGGTGCCCATCATCTGCATTCATATGTATATTCACCCTGTGTGTGTGTGTGTGTCTCACCTTGACGTGAGTGTGGGTATGCGGCGGGCAGACTTGCAGAGGACATTGGGACACAGAGCTCGGCCCAGCTGGGGAGGGAGATGAGGCACAGCTGGGGATAATTAAACTCAGCACTGTCTCTGTGAAGGGGACGGGCAGTGAGGCCGGCCTCGTGTACCCAACCCTCTTTCCCCCCACCCCCCCCCCCCCCCCCCGCCACACCCCCCACACCCCCCACACCCCCAGACAGACAGAGCAGCTTGGACCGGGCCCTCGCTATGCCACAGTCTCCCCCCACTATGTTCCCACATCAGAGGAAAGAGGCACCAACCTGACAGCGACTCAGCGGTGGAAATATGTCTGGATACAAACCCGGAGACACAGCATGACTCTGTTGTTATCTGGCTAAATGAACAAGCCTTTATGATGCCACTCATTTGCAGTGACAGACAACGCACGTGCGGAGGCATCTGAGAGGATAATTGGCCGGGCCGCTGATAACATGGAGGTTAACTGTGAGGGACCCGACCGACTTCATCAGCTTCAGAGCTGGCTCCAGTACGAAGCGTGGAACCTGGCCATATCACAGCCAGGGCTCACCCGCGTCAAGCTGGGGCTGGGGTCTAATCTAGGGAGCGCTTTTTTTTTCCCCTGCCTCTCCTCCACAAGGCTGATTCATTTACAATGGCACCACACTCCGTCTCTGCCGCACCGGCTCTGCATCATTGGGAACGAAAAGGTTTATTTTGGATGTTGTGTTAGAAAAGTGAAACCCTGTCCAGATCAGGCCCAAATATCTTTTTAAAACCCACATGGCATGCCAACTCAAACAGTTTTAGATTGAACGAATTGACCTGTCCTACATTTAAACGTCTGGACTTGGTGTGATGATAAAGTGGCACTTTCCAAGAACCATCCAACCCCTCGCTGTTGCCAGAACTGCAGAGGTGAATGACCTACAGGGAAAAAATTGCAGCGTGATTAATCAGGGAGGGCTGGGGCGCAACGCACTGCCGCTGTGCCTGAGCTATAACAACTGTTTTCACTTCCCACTATTTGTTTGAACAGGTTCGACTGCCGAACGGAACCATTTGATTACCTGGGCATTGAGCTGGCTCATTAATGATGCCGTTAATGGCGTCCTCCATCATTGTGGAATCACTATGTTGCTCGGCAAGCAGTCAATACAGCAGACATTCCAGCGCCTTTATTAAGTTACACTTTACTGGTCTGTAAAATTTGACTGCAGACATTTTATTTGCCACTTCTTGATAGCAGCGCTTGAAATATGGGGCGGTGTGGAGCAGCTGGGGGGGCATCTATCTTGCTCTTCAAGATGAGCCTATCTTACGCTCGCTGGGCTGTAAATAACGCTTGTGTCTCCAGTCACTCTTTACCCACTCTTCAGCTGCCTCGCTGCAACCTTCACCTGCGGGTAACGCTGTCGCCTCCACCGTAAAAAGGGAGCGAACAAGGCCATTGGGAGATCGTTAGCCGGAGTTAGGTCACTTATTTTTCTGATCACAGCCTCGATGGCAAGTCTGAGAAAGTGCAATATGTCTTCATTACAGAAATCATTACTACGTATTCTGAGTAATGGACCGGTCGCAGCAGTTGTCAGCAAACAGCCACAGGATTTCTGAAGAAATCCCGAGGTACAGACTTAGATGAAGCGAGCGTCATTGGCAGTGATATTAGTATTTATTGCCTAAGCTTTCAGCAGAAATGGTATTTTAACAAAGTAAAAGCTCCTCCGTACCAGTGCAGTCAATTTCCATGACAAGCAGCAGGAGGCCGCCGCAAACAACGCGGGCAAACGCGCAGTCACGTGCACCACGCCACGATCAGTCAGGCATGTGCCGAGAAATAAGGCTCTGGATACGTTATCAAGCGGATTAAAGAGCACAACTGATAAAACCCTGTGAGCGGGGCAAGTCACCAACAAGTCGTCCTGTTTGTTAATTTCCCTTCGTGTTTACTCTGTAAGCAACAGCGCGAGGGAAAGACCCTCATTTCATATCAGGTAACTATAGAGATTAGCAAACATATACTCTTCTGCTTCAGTCGCGCTCACTGCACACAGATAAGAGCTCCCTGTGCAACGCAAACATTTTAATTCCGGTGCATTTTCATGTCTATGAGAGGATCATTACACCGAGGCCTAATAAATGGAGCTAACCATGATGGATGGCTGAGCAACTTCATAGTCCTCTTCCTGCCTCCGTGGAGATAAGTTGTCTCTGCGATGCCACATGAACGGTGACGTCTCCTCTGGGTTGTGGCGCGGGGGGGGGGGGGGGGGGGGAAAAACGGGGGGGGGGGGGGGGGGGGGGGGGGGGGGGGGGGAACAACTCCACCCACCACCCCCCTTTGAATCCATCAGACTTTAGTGGGGGGGCTTGTTAGAGTAACACGTATGACTGTGTAGGAGCCCTAATGAGCGGCGAGCTAGCCGGGAGAACCGTGTCTGGACGACAGAGAACATAAATCTCCTGCCCCGCTCTGCGCCCTGGGGACTGCACGAACACCAGAATTGTGTAAGTCTGCATGAATCCACAGAGCGTGCACGCATGCATATGAGCGCACGCAGGGCGAACACACATAATGCAGATGACTGTAGCAGCATCCTCCTGGGAGCCTCATCTACTATAGTTGAAAGAAACAGGTTGTTTGAATTATGATCTAACAATAGTGTTCCATTCCCACTCTATAAATGAATGCAATACTGGCATATCTATCATTACCACAGAACTCGCACTCAGCTCGCTCCCCTTTATTTGGAACGAGCTTTGGAAATCAATCCATCCAAACTCTGCCGTGCGCAAACCACACTGCAGCCTGTGATCATTTCTCTCTCTTTTCAGATCCCGTCCGTGGCACTGATCAGATTTAGTGTGATCAGATTTACTGTGTCTCGCTCGCTTCCTTCCTTGCTGCTTCCTGAGAGAAGATCTGCTATCTCTATCTGCTGCGGCTCAGCGATACAGAGTGACGCGGTGTGGGCAGTGGGCCTTCCTTCACCGCACGGAGCGCACGGCTGCAGCGTGAGGTACGAAGGTCCATCAGGGTATCGATTGGCGGGTGAGGTTGAGGGATGCGAGATTGTGTTCAGCTTTAAATAAAATGGTGTTTTCATGCCTGGATGTCTGCATTAGAACGAGAGAGAGAGAGAGAAAGAGAGAGAGCAATAGACAGTGTGCGCCACAGGAATGCGTACCATAGCGTGTGCATGTGTGTGTGTGTGAGAGAGAGAGACATTGTATGTGTGAGTTATGTAGCCCAGGGGAGCTGCTATGGTCATATTTTAATAACTTGCAGTGTGTTGCATTATGTTCTGTGGACTTGTAATATCACACCGTCAGGGCAAAGCCCTAACAGATTCTGTGTTAGCTGGCCCTTAGTGGAAAACACACACACACACACACAAACACATATCAGGGGACTAGGCAAAACATTGTTTTCAGTTTTGCAGCACTTGTGAAAATGTGAGCTCCCTCATGATTCCAGTTCAAAGGTATGCCTTTGCCTTTTTGTCTGCCTCAGCACGCGGCGCTCTCTCTCCCGGCTACAATGAGCAGAGCTCCAGGTTTAATAGGCCTTAAGTAGTGCACCCCCTTTGCTGCCTTTGAAGAGCAAACACTCGTGCTGCTGTGCGCGCACACACAGACACGCACAAATATACTTTGCGGACAATAAAAAACAGTGGAACAGTGGCTAGTTCTCTCACCCTGACACATCAAACGGGGAGCTGAGGGGAGTAATGTGTGGAATGATGTGTGTATAGACCGAAGCCTGGATGCCATTCATGGTTGTAGTGTTGGGGTTTTAACTGCCGGAGGAGGCTTCAAGGCCGTGGCGGCCAGGCAAGTTCCATACAGTCATTTCAACACGTCGGCCTGCTGCAACCTCAGGTATTGTTCGGTGCTTTTAAAAAAAAAAATAGTTTCGTTTGACCTGAACAAAGTTCAGAGTTGATGAGTCATATACATGACAGTCAGCTGACTAGCACCAGTATCACTGGTCATTAGCGTGACATAGTTCACTCTACAGAGCAATACAGATGGTGAAATCATCATTGACAAACACCATGCTTTGGATCAGAAAGAAAGTGAAACTGGGCGCTCACACACACACACACACGATGGGCGCATGCGTGTGTTTTTTTAACTACAAATTTGTTACCGTGTTTTCGTTTGACCTGAACAAAGTTCAGAGAACATTAGTCATATATATGACAGTCAGCTGACCAGCACCAGTATCACTGGTCATTCGTGTGACCAAGTTCACTCTATAAAGCAATAAAGACGGTCAAATCATCACTGACAAACACCATGCTTCGGATCAAACTGAAAGTGAAACTGGGTGCTTACACACACAGAGAATGGGTACATCTGTGTGTGTGTGTGTGCATGTAAGCACATATGCATGTTCTGACTCTGAGCTATCATATAACTCAGGCACTGAAGGAGAAGGGGAAAGTTACAATTAGCCTGCCGCCGAAAGCACAGCCTCATGCTCTGAGGCATGTTTACGCTTTAGTCATGCGGTAATTACATATGTCGTCTTTTGTTTTCCATTTCCCACAAAATGGTGAACATAATGAGGGAAAAAGAAAATCAAGAGAAAAAAAAGGGACTACATGCTGCTCTTTTTGTCTTCAAGCTCATTTAGACCTCGCAGAACGTCTATGGGGTTTGAAATGAGAGGAGAGAGGACTGTAAACAGGGGCCTTGCTTCTCCAGATGGGAAACTTCTGCTGAGCACTAATGTGAATGCACAATGACGCAAATAAGCTTGATGGAGCTAGACATGGCAGCGCCTCTATTCAGGAATACTATATATATTATAACTTGTTCTTCCCCTCTTGTTTTTTTCTCTCTTCTGAGATATCCATTTCGAGCCATAAGTGGAAGAGAAATGTCTTCATTAAATGTTTAAGGGAACATGTTTCATTTCTTCTCTCATTTTTCTTTTTTTTTTATGCACTCGTGCTCGACAGGGAGAGTCGATGAAGAAGGCAAGTACAAATGATAAAAAAACAAAGAATAGGAGTGACTGCTCCTAATGGGACTGTTTTCAGCAGCTGCATTAACAAGCCGGTTTGATTCCCTTTCTCCTAAGTGAAGTTGTCAGCCTGTGTGTCCGGCCACGCTATGTTTAGGATGTCTAAAAGAGTTGTGTTTTCTGGCACCGGCTGATAATAAATGCTTCAGGGGCGACCTTAAGTCTCTCTCCTCCGTGTTGCTCTACAGTCATTCTCAAAACAGACCGAGAAATCCTCCTGAGCTGGGGGTCAAGAATCCATCACCGGGGTGTTTTTTGCAATAACACACGATTCCATGCAGGCCCTGTGAGAAACAGGCCTGAGGGTGGGGGTGGGGGGGTGAGGGGGTGAGGGGTGAGCTGCCTCCGGTCGGCAGTGAACCACCCTCAGAATATCATAAAGCAACATATTACTTTCAATTGGATCCCGCCTGTGTTAAATAGGGTTAAAATACTTGCAGCTCTTTGAGTGTCGGTCTTCACAAATGCTAATGTGAGCGCGCTGAATTGTCTGCTTTCATTTCCATAATGTGAATCATCATGTGCTGATTTGCTTGGTTGATTTCCAACTATGCTCTGAAACAAAATCCACATTTTTTTTTTGACTGTAAAAAAGGAGCAAAGATTGGAGTTTCCAAAGGAACAGCAGATCACACTCACACGTCTAGATGTGCACAGAATACACACTGTTCATAGACCAGTGTATTGTGAAAGAGTCCTATCAAACTGAATTACTTTACCATGACAGTTTTGATGAGAATGCATCGCCTCGTCCTTGGAAATGTGGCACAGCAGTCGATATGGTTCTACAGACCCGGTAATGCTCCTCACTGTGGAGGCAACAGAGTAAAGACACTGATGAAACAATGAAGGAGTGAGAGAAGGAGGAGGAGGAGGAGGACAAGGAGGAGGGGAAACATTCTTTTGCAGAGTCTGCATTATTGGATTTGGATCGTAACATGGTAGTATCAAGTTAGGCCGGAGAGGGCTCAGTGAATATCACGTTGGAATCACAATAGACAAGGGCCGATTGTTATTGCACCGCACTTCCATTAATAATTCAATCATTTGACCCGTGACATGATTTCCCGTAAAACAATCTGATCCTCTGAGGGCTGATGGAGATATTTGAAATCTATGAGAAACTGTGTATGTGTGTGTGTGTGTTTTGACCTTCCCAGTGTGACACAGAACCGATGCCCGGGGCTACAACTACAAGTGTAATATTTCGAGGGGAGGATAGGAGAGACGAGATATTGGAAAGTAAGAGTGCCACAGCTGAACTGTGCAGTAGTGTCCCCCCCCCAAAGGAAAAAAAATGACCCCCCTCAAGGGTGCTCCAGTGAGAACGCCACAGAAATGCACAAACTGCAGCACTTTGCACCAAGCACCACTGTGAGAGAAATCAGAAACAATGGACGCAGAGTGCATTAAAATATAAAAACACAGGGTGCGGGCGAGGGGGGAAACAAAGCCTAGTTTTATTGTAATATATAGTTTTAGGGATCATTGCTGACAGAAGAAAAGCTGCGGCACCAGCTTTGGCCTGCACCAACACAAAGACACACACACACGAATGTGGACGTAGATGAATGGAGGGACACAAATGCGCACGCACACAAAATCAAGACGCTCTCTTCCAGGCGCAAGAGAAAAGCAGGGGTGCCATTTATCAGGCTGGAGCGTTGGAAGGGGAAATGTGTCCTGTGATGGCTGTAAATGAGGGCTGTGGCAGCGCTGTCACATTGTGTTTGGCCGGGACACTGGAAACTACCAGGGGCTGTGAGTGGCGGAGGGCACGGACACTGTGTACGGATATAATGAAGTTGGGAGATGGCTGGAGCATTGACAGTGTGGTTCTGTCACGGTGCAGCCACTGCTGCTGCTACTGGGCAGGAGAGAGGCAGAGGAGAGGAGGTAAACTGAGTGCAGAGGAGAAACGGCAAAAAGACAATGATCAAGACGGAAAAACATGAGGGGAATGAGAGACAGGGAAGCAGCGGGGATGCATAAGCTGCCCTGCAGGACAAAAACACTGAGCTAATCGCTGCTGGATCAGTGAGGCAATACTGGCGTTACAGCCCAAGAATATTTACTCTAATTAGAAGCAGCTAATGTGTCTCCAGGTATCAACGCTGTCGGCACTTTCCTGAGAATAATTAGAAGCGTGGAGCATGAATTGTCCAGGAGAGCGGTGCCGGGCTACCTTTGTTCACCATTAACACTTCACCGACAACGAAAGCACGGTTAATAGAATGTAATGTGGTTTCCTCACCCATGAGTTTGTCCAAACGGTCATTAGGGCGATGCAGAGTAATTCCTTCCTCCTGTGCACCAACTCAAAGTCACTCCTCCCATCTCCCATGTGCCCCTCTGAATTTCTCTCCCTCCTTTTTTCCCCCTGTCATTCCCCTTGACGGAGAATTCTCTCTCCGTTCCTCCGCATCAGGACGATAAACATAATTTCATGGTGCGTTACAGTCACCAGTCTTCGTAAGACAAAAAAAACACACATGAAATCCTCCATAAAAGAATTAATTCTGCTTTTTCCGAGTCGGAGCCAAAATGTATAGATTTACAATTCTACACTCGAGTTCCCCACCGTGTTTTAATGCATCATAAACACTTGGTGTTTTTTGGTCTCTGTTCCAATAAAAACAGAGCGCGGGGGTGTAATATCTGGAGCTGGGGGAAATTAAAGCTGAAGTTCCTCTCCTCCTTGGTGCACTCCCAGCACACACACACACACACACATGCTTACACAGACAGATACACACACTGTTAATCAGCAGCCCAGAGAGAAATCTAAGACCACATCTACACCCAGTGGAGGGAACCTGATACAACCACATCTTTTACCCTTCCCACATTCCCCTCTTTCTCTTAATCATCAACAAAGTAACTCACACACACACACACACACAGCTCCTGCTGATAAATTAGTCACAAGGTTCAGTATGATTAACTAAAGTTAATGAAGACTGAAAGTGATCTCAAACAAGGTAACCATAGAGGGGAAGTCTTTAAGAAAACATGAACACTGTATTAGAAAACCAGTTCTTTTTCTTCTTCTTCTTTTTTTTCCCTTTTCCATTTCTGCTGCTGCTATTTCCAAAAGTCCTTTCAGTGTGTGGTGACAAACATAACCCTTCTGACTGGTGGAAAAATAAATCATACTTTCAAGTGAAGACAAATGCCTTATCCGCTGGGAGTAGCCTCGGGCTACAGTCATAATGGCCTCCCCCCTCTCTGCCTCGCTTTCTCGCTGCCTCTTTCTTTTTCTCTCAAGGCAGGGAGTTTCCCCTGATCTGGTTTTAAACGTCCACCCAAAGCTGCCTTGCACAGTACGACGCCACAGCGCAGCGCAGAGCAAGGTGGATGTTCCTGTTTTTAAGCCTCATAATCTTCCTGATAAAGCTTGTGGATGGTGACACACAGTTTAAAAATCCTGGAGGCAAAACTGCTGCAATTCTTATTAGTCAGCAGGAGACAAACAAATGCATGACTCACTTCTTTGGCTGTGGAAACACTATCGCGATCAACTCGGGGTCATCGTTCGTGTCTGATCTTGTATCGTAAAAATATAGATTTCCTAAGGTTGCAATCCCTGTCTGTGTGTGTGTGCACTTTGCCAGGCTCAGGCTCGGTGCGGGACAGGCCAGCTGCAGAAGTCCGTCTCCTCTCCTCTCTCCATTCCTCTGCTCTCAGTGCTATCAGGTTGCCACTCCTCCTCCTCCAGCCCATTACACAGGCCTCTTTATGCTGCGCTAAAAGCTGCTCATGTTCAAACACTCCTGGGAAAAGCTCCTTAAAACACGTCAGGATGAGAGGCCCTGTCTGGTAAAATATTAATAGGAAGTTAATTGGTTGTTAATGGACTGGTGCTTGGGTAGGAATCGCCCCTCCATTCGATAGGCCGTCGAAACAGCGCGTTCAGAGGTGTCGTCTTACCCCCTCCGCAATCTGTTTTCCGGTCACTGTAGCTGAGGAGCTGCGGTAACCCGGCGTTAAAGACATCATGCGCAGGAGTTTTATGAAATGTCCTGCGAGCGTTGGCCGCCACCCTGTGCCAACCGCATTTCCTTGGCGTCTCGCTATATTGCGGGTGTTGGGTTTCTCAGTTTAAAGCGTCGCCACGTTTCTCTTAGCTCTCTTCCTGTGTCATCCTCGCACACTGTAAGGGAGCCCGTCCCCTCCCGTCGTCCGCACATAAGGAAAGAGTTTTAACTTTTGTTGTTGGAGGCCAGTCTGTTTGTGCTCTCTGCGGTTGCCATTACCCAACAGGAAAAAATCCCTCTTTTGCTAGAGTAGGCATGTAATATTGATGCAAGACCGACTCGGAGAGAAATACCAAAATCAAATGGAATCCAAACTAAGTTCAAATGTCGACATCAAATCATACATTTTTGATCGTTGCAAAACCTACGAGATGCAATTCCTTTTAAAGGAGAGCCACCAGGGCAGGAGTGACTGTGAATGTATATTTAGAAATAAGTGATATTTCAGCGTCTTCTCTCCATGCCGACTTCGTTCGGCTCCAATTCATTTATGAGAGGGACAAATACTTGTTGAAAGAGGTGGTTCAGGAAATGGGACTTCGAGGTAGGCGGGAGAGGTTACCCAGACACACTGCTGCTTTTTACAGTTTGGGCTTTTACATGCACCATGAACTGAATGCACACCAGCTCTTAAAGAAATATCATTTTCCCTCTCGGCCTGCAAACAATTGTCCATATTGTAAGAGGCTATTTGTTCTCCTCTTCCTCTATTAGCTGCAGATCCTTTGAATAAAACATATTTAAAAGTTCTGATATGTTCACTATGTTCTTTTCCTTTTGTGTTGTGGTGAAATATTGTGCAACTGTTTCACAGTCGAGCCGTGAACTGTGCCTGTCACGTTCAAACACATCGTGTGTTTGCTGTCACATGCTGTGAGAGCTCCCTTCTCGTGACTCTGTGTATTTAATGGTAACCTCGTTCAAACATCGAGTGAATCCGTGTCCAATTACATTACGAAGCAAATGTCAATGGATCTAACAGATGTAGCCTGCTACCACTGCCGGGCCTCATCGAACGGGTGCAGTGTCCACGTCCGCCACTGGATGGCATTGAAAACCCGAGCGAGACCGGTAGGCCTGGGCTGTTTCTGCTTCTCACAGGATGAAGAGATTGAATAAATCAGCGCGGCCTCCTGGTTTGACTCCGTCATATGTTCTGGGACCCTGCTGTGATCTATTACCTGGCTGGGTGGAGACTGGGTTAATCCCGTGGGGCGGGTAATTCCACGGGAGAAAATACTTGTGATGTTTTCTAAAGCCTGTCTGTCCACTCGACTGCACCACAGACTGAAATGAATCTATCAAGACAGAGGGGAAACGGGAAGATTACTGTATTCTCCATGGCATGCACTAAAAAAAAAGAGACCACACTATAACCAGACTTGTGCTATAAAAGAGAGACCGACTCATTAACAGCCCTCAGCCCTCATTATCGACCACCAGATACACACTCATGCTTGGGTTTTATTACATGTTCGGCCGTAAATGTTGCAACAAAAACGTGCAGATTCATTGGAGGTTTAGCAAAACTGTCAAAAAGCTACGAAGAGTACATGATGATACACAACAAAGCACCTGCAAAGTACGCTTTAAGAAACCGTAGAAAAGTTTAAACAGTATGAAATGCCCACTCTGTAAAATCCTTAACATTTTGACACTCGGAAAACAAGCAAACCTTAAAAAAACGAAGTCGACTGAGTCTTTGGAGAACGTTGACATTTATCCAATAACCTTCTTCGTTGTTTCTGCTGTGGCGCTTTGACAATTAGCATCGGCACCGTCCCCTTCAGAATCATCTCACTTGTCGCCACCTCCAACCAGTCGACTGGTGAATCTACAGACATTCACAAATGTCTTCGTATGGCGCTGCCTCTTAGCATGCATGTCACAACCGTCTATTGTTAACTGTCACTCAACGCCTTTGTTCATCTCAGGTGCACACAATTACATTCATTGTGGGGAAGGAAGGAAACAAAAAGACCAGTCCAAATGTCAAACTACTGCACACACAGACGAGATACGGTGATGTGAGCTTTGCAAGAAGAGAGAGAGGAAGAAAAAAAACAGGTTTCCTTTACTGTCTTACCTCGCAGGATGAAATATGGCCTCTTGTCACAATCTGTATGAGGGGCTGTGGAAGTCTACGTGCCAGACCGCGAGCCACTCATGGGCTTTGCGTGGAGGAATGCATGCTAAATAGTGTTTTAATCAGCTCCAGAAACATTTGCTGTGCGTGACACAGAGAACAGGCAGCGAGAAGAACAGAGTAGATGTAACTAGATTCGATTAGGCTGGAAGAATGTGCTGTATTCCCTTCTGTTAAAACCCACCCATAGCCTCGCTGTAAAGAGCAGCTTACACTTCTTTCACCTCGTAAAATCAGGAATCCTCTCTGGGAGGACAAGGTGGAGGGACGCTCTCTCTCTCTCTAACTCTAGGCTGTGTTGTGGAACAGGATGGGCTTGACCATGCCAGAGAGGATCTTGGGCACGTGCACGCTCACAATCTCTGATATCATCTCTGGGAAGTTGACGCGTGTCTGCAGGGACTGAGCTTGGATGAAGAGATCGTAGGTGAACTGGTGCAGCTTCCTCACAATCTGAGTCAGAGGTGGACAGAAAGACAAAAGAATTAATCCCACGCAGGGGTTATTAGCATCAGATATGACGCAGTCAGACGTGCACGACAACTGAAAGAGCTCAAGGTCTGCAGATGAAAAAGGAAACAACAAATGGCACCAAAGCCCCGTCTTGTGACACAACCTTTAAGACGGGGTTTAAAAAGGTGATTCTCATTGTGACAGTCTTAAGCTCCGCGGGCGGCGTAAAGCCGAAGGGGTCTGAACTGAAAAGTCTCGATCAACTCTGGTCTTCCGACTAAAAGATCCCTGCCAGACAAGTGCTGGCTGCCTGCCGGCTCTTAAGGCCTGGGAAGATGTGAGAGACGTGAGAGGGACACAGACAAAGCTTCAGGGGCAAATCCACAGTGAAAGACGTGAGGCTCAAAGAGCTGCTGCTCCGCTCACTGTGGCTGCAAACTTTGTTGCAAGTTCTGCCCCCGGTCGCGCCCCGATCATGGGAGTCAGGAGTTTTTCCTGCGACAAATAATAGTTCTCTCCAAAAATAGTCGAAGTCACAGGGTCTGAAGGGTCTGAAGTCAGAAGCAACCACCCCCTCTAGTGGTGGCTCATACACCACGGAGTAGTGACATTTTTAGACACCTGAGAAAACTAAAACTACTGCAAAAAAATAAGTAAAATGTATTTTCATGATCATGCTTAACTTCATATATTTTAAATTCAATTAACAGATTCATTGTTAAGCCTCCTAATCACAGGTTGTCACACCTAACATCATAAGTATAATATTGGAACAAAATAACAAAAAAATACAACAACAGTAATAATATATATTGATTATACGCTATATATTTCTTTTTTTTTTCTCCAGGTACTGAGCTGAATACATTTGTTTGTTTATTTATTGATTGTTTTGGGCCCAAAAGGAAACTTTCAAGCAGTTTAAATCAAATATTGTCAATAGGCTTCTAGCCTATTAAGCTTAAATGCACAAATCCATCTGCATAATGTGAATGGTACTCAATAGGTCAATATGCATATATCTGCTCACTCACCTGTGGATTATAGTCTCACATGTAAACTGTCCATACTGCCCTTTATATTCTCCTCATTTATTCAACAGTCTGCATATACTGATTATATATTCTAATTCATATCTGTACTTCTAATTGCAGTTTTGGTTAGATGCTTAACTGTGTTTTGATTCTCTGCACTTGTACATGTGTAATGACAATGAAGTTGAATCTAATCTAATCTAATCTAATGATGAGTAGATGAGTAACAGGAGATTATGCTTTGCCTTTAATGAGCGGATTCATACTAAGCCACACCTGATAGTACTACTACCAATACTCAGACAGGCACCTCAGCTCTGCCTCTAGCCAAAATCCAAGTAGTTTTATTACAGTTTCATAAAGTGCTTTTTTTATATACCTGCAGGTTTTTTTTAAAAAACATTTACGACTCATTGATCTTCTACTTTAAAATAAAATAATTTATAAAAGTGAAAACCCCTGCGTCAGACCATCCTCCAGTGGACATTAATCATACAGAAAAATAGGGTTCACCTTGTGGCTATAAAACAGCAAATGTTCGGTGCTCTGCCTCGGGCTTAATCTCAGGCTTTTACAGGTACTTGACAGTCAGACAGGGAAGTCTGCTAAGTGTTTCTAGGAAGTAGTAAACTATCCAGAGCTGACTGTGGAGCGAACCAAATTATTTCAATGACACACACTGTTTAGTTTTAGCATTTAAAAATAGAAAAGAATCAATGAAACATGTTTTTATGCTGCTTTTCTTTCCTCCATCATGCAGGTTACGTTTTCATCACTGTCCAGAGCCTTAGTGGAAGGAGGGGGTGTGGGAAGAGATCATTATGTTCAGTTGTTGAGGGATCTTGATTAAATAATAATCAGTCATGTTTAGAGGACTAATATTTATGAGTGTGTGAAATCTGGTGCAGATGGTCTGAACATAGGGGGACCACTGGGCCTCTGCTACCTGCCATACCAGTTTCCCCTGGACTCTAATTGGATAAGTGAAATCTGGTCAGGACTCCCATCGTCCCTGAATCAGAGTCACTGCAAAGACAACTTCAGAACCTAAAGCTCTTGAGGTGTGACACAAGTGGGACACAGCGTCTTCCTCTGGGTGTGTTTACATCTGAGCCTCTGCAGCTTCTGTGCAGTCTGCAGCTACTGGATCATATGAGATGCAGATGGTTTCCTGTATGTGCGTGTGTGGTCCAGGTATTTCTCATGTTGTGGGGACCTAAATCTGTTTCTAGTCACATTATGAGGCTTGGCTTTGTTATGGGGACAAAAAAACAAGATTTCATGATGTTAGTAAACAGGGGTTGGTTTGATTTAGATGAGGGTAAGGTTTGGTTTAAGGTAACATTTAGATTAAATATAGGGTAAGGATTAGGGTTAAGCAAGTAGTAACTATGCTTAAGATTAGATTAGGTCTCCAGGAAATCAACGTAAAGTCCTCTGAAGTCATGGAGACACAACTGTGTGTGATGTTTATCTTCATTACCCTCCCTCGGGGACTATTGCTCTTTTTCCTCCACCAATATTCCACCAGAGGTTTACTCTGTTAATTTTCCCTGCCAATACAGTGAGTCACGTGACACTTTGATGTGTGTTTATTAACAGGAGCTGGAGATGTGTTCCCACACTGGCGCTGCACCCTCGGTTCGTCAGTCGGTAGAAAAACTTGTTTAGTTTCTGTTTTTACAGACGTGTCTGTAACTGAATACGAAAAGACTGTTGCTTGGATTTAAATGCAATTACTGCCACGAACGGATAAATAGTCAGTTTAGTGAGTGAATAATAACGAAACCCTATATTGCTGGGGGCCAGATGCACTGTTCGGTTATTTAAGCAGTGAACTTTGATCCACACATTTCCTGCCCGTGCGGTTCTGTGACACCAACTCAAGTGACACTCGTACATATTGTTTCAGAGTGAAATGTGAAATGGAGCTCCGAGTGTATTACCGACTGGAGGTAGTCCAGCAGCTGCGTGAGCTGAAACAGCCTCTGTGTACGGGTGGTCTCTCCGCTGTGGCTGGCCAAACGGTCCAGCTCCTTGATGTAGGAGGTCCGCAGTTCATCAAAACAACGTTGGCTCTTTAGACCCTCCACTGGCACTGTGACCACAAAGCCAGAACACAACAATAACTCTCACAGACTTTATCCAGCCCCATCAATTCTCTGAGGTATGGCTGCACTCTATTGCGGCTGTATTTCACTTGGCCCGAGCTAACTCACTGATGCTGAAGAGGACCAGCGCCTTCATGCACAGGAACTCCTCCTGGGTGACCTTCAGCATGCAGAACCTCTGGGAGAGCAGCTTCATTCTCACACAGTGTTCATACATACTGGACACTTGCATCCGGTGGCTGTGAGAGGACGGAATTTGGGGAAAGAAGAGGACAAAAACCATGAGAGGCGGAGGAGGAGGAGAAGAAGAAGGAGCACAAGTTGTGAAAAACAAGAGGAGGCGAGCAGCCAAGAGAGGGTCGGACGGAGAGAAATATAGGAAGGTGGAACACAACTGGCGGTGGCAGAAATAAGAGTGGACGGAAGAAACAAGGAGAAAGTGGCAGAGGTGAGAAAGAAAAAAAACGAGAGAGACGGATAATGGAAAAAACTGATTGGCAGAGGGATAGAGAAAAATGAGGGTCAGCTATAAGGCTGGCTTATCCATGACCACGCAGGTCAGAAGCAGCAAGATAGAGTGACATGGGGCCAATGCAGAAAGAATGAGCGTCTCGCTAATGCGAAATAGCAGCTGAGTGAGAGATGCTGCGAGGGGCCTGAGGACGGCTTCAGCTTCCTGAGCATCGACCCCCTTCAACCACGAGGACAACGTACTGATGTTAGGCTGCTATTTATACAACTGAACTTCTGATAATCTCTAGACATTCTCTGTATGTAAGGCAACTATTTAAGAGGCCTGGCCAGCTCCCCGCCCCCAAGAAATAATGTGTGAAAACAGCCGGAAATCCTCCAGAAGTGGTGTTGATGAGGCTTCTAACACCCGGCAGCAGCAAAAATAGGGATGGAAAAGGGGTGACATACGTAGAGGACATCGACCAAAAAGTGGAGAGAGCTCTTGTTGATACGGGACGAGGCCGGTGTTCTGCTCTGCTCTGTAAACAAAAAGGTGTGATCTCCGCACGGAAACGTCTACATTACGTCCTGCCTGCTGCATCAGCCCTCCCCTGAGCCCTCCAGAGACTGGAGACTGTTGCTGTGAACACCATCTGAGGAGCTTATCATGTGTGGTTCATGTTGTTGAAGGTAAACTGGGCACACGCCATCGGGGGTTTTTGTTTGAAAATGTAGCTCGTGTTTCATGCGCGGTCGTGAACTTTGCGTCGGGAGAAAAAACAAAAAGTGGAGAGCTGAAGTGTCAGAAGTGTTTTCAGAGAGACGTGAGGACGTTGCAGCAGAAATCCAAACTTGTATGTGTAAAGAAAATGAGACAGAAACAGCTCAATGCTGCGGCGGTTCTTAGACGCTGATGACTGGTTTCATAAAGATGAAAAGGAATAAATCATCAGAGGTGATCCCTCTGCGGCCACGTATATCAGACAGAGAGGTAAGAACAGAATATGCTTGTTTACTGTCTCGCCAAAGACGGCGACATTGGCTTTCTCTGGAGCTCATCTTAGACGATGCCTCTCTCTCTGCTTGTGGTGACAGGTGAAACCACAACGTCACAATCAATATTACAGATGTTTTAAGCGCGAGCAAACTTTTCCCAACAAAAACAACTTTTATGTTTCATTCAATGTCAGCTCTTTACAGATGTATAACGAGTGCGTTGTTTTTCTTGACTTACTCATTGAAGACTAGGTCTGGAGCAAAGTAGAGCATGGAACTGTTAGTAAGTGTGTAGGACCTCCAGCCCAGAGCGAACACCATCACCCCCATCCATGACAACTGAATCACTGACATCTGATCGTCCACGTGCAGGTCACGGAAACCTGTTAACAACAAGTGTGTGTTTAATCACAGCTCAACCTCTGTTGGAGGGGATGACAGAAGTTGACTGATGAGTGTTGAACTACCAGAGAGACACAGTGCTGGACAGAAACACTCGGCTCGTACGTTTTCTAATGCAACAGATGAAACAACAGAACTGAGTAATCTAAATTAATCTGTTTGTGACGTGTTTAACATGATAATCCTTATGTTTACGTATTAAATATATTCATCGCAATAATGGAATTGAATCAATGATTCATCACAATGCACTGTGGTACAACAAAGACATCTATGTCTAAATAATTTAGCATTGAGAGTCTGAATCTATACAGTGAACCATTGAGTGCTTGATATCTTTGTTTATGTTTGTGTGTGTGTGTGTGTGTGTGTGTGTGTGTGTATGTGTAGTGCCTGACTGTCATATACCCCCTTCTGTATACTTACCCCATTTGGACTTGGTAGAATATTTGGTCATAGGTGTGTGCTCTCTGGGAGAGTCTTTTTAAGAATTTAGTGTATGTTTCAATAAAAAGAGCCATGTTGACTTCAATAGGACCACATCCCCCTCTAGTGGTTCACATTTAAACAGGTTGATTTGCCTAGGATAAATCCCACAGGGCAAGCTACACAAAAATGTAAACGTAAATATGACTACTATCTGGTTAACAAGATGCTGAGCCTCCAAATGGCTTTGCCTGGTCCCTATGCAGAAATGACAGAAGTGTAATGCAAACAGCGTGGTCAGAGGAGATCCAGGGGTAGTATGGACTAGTGTGCAGCGTGTTGCCTTGAACCAAGCTGTGTTACCTGGTATCGCCTTGGCCCAGCGCACTACAGTTACCAGCTGTCTCTCCCCGAGCTCGTTGAGGCTGGTGAGAAGGGACGCAGGGCTGTCTGGCAGCGCGTGGTCATGTCCGGCATTGACCACAGCTGGCTCGATGGCCTGCAGGATGCTGAGCAGCGATAGGCAGGAGCGCAGGGTCGGGGGTATGTTCAGAGCCAGGGCCTGTGACGCTGATTACAGACATGCAGGCAGAGTGACACGAGAGCCAGGGGGGAACAGTACAAAGAAGAAATTCTTTATGGCAGAAGTATGTTCAATATTGAGTTAGCATAATAGCTAAGAGCTTGTATACAACATTAATTCTCACCACCTTGAGCTCTGGCAGCTGCACTTCCGGCCTCCACGATTAAATCTTTCTTCCCGGACCTCTCTCGTCTATCTCCAGGCCCCCAGGCGGCAGGAGGTTGCTCCTCCTCGCCGTTCCTCGTCTGTCCTGCTCCTTTCAGCCGGCGACCTAGAGCCCAGACGAGCAGAAAATAAAAATGGGACGAAAAGGAGATAAGAAGTGTCAAAGTTTTTATTGTCCTGTCTGATTACACATTTCAAAGCAGGGGACGCTGTAATCACTTTGATGGGAGTATGCCTAAACGACTGTTTGGCCTAAAGAGCTGTTCCTCATCGTAACCATGTGGAATGGTTTTTGATCATTGGCTGGTCAATAGCCTTTGCTGAAATGCATTTGTTACACTGTATTTAAGCTAGAACATTTGATTAGTAAGTTCTGATCCATTGCATTTAAGGTATCTGACCATGCTGACCCTCATTTTTTTTTTTTTTTTGAGACACACCACGCATAATTTCTTTCCTCAGTCTCCCACTTCTGTCCTCACCTTTCATTCCTCACCTTTAAGGCTCATTCCCGACATGAAGCATCTCTTAAGGCGGCAAGAGGCGCAGTTTTTCCGCCTCAGCTTGTCAATGGTGCAGTCGTTACGGCTGGCGCAGAGGTGGTTCTGCTTACCTGGAGGCACACAAAAGTCCTAGGGGGATGAGGGGAGTGATTTCAACAATGCCTCGGCTTCCACTCATAGCAACGACACGTGGGTGTTTACTGATAACAAACAACTCGCCCTCATAATGTCAGGTCACTGTGTCCTGCCTACATGGAGCGAGCGAGTGGGTGTAAGAAATTAAATCAGCAGATGTGTAATAGTGAGTGCG
Source organism: Pseudorhombus dupliciocellatus (assembly GCA_016785235.1). NCBI lineage: Eukaryota > Metazoa > Chordata > Actinopteri > Pleuronectiformes > Paralichthyidae > Pseudorhombus > Pseudorhombus dupliciocellatus. Next base: position 2,477,834 of record JAFBJW010000130.1, on the reverse strand, counting down.
CACCGTGTCTGTGTTTGGTGTGTGTGTGTGTGTCACACCCACCTGCAGCAGCCCTCTTGAAGAACACTTTGCAGCTGCCACAGGTGACTGCTCCATAGTGACAACCGGAGGCGTCGTCGCCACACACCTGACACACTCTCCTGTCAGACAGGTACACACCTGGAAAACAGTTCTCATGCCTGGACACAAGCAAGCACACACAAATAAAAAACGTTTACAAAGGATTAGACAGACATTTAAAAGCAGGCTGTGCCCTTTAGGAGCAGCAATATAGCGATAAAAACCAGAGCAGACAGTGGAACAGATGCATTCACAGCAGATTTAGGTCACTGGGACTGTCCATTTCCTGTGCAAGGTTTCCTTTTATGTTTGGGCCACTAATTCCCTCAATCCAATTGGACCAGGACATGTACCTACCTCACCATTTAATAAGTGACAAGTGAAAGCGGGTCTCAAACAAAGCAAACCCAGAATATGAATCATCCTGCTGGTGAGTGCAGGAGCAGCAACAGGTGCCGTATCTCTTGTTTACAGAGCCACTGACTGATTAACTGGTGCTTTGTCTGGCTACTCCAGCACAGACGGAGACAGATGTGAGGAGTCTGTGATGGAGGGGTCCTTTGACTCAGTTTAGACATCACGCTGAAACACTTGGCCAAGGACGGAGAGGGACCCTAACATATGGTTAGAGCTCCATCATGATATCCGCACCTGCATGGCTCTCCGCGGGACGGCACGGCTTTAAAAAGAACATAACTCACAGAAAATCAAGGCTCAAAATCATGTGTTTAACACAAGGAGACACTCCAACAATGCAGCGCTCATTAGGAGCCACTCTTCAGCTTGGTGGATGAAAGCCCGGTCGCCATTCATGATGTTTACGCTGCATTTCCCCCTTTGTTTTCTAACACACGAGAAAGCTGAGACGCACAGGACTGAGGGAAAGAATGCGCGAGGCTATTAACGGATCTGCTGGCCCGGTGCCAGCGGACAAACCCCAACAAGTTGTTGCAAAACTCTCCGAATTTACCTGAAAGTGCGGTCCGAGCAGTCGACCCAGACAGACGGCTCCGTCTTGATGGTGGGAAAAGTGGCTTGTCCTTGAGCCATTGCACTTGGGTATCTTTCCACTTGGCCGTAGCCCTGTGCCATCGCGCCCCGCGTGTCACCTTTACCTCCGTGCTGCTCGCCCTTGTCGTACCAGACACAGTGACACAGTTCCTGCCTGGACCCGAGAGGGGCTTGCGCACAATTACAGTATTTACCCAACAAATTAAGTCCAGAGGAGCCGCCTCTCTCCGGCTCGGTTCGCCCATCGCAGAGTGCGCGCTCGCTGGCGCGCCACATCCCCGGAGCGTCCCTGCTCAGGTTCGGCTGGGCCGAGTAGAACTGTTTCTGGAAGGGCAGCAGCTCGTCCGGCCGAGAGGACGCGGGCAGCTCGAACAAGTTCGCCTCGTTGCAGACGTATCCGGAGACCGCCGCGCCGCGCGTCACCGCGCCGTCCATGAGCTCGCCCGCTCTGAGCATGTCCATGCAGCTCACTTGCTGTATGCCATGGCACACTTCTCCGAAGTCCTCCTCCCCCAGCGCGCTGCCGTTCGCGGCCGCTCCTAACTCCGAGCCCGCGCGGAAAGAAGTGCCGTCACAGTCCGGGAGGACGCAGCCGGAGCAGTGGCCGCTGCCGCCGAGCGGAGAAGACACCGAGTCCAGCCCCAAGGACACTGACACTGCCCGGCTGAGCTCGGCTGTGGTTGGACACGCGTAGGTGTCCGCGGCATCCGAGCGGTCGCGCTCATTCATCATTAACGAGGGGTGACGCTTCCTCTTTTTACGGACAGGCGCGAGCGAGAGGCCACGCACGGCACGCGCGTCGGTCCAGACGGAGAAACAAATAAAACAACACTTTCCAGGCGAGAGAACGCCTCCTCACTGAGCCTCCGCTCATGTGTCTCAGAGGAGAGGATCAGGCATCGACGTAGGCTGCTGGTTTCAGGGGTAAGGACGTCCCATCGAGCTACGGAGGAGCTGGTGAACTTTCCCTCCGTTTAGCTCGGTTACACGCGACCCTAACTCGCCTCGTCCGGAGCGAGTGGATGCACGCGCAGGGAGAGGTCACTAGTTTTCAAGGAAACGCGGTGGCACGGTTTTACGCACTGGACAATGACCTTTGACGCAACTTGACGCCCCTGCACCGCGCCACGGCTCATTCGAATGCAAAACTAACTCCATGTCTCGCGAGAATGATCAGAATTTCACTGTAGTTGCTATAATATGTTCGGACAAGCCGCGGCCATGCTGACAGCCTCACTGTATGCTAGGTTCAGTCTAAGGCCTAATCCGCAAATATATAGTCGCCTCTATCACATGAAACACAAGCGCACCTGTTCAAGTTCAGAGCCAACACATTCTATATCGCTAAAAGCCTTTACGGAAAAATCACAGGAATGTTAATGGGGGATCTGATGGTTCCTGTGCACTTGCATCCGTTTATTTTTGGGCAGCGTGTGATGGACGAGCAGCCAGTAACAGGAGAAGGGAGTAGTGGCCGAACCTACAGAGTGTAAATGGCGTTGACACAGAGAAAGATCACCAAAGCAAGATCAGTGGGATTTTTAATACGTACATCACATGAGGAGATGGGGAGTCAGGGCCGGCTGGTGACAGAGAGATAGAAGTGCAGCTGCTCGGGGGATCGGGGATGATATACAGAACATCTCCACCACTACATCAATTACCTGAGTAGATTTAAACAAGATTGACACGCATCTATTTAAAGGTGATAATTGGGTTTTATTTTTGATTGCAGCAGCTCAGTTCAGTGGCATGGCAACTTTTTGCCTCAGTAGGTGAACTGGAGGTGATGCTTATTCAGTCACAACTGATGCACGCACACACACACACAGACGGTGCGTTGCTTTGTGTTGTATTTCTGCAAGTAGTTTAACGTTTATTTTTGAGTGATAACACATGCTTCATGTGCGTCATGTGACTTCTTTCATTATTCAGTACTAATAAGATTTTTCATGAGTCAGCATGAGCAAACCTTTTTAGAACTGACAGCACTGATGATATGTGGGCCTCACATATCCGAGACACTGAACTCCCACGGGTAATGTGCTTCTTGTATTTCAAAGGTGGGCTAGGAGTGTCTTCACCCGTGTCTGTCTCCTGGCCTGTTTGTTTGTTTATTTGTCAGCAGGATTACGCAAAACCGATTAGCTCCCAAACTATGTGGCTGCAGATCCAGTTAAAGAGGCAGGCCACGTTTATCACTTCCCTTACGTAATCGGGGGTTTTCATAAAAGAATGTGGAGATAAGATAATAGAAGATAAAGGTAAATAAAACTATATATAGATTATATAAATATCTGGAGCTGAAGAAAACACTGAAGTCATCCCTGAAGGAAATATTGTAGTTTGCTCCACCACAGTTGTCTGACGGCTTTAGCCATCACAACGCTAAAAGTGTTGACTTTATAGTGATGAATGCTCTCACAGACATTTGATGATCATATAGAATATGATGCGTTGCCGTAGATTAATAACCTTGGTGGAGATATCTGTGCTCTATTGAACGTTTCCTATAATCATTAAAGGGAATCAAACTACAGCATCAATTTAATATTCAAGCTCAGATTGTTGCCTCATCTTAATTTAATTCCTACACTATTGAAATGTCTGGAACTAGACCTCTAAAATCTCTTAATGTGTCCAACTCATCTTCTCTCCTTGTCCTGTCTTCTGTCTCACATGGACTCAAATTCGTCAATGCGCTGTTTGGTGTTGCCCTGGCGAATCTGACGCAGGGTCTTGTATTTGTCGCGGCCGGCCTTCACGTTCTCAGCGTGGATCAGGTCATTGGGGGTCTTTTTGCTCTCGTCCACAGCTCCAGCCAGCTCAGTGCTCAGGAACTGAAAGAGAGCGCAGACACAGTAAATGAAATATTCTAGTAGAGATTTCTCATTGGGAAGACTATTCAGAAGCCGTACCCCTCACCGCTGCACTCCCCCCAATCCCCATCTGAAAGCATTCCATTGTCCATCGTTATTAAGCCCATTTCTGTGTTGGGTCCTCCATACAACATGATATCTTGTTTTGTCTGTGACATAGAGACCAATTTGATTTCATCTGAAACAGGCCCCCGCTCTGTACGGCTTCTCTGATTTGAATGAAGGCAGCAGAGTGATAAAGTATGCGCAAGAATGTTTAATTATTCAAAGTGCGCCGAGTTCTTAGTGAAACACAAGTTTCAGCAGCAATTAACTTTACAGCAGAGTCAAACCTGCTGACATGAGTGTGTCAACAGAGACAGCAGAGCTACAGAAGCCCTTCAAAAATAAACAACAGCAACAAAAAGGCAGTTTTCAAAACACAGAGAAAGAAAGTGACACAAAGCATAACAGCGAGCTACATGATCGAGACATGGTGTCATGAGACATGATGAGATCCTGAGTTTCAGTGGAAACAGGATGAGTGGCAAATCAGGAAACTGAGGTAATATTCACACGGCGACCAGTATTTACCCGGTAATGTCAGTTACTGTTGGTTGTCACTGTGGCATATTGCCGTGAGCCATTTGTTTGATCTTCTAAAATATCAACTCGATGGTGAAGCTAATATCTCCAAAGAGACGACCGTTGTTGGTCTGGAAATCACAAAGAGCTGGGTTAGAGGACTAGTCAAGAGATCACCAGGAATCATCCCCTCGGTTCCAAAATTGTCACCAATGTGAAATACACATCAATCCAGTAGTGCTGCCTCAGTCTGAGGGATGAGAGATGAGACCAGGGATGTTCTGTTTTGTTGCAGTTATTAAAGTCCACTCGCTCCAATGACTGCAGTATTCAGCTGGGACGGTTGCAGATTTATCTGCTGAACTTTCAGATTTAAATATTGAATGTGTAATGTGATTTGTTCCTGTGCAATCCTACAAGCTCAAGGGCAGCTCCAGGGCTGCTAATCTCTCTCTGAACTTGACCTCTGACTTAAAGGGAGTAAGAGAACAACAAATCAGTGAAACACGACATATTACCATAACATATTCATTAACCTTACCTTGAGGTTTTTCTGCAGCCTCAGGTTCTTCTGAGCCTCCGTGACTCTCTCCTCTTCACTGCGATCTCGGACCATGCCCGGGGAAGTGAGCTCGGCGCTGGCCTCTGCGCTGCTCTCGTCCGTCTCGTCGTGCTCGTGCATGTGGGGGTGGACGGAATCCTGAATGTGGACACCTATGAGTTTAGTCTTCAGCTCGTCTTTGGTGCGCTCCAAAACCGCTTCAACCATCATCGCCTGTCAACACATATGACCTGCAGTGAAGCACTGTGGTTGGATAGCATACTCAGTGGAACTGAAACACGGGGTAGTCAAAATAGACCTTTTAAGGCGGAAGCTATGATGCTATGCGAGGGGTGACTATGCGGGATGTAAGGGTGAAACGGTTATTGGGTTCACAGTTTGGCAAAGAGCCTGATGTACTTATTTACTCTTCTATTATTCCCGTGGTGGTTTGGTGTAACAACATGTCAGCGCTCTGACAACTGCTAGTGACTGCTAGTGAGTAGCATCCCCAATTTAGGGTTTAAAAAAAAAGGACCCTTGTTTTATGTCTGCACTTAATGTGACAAGTTGTAAGCGTTCCCTCCTCCACTCTGCTTGGTTGGTGTCTTTATCTCACCGTATGTCATATCCTTGCTATTCTCTTCCCTGCAGATACTTGGTTCATAATGGTCGTGTTGTTTTAATGGGCACATTGTTTTAAAGTTTTATTTTATGGGACGTTGTTATTGAATAGTAAAAAGCATCTTTTGCAGGATCAATTACTTTTTTCCTGAATGTTAATTATGCTCTTTTGATTTGGTTCCATGTGGCGCCTCGGAATTATTATTGATAATGCATGAATTATTAAAAAGGAAAAGGAAAATGGACATGTTCAACTCTTGTGATCAGTTTTCCTCACTGTAAGTGCGACACTGTCTCATCTCCACTGCCAGGTCCTTTCTCCTGCGAACACGCTTCACAGTATTTCGTCCCCAGCGCTCGCCCATTCTCTTCAGAAAAGTACCCAAGTATAGACCTCTCATTTTGCATACTAAGATTTACATCCACCTTAGATAAATCTTTTAGTTTAACATATACATTTGTCATTTGTCCCTGGCCTCTCTTGGGGCTATGTGGCTGTACAAAGACACTGTTCAGAAGTCGAAGAATGTTCAATCTGAGGTTGATGCCTTTCTTCTATTTTACAGGGTTTAATACTCAGGCAGTGTCACACATCCCTCTTTGCTCATGTTTGATTCATCCTTTACCTCTCTTGTGGTTCTTTGATTAATTCTCACCCTGTTCTGCCATCCTATCGCCTCCTCGTCCTTCTTTTTCTTGGCATCTTCCAGCTGGGAGATTTTAGAAGTAAGCTCTGCCAGCTCAGTGGCCTACACACACACACACACACACACACACACACACACATACAAACACAGAAATGGGAGGAGAGGAAAAGAGTGCTTCTGATATAAGGTCAATGTGCTTGATCTATGTGTATGTGTCAGGCTCAGTTTGGGTTAGTTTCCATCCGTTGTATCTGAAAATGTAATTCGACTTTGAGGATTTAATCAATGGGCTGTATGTGTAAATGTACAATAATGAGTCACTGGGTGAAAATAATTACATACATTAATTTTGTCAGGCTTGACCTTGATTTTAGAGCAACACATTTTTGTGAGGGTTTAAAAGTGAGCTGTGCACTTGAATAATTTCGACTGAATTAACACCCTGAAATAAAAACGTGTCATGTGTGAGTACCAAGCTCTCCTGGTTCTTGATCTGGGTTTCAGACTGACAGAGCAGGGCTGCTTTAGCTTCCACAGCAGCTCTGCGGTCCTTGTCCAGGCGCTCAGCCTCCTCTTGGGCAATTGTCCTCTCTTTCTCCAGCTCGAGAGCCCTCCGGGTCTGCTCCTCCAGCTCTGAAATACAAAGGCACATGTGCACACGACACACACATCACACACAGAAGCCCACATATGATGAGCTCTAAAGTGATCCTGCGTTCATATTTCCTCAAGCAAAGCCATTTTATTTTGATGTCAGGCAGAGAAAATAACAAGTACGAAGTCAAAAGAATGTATATGCAAAAAGTAATCAGACCATCTTGAGCTCTTTTTGTCTGCTCTTCTATCTGCTTCAATCTCTCCATCAGCTCCATGGTCTCACGGGCAATCTTCTCCGTTTCCTTCTCAGCGTTTTCTCGCTTTTTCTTCTCACTCTCAAGCAGAGCCCTGACAGCAGAATTGTGCATAAATACACATCTTTAAAAAAAAATATCGCCTCACACTTATTTCTTAACGCAGAAAGAACAGACTGTAAGCTCTCGGAAAAAAACCCCTACACAATTTCTTCCTTACACTAACCTTTCCATCTGTCTCTTATTCTTCTCCTCTCTGGCCTGGGCCTTCATCTGCTGCACCTCGATGGTGTCAGGTTTACGCCTGCGCATGTAAAGGTCGTGATTGCCCATACACAATGCAAGGATTCGTTTGTTGATGCGAAGACGAGGGACGTAGAAAACAAAGTCCTGCAAACACACACACAACACACCAAGCAGTAATCATCCCTGGATCTTATTTCTGACACATCATCAACATCACATCTGTTTTACATTCAAGTAATGGCTTAAATAACCTCCAGGGATAATTCAGGTTTGGGAGAATTGAAAAGCATTTTTCTCCTAAATTATGGATTCTTTTCTGCAGTGAGATGGCAAGATGAACCGAGGGGCTGAACTAATATTTGTGAATGAGCTCAAATGCCAGTTGCTGTCATTACATCGGATTCCCTAAAACCTATTACAGTTTCAGTGAATAAATATGACCCAGTGCTGTGTAACCTCATAATATGGCCTGAAGGTACTAAAGACATGACCTTTGTATATGCTTAATGGAGAACTGCTGCAAAACAATCATTATTAAGAATAGCTGAATGGAATACCGGAGACTTCTTGTCGATTGGCTTGATGACGAACTTCTTGTCGTTGAAGGAAATATTTCTGATCTCACTCCAGGGGAAGCCAATCTTTGGGGTCATCCTATAAAACAATGGCATATTAGGTAAGTTTCTTCTATCTATCTATCTATCTATCTATCTATCTATCTAGATGATTTTTCAAATATGTGTAATTAAATTTCAAAAGTAAACGTTTGCTGTTCATTTTTTTTTTTTAAGTCGGATTCACTAAAATTTAGCCAGATTTATCCTCCTGGGACCACAAATGTTGGCACCAGCACCAATGTAAATCATTGTTGAAGTCCAAAACCAACCAACCAACAGAGGGATTAATGTCATACCTGTCTCTTTTGTCATAGATATTGAGCCCCAGGGCGTCCACTCCCAGCCACAGCTCGGACCCTTTCTTGTTCTTGATGCTGAAATAGTTGACCCCATACATCTCTAAATCCTGGGCTATCTTCAAGTACTCCACCATGGCGTCTTCTCTGTGGGGGGGCATTTTAATCAAATAGAGTCCAACGGTTTGCCAAATGATGACGTCATGACTGTTTGGTGAAGTGGAGTACCTCAGCATTCTCTTGTGCTCTTGGTGCCACACCTGGATTCTTTCCTCCCACTCGTTCTTATTCAGTTTGTGCTGCTCCAAAACCCTGGTGTTATCAGTGAATAAGACACATCAGATAGAATTCAGGTGACTGACACGGGATTTAAGGTGACCTTTGGTTCACACCAACAGGCACAAAGGCTCACTACCTCTGTGGCAGCAGCTTCTCTTTAGTCAGGTATCCTGGTACATGATAGTCTTTCCTGTAGTCGCCATGTTTGACCTGCACCGCATATGAGGCCAAGAGGACTGCGGTCTCAGGTGGGCAGTATATGTCATCATTTAGGATGCTCTCTTTAACCTAAAACACAGACAATACAAGATCCCTTATATTCCATTTGTTTCTGTTCAATCATATTTTTTTTATTTGAAAAACCATACCAACAGTATCCTCTTGGTGGAAATTGTCTTTACTTGAGTATTTCTATTTTCTACTCCAACTCTGCTTTAATTTCAGTAGGAAACATTGACCTTTCCACTCCACTGGATTTATTTGGCAGCTCTACTCAGCTCTACTAGTTATCTTGAAGTTGAAGATTTCACACAATGGATTATATAAAAAGCTTTTAAATATATAACAAACTGTTAAAGATTAAACCATTTCTTTCGAAACGTTCTGGCTTCTGATGTCTTAGAGAAAGCAATGTGTAGTCAGGCTCACATTTCCTGCAGACTGTTTCTCTCCCCACCAACTTTGTCGACATCCTTTAATTTTAATACATATAAAAAGATCAAAGATCTCGCTTGACATCCACCATTAGAGGAAAAAGCTTTGTCTTTCTCCTCTTTGTCCCTCGGATTCATTTCATGCATGTATATAAAACGAACTATAAAGTAGATCTTGTACTTACTGCAGCTCCAACAACATCATGTTGTGTGCGCAGTGATGATTCAATAAGTCTAATCTAATCATCTAATCATCAAAAACAATGCAACGACTGGAACTACTTTGACTTTGCTCCTAAAGCTTTCACTTTCATGCAGGGTGTGTATGCATGTTTGTATTATTGGCACCTTAATGTAAGCGAAGGATATGAGTATTTCTTCAGTCACTGTGTTTTGGTGTTTATTTTGTGTGCATGTACTCCCTTATGTAAAACCCATGAGGATTAACGAGGATCTCCGTGACTCATTGCAGAAGCCCCACTGGTCGTTAAGACTGGTTCAGCGTTTTGTTTTTATTGAGATTAATTATTTGCTGATATCTTAAATTAACTTCTTGTGTAAAACATTATTAACATCTTGATCATTTGGATTGGATATTTATATCCAGGCAAATTCATTTTTAAAAAATGTAAGAACGTGCATAGTTTGTTTTGGTATTAAGACAAAACATGGTGCAATAATTCAGACAATCTGTGGAAAGGCGATCTTTCTCTTTTCGTGATTCAAGGTGCTGGTTTACGCAATAAAAGTCCTTGAAAAACAGCAATGTTGTGCAGTGTACATGCTCATCTCCAACCTGCAGAAAGAAGAGGCGCTGCGTTGCCTCTTGGATCAGTTCATCGGTGACATCCTCAGGGTAAAACTTGGCTCTGAACTTGATCAACAAAGGGTTGTCCCTTTTCACATCCTGAGCTGTCACCTGGGATTGAAGTAAAGAAATAGGGACTAATGAGCCTCGATGGGTTAAAGAGCGACATTACCAAAACCACAATCACGATTACATCTTCATTTCTGTTCAGCTCTCTGGGGACTCAGGTCATGACATTGAGGGATGTCGAGCTCAAGCACAAACTTCTTTTCCCCCTCACCCTCTTGTTCAGCTTTAGCCATGTGGAGAAGCTTTTGCTGTCCTGATACTGGAGGCCAAAGAACCAGGTTTCCCTCAGCCCGATGGTCTTCACGATCTAAATATAGTGTCAAGTGCAAGTAAGTACTTATTTCTTTTCTGGCAAAGTGCCTGCTGTTTGATTGCAGTGCTCAGCGTACCTGGTCAAAAAGCTGTTTGCCAGTCGTACTGGGCAGGATGGCAAACTCCAGCTCAGCATCCATGGTTGTAACCCGAACATTTATCTAAGAGAGAAAACAGGCACACTGAGCTACAGGAGGAAAACACATCCCTGCTGTTCATTCATCTGTGTCACTGGAGAAGCAACAAGGAGCATGCAGACCAACAACTGAGTGAAAAAGAGCACTAAGGATTCAGTGACAACTTTCTTTGTTCTGAAACAATGCTAGATTCTTTAGTTTTTTTATTTTTTTTATAGGGAAAAATGACCAAAAAGAGATTTTCTTACATTCTTCTGTTCAACCAGGAGCATCCAATCGCAAGAGGTTGGTGGGGACTACAATAAAAAATGAAGCCCATAGTATATTTTAGATTTAAACCAAAAACATGGGGTTTTTATTCCATGATGAATAACTTGGAATTGACTGGGTGACAATCAGTGACACCCACTAAAGGTTATTCTTGCATTTAAAAACAAAACACAAATTTGCAATTGTTGCTATAAACTGACTTGTGATAAAGAAAAGAGGCAGCTTAACATAACCCAAACCCTCCATCAGGGCCTTTCTATTATTCATAATAATAACAGTAATAGTCCAAATATGCTGCATTTGGCATTCTATTTGGATAAGAAGGGTGAAGTTAAAAGATTTACCTTCTTTTTAAAAGAATAAATCAAGGAAAGCAAACACAATCAAATTCAAAACATCAACACCGATTTTGCCCTAAAGACCACATCTACAGGACTACAGACAAATCTCTCAGTTTCTCACAACACACACAATTACAACACAGAGTATGCCCACACATTTCAAACACACGTATGCGTTTGCAATTTAAACCTTTATGCCAAATATGAAACACGCTAAAAAGAAGTAATAAACAAGGAAAAGGATACTTACAGTTGACATTTGTATTTTGTTTTAATCTCTAGTTGAAACACTTCTTGAGAGAGGTGCTTGTAGAAGCCTTTTCTCTGCAGAGTCATATGAAACTGCTTGCAATACCAACAAGGATTATACTGAATGAGAATGGACCATTGTACTGTTCCCAAGTATTTCTGTCTTAGTTAATCCAATGGCAGCCAGAGGCCCACGCACTCTGGACAGACTCGCCTCCGTCTTTGCTGCCCACTTTCCCCACTTTCCCAGTGTTGATTGCGCATCACTCACCGGAGTATCTGGACAAGGGGACTGTGACTCTCAAACCTTTTTATAGAGGGGCAGGAACTGACAGTAACTCATCAGCTCCTGATGTCCCAGGAGTGGTCAACACGCCAGCACGTTCTGCTAATCTAATAATCCTCCCAGTTAATGTTTTAAGCATATGTTGTTATGGCATACAGCAATTCTGTGGCCTGGTGTGTTTGGTTGTGGGCCTTCTATTAATGGTGCAACTTGAGACAAACGTTGAGAAATACTGCTGCACACCATTACAAAGATGACTGAACTTCAGACATTTTTTTTTTTTTTTTTTTTGAAATATAAATAGAAGCATGAATAACAGCACACACAAATGCATTAAAACGCAGGAAATATAAAAACAAAGAACATAAAATGATAAAGTTAAAGAAAAAAAGGCCTTTGTTGTATCAATTATATAATGTTTTCTATTATGTGGGTGTATTTTACTCATATTTACATTGTATACTTCAGATATCAGTAGGCAGTCATCCGTCTAAATTGCCCCTAGGAGTGTCTTTGTGTGTCAGCCCTGTGAGGAACTCGACCCGGGAGAACCCCGCCTCTCACACAATGACAGCTCCAGCACCCCCCACGACCCAGAAATGGACCAGCGGTTGAAGATGAATGATGAATAAACGTTCCATATGTTGTCATTTATCTTATATTTTCCTTCAACATTTCACTGTTTTGTATATGTATATAAAATATATATTAAAAACTTGGATGTTGAGTGATAGGCTAAATAAAGAAATACAAATGTTCATGTATGTTTGTAATCTGCACATATATGATAGATATGTTCCACTTGTAGTTTCAGTTCCATTGTATTCTTCTTAGAGTATTCCATCCCTGTGGTAGGCCCCTCACTTCAGTTCAGTTATTTGTTTCACCACCAGCTCCAGTCTTGAGAAATGGTGATAAAAGAGAGGAGTTACTCTGCTTTCAATTTTTGCGCTTTAGCTTTTTTCACCTGGCTTCCTCACTATTCTGATGTCTTTGATTGATCTCATGCACTTTTTACAGATGCTGTTGGACTGTGGTTGTTTCCATCACTCAGTAACACATTTCTGCCTGTGCATGTGTTTGTCTTATGGTTGTGTTAGCATTAGGTTATGATAGGTTTAGGTTTATGTTAAGGTTTAGATTAAGCTTAGGTTAAAGATAGTTTTGGGTTAAGGTTAAACTGAGATGGTTAGGTTATAGTCACGTTATGTTATGGTTATGGTAAATATGGTAAAGCTTAGGTTTAGGTTAAGATTAGGTAAATAGTTATTATGGTCAAAGGGTACATTTCTAAGAAATCAATAATTCATGTAATGTCCTGTGAAGTTATGGAGACAATAGATTCCTTTGTGTGTGCGTGTGTGTGTGTGCCATCATCATCATCACACGTAGCCATGGCTTCACACAGGTTTCACACAGCGGGCGCGTGCTCGCGGGCGCGCTCACCCTGGCCATTGTGTTCTTAATGAACCAGGAGAGCACCGTGGCCAGCTCGGGGAACTTAGCCAGCTGATCGACCAGGGACCGCTGCGCCATGGCGGAAGAACAGGAAATAATGTGCAAGTTAGAGAACATCTTAGACATACGGTAAGACCGGGATATGGGAGGAAATCAGTGCCCCACAGGTGTTAGACACGTCCCGGGTACATTACCATAGCTACTGCTAGCCGGGCCGAGAAGCAGCCCCGGGGTTCCGCTTTGTTACTGTGCTAGCTCCCAGAGCTAACGCTGCCGCTTTTACAGGGTTCTACTGGTTTAGTGCTCGCGTGTCGTCGTCATCGGGCTCCATGGGGATTTGCTACAGTTGAAATAATAGATGCGTCTGAGCTGAGGTGCATGAACGGATCATTCCTGCCAATCCAGATGTGTATCGCCACAAAACGCCAGATGTGCGCTTCTAATTTTTGCTGTGGGGGAGCTAGCATCTTAGCTAGCGAGCTCAGCGGTCTGTCATAGCCTCGCTTAGCACCAGAGGCAGGCTGGGGTTTGTTTACCCCGATGTCTCCTCTGCAACAACATGATAATAACTGAGAAACAGAATATATTAACTGTCTGTTTGCGTCATCAGGCTTTGCGCTTTGTGGATTAATGCACCACATCTGTTACGGTTCTACAAATTTTGCAAAAACTAGTGCATAACAGATGGAGAATGATGTGTGGTGGTTTAGATTTTTGCAATGAAAGCAGAAAGCTGCCTCTCTTTATTTTGATTAATATTCATAACTGTGAGGGAGATAACCTGACAGCTGGTGTTGTTTGTCTGCGACCCACGGCTGCAGGAACAAGACCATCCAGATGCAAAAGATCAAGTCCCGTCTGAAGGTCGAGTTCGAGGCTCTGGAGTCCGAGGAGAAGCATCTCAAAGAGTACAAGCAGGAGATGGATCTGCTTCTGCAAGAGAAGATGGCCCATGTGGAAGAGCTGCGTCTCATCCATGCAGATATTAATGTGGTGAGTAAGATACAGAGCAGCACGCCATTGACAATAGTAATACATGATTAGCAACACTTTACTTAATACATTGTTGGGACAATTCCAGTGTTTGCATGACTGTCTTATTACTACTGCCAAACAACTTTTCTTGAGTTTACGATGCTGATTTTCTGAAAAAACCTGATCTTTCAGATGGAGAGCACCATCAAGCAGTCAGAGAATGACCTGAATAAGCTGCTAGAAACAACTCGTCGCCTGCATGACGAGTACAAACCCCTGAAGGAGCATGTCGATGCCCTCAGGATGACTTTAGGCCTACACAGACTCCCAAACCTCAACGAAGAAGAGGAGAAGCTCTCCCTGGAGTAAGTGTACACACACATACACAAGCACAAACATTCAGAAAACCCATGCGAGTCGCACTTAAAGGGATAGTTCACAAGAAAATTATACATTTAACTCATTATCCACTCATGACTATGCAGAGGGAGGGATGGGGGAATGTAAACAAACTGCCTTCATAATGCTCTTGTGGTGTCATCCAAGTGACCAAGTCCATCCAAGTAAGCCACATCATTTGAATTTAACTCATCTAAGCAAGGTGACCCCTGCCAACTTAGCCACTTTCTCTCCTGATCTGGAGAGAGGGAATCTCCTACATGTCTAAGCTTAGGCAATATTTTTCTTTCTGAAACTTGGTTTTAAAAGAGCCAACATTTAAATAAATATGTGTGAGGAAAGTGAGGGAGGAAAAAAACTTGCTGCAGTAAGTAAGATGTCATGTGGTCATTGGCACATTGTGCCTCTCCAGATATTCCACTGAACAAATATTTTGGTGAGTAGCCAAACGTTGTTGATGAAAATCCATTCTCTTTAAATCTTGTTTTCTCAGTGTTTTGAAAGTTGCAATTACATTTCATGTTTTTAAATATTATCAACGTAAATTACGCAAAACAAGAGAATTTTAAAATGCACAATGGCCAAACACGCATAGCGAGCCTCAGAGTGATTGCAGCAACAGCTGACATTTCAGTTTGGATCATCATAGTGTTACAATCCAGAATGTGAGGCATTAAGTCATATGTGCAAGAAGTTGAAATCGTAGACAGTGCAAAGGCAAAGTGAAAAGTTAATGGGTTTCACAGGGACAGGTGTAATTCAGGATATTTCATTTATTTATAGGTGACGTGAAAAAAGAGTGCAGGGCAAGTACGGATGAGTGTGTCGTACAGAGGTCAAATTAAAGAGGTCCAAGAAAGGAGCTTTGGGGCACGCCATGTGTGATTATTAACTTCTTAATGACTTCCAATGAACCCATTTACAAATAGTTGGAAGTTTCATCTAGGTAAGAGAACCACCTCAGTCCAGCCCATTTCCCCAGTCTATTAATAAGACTCATTTGGGCCTCAACTGCTCAACAACTGAGCCATGCTGTAGTCAGCATCAGGCGGCAGTGCCACATGGCAGCCTAGCATTAATAACAGCATCGGTCACAACGTTGCAGTGATTCAGCAACAGCAGATTCAAAATGGCCAATTTGTTATTAATGTGTTATTATTATTCACGGCCATGAGCTTGTTAAGGCAAACGTAAAATCAGGTCAGTATGAAACCATGCTGATCACTTATTTAGCAAGGGTTGCACATGAGCAGCCTTAAATATTCCAACACAGAGGACACAGGGCATTCTGTTTGTTACATAATTTAGAAAGAGGAATTTGGTTGATGTCATGTTTACTGAGCCTGAAAACAGGCTCCTATTCAAAAGGAAAAAAATGGGGAGTATCAGCAAAGACAGTGGGCCTGGAAATCCTAGATCAGATGGCCTTCATTTTATCTCAGGAAAGTTGGAAATATTTGGATGTTGGAGTGACCCGATAGCATAGTGGTTAGTGCAAATACCACTTCCTCAGTGTGAGTCCTCCATACAGACGCCGTGTCGTCTGGGAAACTTGCTGCACATCATTCCATTAGTTTTTCTCTACATTTCCCATTTCCCTATCCCGAATGAATTACATAAAAAAATCGTTGTTTGGATGTTAGAGCTTATAGGAAGATTCAGACACTATAGGGAGTAGTATTGCATTATAACGTTGTATTATGCATGTCAGTAGTTTCTCTTGTCCAAGGGGTTTAATTAATCTTGTGCATGTGAAACATTTCAGATCTCTTGTGTCTATTTATATGACAGTATCTCCTGTTTTAGTTTTGGAAGTGTACTCTCCCAGGGGGACCGTCTAAGGTTGAGGAGGAAATTCTGCCCAAACAATGGCACATTGATTTCATTTAGTTTATCTTGTTATAACAGGAAGTTATATTGATCAAGATTACGACTGTGAGCGGTCTAATTAATGTGTTCTGTAAAGCTGAAAATAGATTTGCACAGACGCAAAATATCCTCAAATAAAAAAGTTGCATTTCAAACCTGGACCAAATTCAGTACATAACCCAAAAAGGAAAAAGGGAAACATTTTCATCCTCTACTCATGCAAACAGATCGAAGCCATGTGAAACAACAATGACTGTGGACATTAAGAAAACTGTCAGTGGTGGCTGGAGGCAGGAGTGCAACGTTGGCTCTTTTAAAACATTTGGAGGCGAAACGTTCAGCAATTTCCTGCCTTGACAATGAAAACAGTTTGACCAAAACAGTGCAGCGTTGTGAAATAGCAACTGGGTAATCGAACTCTGATTATTAATGGCAATAATTAAGAGTTTTTCCACAGAGGTGGTGGATGGTACATGTCCCAGCAGTGAGGTATTCTACTGGAGTGGTTAGAGGTGTAACCAGAGTCTGGGAAGGAAGCTGTGGAGCTGACAGGGTTGTTGTAGCTCATGACAATCTGGGACCACTGCCCAGCAGAAACATATCTGATCACATGTTCAGATGTGAAGGGCAAGAGGTGGTCCCCGCCTGTCTGTCCCCAGTTTACTCCTGTTTGTTAGCAGCTGAAGCTAAATGGGCGATGGAGTAACCGTCACCTCAACGTTACTGGAAGGGGCATAGACGAAACAAATCAAGTCATAGTACTAATTTCTGGTATTTTAGGTATTCCTATGATCAGTTGCTAATTTTCCTGGTTTTATTTAGGCATTTGAGCTGTTAGAAACTGGGCGAAAACCTCACGTTTGACAGTGTGGATTGACTCACCATCCAGAGCGTGCGTCGGCAGGATGTGGAGAATGTGGCTCCGTCCTCAGATTGCTGCTGTGCAGACGATGAATCCAAATAAAGTATTCCGTAATGCTTTATTTGTGGATACTAGTCTGAGGATAAGAAAAGAAGTCATTTATTAGTCCCACAATAGGGACATGCAGTAAGAGTCAAATTATAAGTAACATGGAAGTGGGGACATGTTGTCCAAGTCCAACCAACAGCAATGACGTTTTAAATCTGTCTAGGACTGATGTAGTTCAAGCTAAATTATTTCATGATTCTTCCCCTGTACAGACATAGTAAACCAGTAGTATCAGTGGATGATCTGCTTTCTGTGCTCACAAATATTTCTGACATTTTCTGCTCACTTGGAAATTAATTTGAAACATTAAAAAAAAGTTTCAAAGACGCTGGCAAGGATATCGTCCATATTGTGTATTGAAATTGTCTTCACAAATTAGAGCTGTAGCTGTTAAGGAGGAGTGCGGGACCACTGCTGCTCTGCATGCTGACAGCATTGTTGGCAGGCTGGCTTCTCAATTTGGCTTTGTGCTGCGTGGAAGCCTGGATGATGAGTTCATTTCTGGCCAGGTGGCTGTCTTCTTGTGTTCCCCTTCATGGTGGTGTGCTCCTTGATGTTCCCTGCCTTTCTACTATGGTCAGAAAGTGGCGTATCACTGTTGTTCTTCAATGGCTCCTCTTTCAGCGGAAGGAGCTCATCGCAAAGAGAGATTTCCAAGGCGTCTCGGTAGATGTTAAAACTATCAGTCACATCTTGCTGCCAGCCAAGTCATTCTAGAGTCATTTTATCTAATAGTAATAGTGCCCACTGCAATTGTATTACAAGGTGTGATGGAACAACTTTGAAGAAAATTAAGTCACACCTCAAAGGCCTGTGGAGTGTGAGGTACATTTTAAGCTGCTCAGTGAGAGCGGTATCAGCACAAAACGGAGCAATCTACACCTCGGTAATAGGGAAAAAAAATCTAAAATGAAATCCTACCTTGGAACAGGAATGACAATAGAGTCCATATCAGCTAAACTGAATTACTGTAATGTCATGTATTAATGTTGTGCTTGTAAATAGGCATTAAAGTTTGATGCACTGTCGAGTTGTGGTTGCAGTTTTTCATTGAAAGCTCAAAGTTCTGCTCCATGACAAACATATTCCGAAGGAAAGCAGAGCGCACAATGAAATAGGATATCGCTTTTTTTAAATTCTTGAAAGCGGGCCAGTCAGACATTAATTTCAAGGCCACATTTCTGCAAACACACACACACACACACACACACACACACACACACTTGCTCACAGTTGCAGAACACAGATGGAACAATATCAGCTGTGATCATTAGTTTCATGTGTGAATCACATCTAACCAGGTTTCCTTCTTTCTTGGCTTTCAACAGCTACTTTGAGAAGCAGAAAGCCGAGTGGCAGAAGGAGCCGCACGAGCCTGCTATCCCAGAATCCCTTGCTGCTGCTGCAGCGGCAGCACAACAGCTCCAGGTGTCCAGGAAGCAAGACGCCCGTCAGACAGCCACCTTCAGACAGCAGCCTCCGCCCATGAAGGTATTACTCGGACTAGCATGAGAAAGGTTTGACTCACAGATAGTTTCACTTTCAGGGATTATCTGTAGTTAATGAGACTCCTTTGGACAGTGTCTGTCTCTTACTGATTCTGGATATGATCTCTTGAAAATCTCTGCACAAGTGGGCCCAGACTTTGCCCAGTTTGCCTTTCACATGTGCTAAACCCAGCAGGAGACTTTCCTGTCAGGCACGTTAACAAGCTCTTGGGCCAGGGGCTGCGTGGCATTCAGAGGCAGGAGGCATGTAATGTGTGAATTCTCACCAAAAGCTCTTGAAACTCTTTTTCTTGCCAAATTGGTTCCTTGGTGTCATCTGCCATCTACTTTTGTTTTCTTTTTCCCCTGATGGTTTTATGTCCACGGCACATTGATTCAATGCACCAACTCATAGGGAATCCTGCAGATATTCACATGGGCTCATTCAGTCATTAGTAAACCAGTACAATCTTGGGGCCTGGCAGGAGAAACTCTGGAGAACGTCTGCAACAACTGACTCAGACAGTTGTGTTCTCACAAGCCCCTGATAATTTTAGATTACCCAGAGTTCAGCGTATGCCTGAAAGCAGCTGCCTAGTTCAAGCACTTCCAAGATGGAAGTGGTTTAACCATCTCCTGTGCCAAACATGGAGAAAATTATAAGGAAACAACCCAACCAACAGTGAACTACACAATGACCACCAATAAGCCAAGCTCATCACAATACACGGCTGAAATAAGAGAAGTGTGCTTTAGCTGCTCCCTTATGACACAAAAACTGAAAGATATGAGACAATGTGGAGTACCTGCAGTGAACCGTCCTCTCCTCTCTCCAGGCCTGCCTGTCCTGCCACCAGCAGATCCACCGTAATGCTCCCATCTGCCCCCTGTGCAAAGCCAAGAGCCGCTCCCGCAACCCAAAGAAGCCCAAGAGGAAGCCAGATGAGTAGATCCCGCTCCACCTCCAGCTTTAATAGGGTTTAAATGGAACTGGTCCGACACACTGATCAACCATCAGCCAGGCTCATTACAATGCACGGCTGAAACCAGAGATGTGTGCTTCAGGGCAGTTTCCACATTCAGTCTAACAGTAACTTGTTCTTAGTAATTTGTTCGTCACCAGTCGACGAGTGGTCGCGGATCCGATGTTGTTTTTATTAGTGCTTTGGATGTATTTCTATGTAGCTGTAAGACTTCCAGCGTAGCTTTACTAGCCCCCAAAACCGTGTACCTGCAATAATGCAAAAATCAACTTGAGTGTCCAAATATCTATGTTGCTGTTGTTCATTGCTAGAGATATAATGTACTGTACCTCCTTAATTTCTCATGCATGCGGCTTCCATAACTGTCTGTTGTGTATTATTTGTGCTGAAATAAAAAAGGGAATAGGTTTAAGTTAAATGATAAAACACAAAGTTGTTTTAAATGTTTACAGTGTTTAAGTGACCAGAAACTGGACGTGAAAATAAGGCCAGGCTTTTGCTCTGAATAGTGTTGTGTGTCTAACTTTAATACAGTGTTGAGGAAATAAATGGCTGTTTTGTACTAACTTTGTTGTGGAGTGTTTTTTTTTTTTTTTAAATGAAAGTCGGCATTCTTCTTTTAACAGTTTGAACATCAACAGTTGTGGTTGAGGAGGGAGAGAATACCAGCATCAACATGTGATCAATGTTTACTGGGCTAACGGGTGAGTTTAGCTTGTGTGTGGAACAGACAGAGGAAGGAATATGTCTGGCTCCACCACAACGTTGTCCCTTTTTTATATTAATACTGTGCCCATCATGTCTGCAGCTATCTGTCAGGAAAAGGACAGTGAGGTCTCACTAAATGAGTTCCTGTAGCGCTTTTGTCAGGGTGACCCCTCATTTCATCTGTTGCCAGGGCAACTCCACGTTCCTCGCTGGTTGCTACGGTAACCCCAGGTTGCTGTGACCCGCATATCTTCACCAAGTAGTCCCTCCCAGATCCAGTGAGGGGCATCAAATGACTTTGGAAAATTTTTGCACAAACTTGTCCGCGCGACACCATCCTGCGAACGAGAAGGGAGATGTGTGTCAGCACTGTAAATAATCTGTCCAGCTGAACACATACTTGGCCCCGTGTGGGTCCAGCGTGATTTAAAGGTACTCACCCTGCAGCTCGAGTGTGTGTTTAGTCTGCCCTTCAGCGTCTGCATCTGCAGTTGTGTCTTCTTCCTCCAGATAAAACTTCTCAAGGCCAGAGAAGCCTGTTCCTGCTCACAGGCGCTGCAGACAGCGGGATCATGGAGCTCCACCTCCGCGGCCTGACACAAATCACACAGTGCGCACACAGAGAGCAGGGATGAGCGGGGACTCTGCAGTAATCATGGGAGAAGTGAGTCACACGAAGATCGTCCCCTGACCCGCCTCGCGTCCTCCTTGAAAGTTTGGAGCCTCAGCATTGAGATGAGTTGAAGGGGGACGGACTGAACTTCGGGACCTTGACACATGAGACCGGGGGAGGGTTGTTGTCTGTGTCGTTCTGCGCGGTCCAACAGAGGGAGGTTACTTTCTGTGTAATCTCCCATCTCTCCAACAACCTGCCTTCCTCTGCGGCCTCTGCGGCCTCTGCCACCCTCCTCTTCCTCCTCCTCTCCCGGAGAGAGGAGCCGCTGCTGCTTGAGTCGGACACGACGAATCATTTTCCTGCAGTAACTCGTCAGGGCTTCCTCCTCCTCCTCCTCCATTTTGAAACGAGCCCCTGGACGTGCTGTGGTTGTTTCTTATCGGCTAAGCTGTGACGTAGATAATTGACAATCAGTAGCGAAACGGCGTCATGTTCACGCTCAGTCAAACAATCTGCGTCTTCTCCACATGCTGTTTACACTGCGTCTTCTTTTACTGTGTTAACAGCTGCTCACCAAGTCACTAGCGCCCCCTGATGGCTGGCAGTGGCAATGGCAGCAGGTTCTGTGGAGGAACAGTGACGGATACATAAATCAATACATGTATGAATCAACACATTCATAATACATAAATAAATACAGAAATAAGTAAATCAATAAATGTCTTAAATGTATTTACACATTTTTTTAAAAGATCACCACACTCCTGTGACCATCCTGCACGACACTGAGGATAGGAAATAGAAATAGATTGATTGATTGATTTTTTATTTATTTAATTTTGTATTTATTTATTCAGTTAAGTCATTTTTGGTCCTCCCTTTTCCCTTGAACAATGATAATAAGTGCTTTTAATAACATTCCAAGTTCCAAGATTCAATCCAGCTGCACCAAATTGGAAACACATACATACCACTCCTCTTAGTAGATCCTGGCATTATTTGTCGAGAAATAATTTAACAAGCAAAAAAAAAAGAAAACCTGTTTTCTCATCATGTTACCGAAAAAGAAGGGAAATCTGATCCCTTGATTGAATTTGCTCCAGAAGTTTTGAATTTTTAAAAAAATAAGAAATCATGCTAAAAGACAAACAGCAAAGACAATGTTACTTCCTCATCATCAGCTGGGCGTGTGTTACATTTAATGCTAATTTGTCTGGAGGGTGTAAATGGTACGACGCTGCAAGGAAAGCAAATAACACAGATGCAGTTTAGATTCAGATTAAAATTCAAAGAGCCTCAGGTAAAATTCATTATTCCTTTTTGTGGGCTTTTGTTTAGAGAAGACATCTGAATATGTCACATGTGGACAATTATTGTTGTAAAGGATGAAATCAATGAGATTCCTGTGGTTGCTTTGGTGTTTACTCTGACAAATGTGAGCTGTAAAAAAGCTCTAATTAAACCAATGCAATTGCTAATTGTTGTTGTTTTGCCACCGGTGCTGTTCTCATGAAAACTGGCCTGCTTGTCTACATCTAATTGTCCCACGTCTCTGTGCCCGTGAATAAAATGTGTTGTGTATTTGTACAATGCCAAGAATCTGGCCTTCTGTGCCATCTGCTGAAAGAATGTGGTGTGTCTCAGCCTCTCCTGCACACGGTGCCGTATGCAGACATGGCTGAGGAGCAGCTGGCTGGCCACATCCCCAAAGCTTCTGACAGTCACGCAGCTGACACTTACCAAAACGGCTGCATTGGTGTGAATGAGGGAATTGGGGCGATAACAGCACACGTACACTGATGACTAATTGACGTAATGGTCCCATTAGAAAGAGCAGCTCTACCTGTAATGGTTTGACTTCAAACTACCGGGGAGGACTTCTGACCCTGCAAGTGAAGAGCCAGGAGACATGGACGTCTCCGTTACTCAGGACAGTGGGACAGACAAAGTCACAAGCCACACAGGCGGCGTGTCACTGTTCTATCACCTTTCTAATTATAAACCTGAACCTCCACTCTCCAAGAATGGAAGTTTAGCCAGGCCCATCTGTGGCCTAAAATTAGCCCCCACACTCCCAGAAGGGAGCTCTCCCCCCAGTTAACGAATACACACACACACACTATACAGCACTTTTCACAACTCCCAGCTCCTGTTTAAGCGTCAGACACTCTTTAGAGGAGCTTTCTCTGTTCCTTTTTCCCTTTTCTCACGGGACATATAATGGACTTTTGAAAAGTTTAAATTTGAACTCATCCTATATTTTTGGAGGTAACATTACTTGGCAGCGAGGTGAGGTAAGTGTCTTGTTACCAGTGTGCTGCTGTTGACACAAACCTTATTGCCAGGTGTCTGTTGGAACAGAATCTGTGGATATTGTAGGTTAGTATTTATTCTGTGTGTAAAATGGTCTTATTCTGCTCTGCCTATTTAACCCGTTTACCTTGGTTTGGTTTATTCACTGTGTCACGTGAACAAGCTGCCCTGGCCTGGAGGCTGTCATTGGTCCTCATGCGTGAACCTCACATTTGAAGTAAAAGCTGTACTGATCAATAATAAGTGGAGATGACAGGAGGCTTCCATTGTCTCCTCTCTGTGTCATTGCAGATGGAAGCGCTGTGACTTGCCCTTGCCTAGAGTTAACATTATGGTCCTGGGCCAAGCTGTCAACATGAGTTTGATGGACATTTCCAAGATCTTCTCCCTGCTGCAGCCCAAGGAGGAGGATGAGGACAACGAGAAGTGTCAGACTCTGAACAACGCTGTGAGCAGCGACAACGTGACCCTGCTCTCCGAGCTCCTCTCTCAGGAGACTTACAGGGTGTCCATCAACGCCCGCAGTGGGTGGGGGGTCCCGGTCACCCCCCTGCGCACCGCTGCCGCTCTGGGGCACCTGAGGTGTCTGGAGTTACTGCTGGAGCACGGTGCGGAGGTGAGATGCAGATGAGGAGAGCGTTTTGTTGTGAGATGGAGGAAGGTTAGGTGCATTTTCTGAGAGTGGGCGTGGATGGTGGCGGGTTAGAAACACTTCAGCTGTGTTGCTGGTGGGTTTAATGCAGCGTGAGTGTCTCGCGAGTGTTTAATTATCATAATTTATACTCTGCTGTCAAACCTCACACGTTTCATTTAGAAAATGTGAACATTTCACACATGTTCCTACAGTCCTCATTAATTCAGATGATATCACTTATTCACTAAAACTCCTATTAACAATCATTATACTCATTTCCATATAGACTTTCCCTAACACTCTATACAGTAGTATAAGGCTACTTCAATATCTCATACATAATACACAAGTATGTCCCTCAAGCACTTTTCCTACAATTAATTTCAATTTCAGCTTTATATATATATATATATATATATATAACTATTTTATTACTATGTTGTATCTGTATTTTATTTCATATTTGTTTGTTTTGTTAGTTGTAACAACTGAATTTCCCTGTTGTATAGTTTATCTTATCTTACCTTCATTTGAACATTTGATCAAACAACCACGTTATATGAAGATCATTAAGGACTTTATTATTTCCCAACTCTGTAGTTCAGCCTGCTATCATCTTTGAGTTTGTTTTGTTCCCCCTCACTCGCCTGTTCTCGGCATTGTCTCCAGAGTCATTAGCCAGATGTTTTCAGTGCCCAGCCCTAAATGGCAGCTGGACAGGCCAAACCTTCCTCATCTCACTGGAAGTTGTTGCATCATGAAACCTCTGTTTGGGATTGGGTCTCCTCGTGCCAAACCATGTTGTTCTCTTGTGTTTGAATCCAGATCGACAGCCTGGATGTGAAGGCGCAGACTCCTCTGTTCACAGCTGTCAGTGGGAAACACCTGGACTGTGTGGTGGCCCTGCTGAAGGCCGGGGCCGACCCCAACGGCAGCCAGTACAACAACTGCTCCCCGGTGCTGACCGCCGCCCGAGAGGGTGACATAGACGTGCTCAGGGAGCTGCTGCGCTTCGGGGCCGAGTTGGACGTCAGGCCCAAGGTGCCTGAGTGGGCCTCCAACAGCACGGCGTGCAGAGGGCCCCTGTACATCTCGGCTGTGTACGGACACCTGGACTGCTTTAAGCTGCTCCTGCTGCACGGGGCCAACCCCAACTACAACTGCACAGACCAGACGATGATGGCCAGGATAAAGCAGCCGAAGACAGTGCTGGAGGTGTGTCTGCGTTACGGCTGCGGGGTGGAGTATATCCAGCTTCTCATTGACTTTGGGGCGGACGTGTATCTACCAACGCTGATCATTGACAAGACAACGAAGCAGAACGAAGCTCTGGTTCTGCTGCTCAAGGAGAGAGGTGAGACCCTGATCATCATCTGGCCCCCACACACTGCGTATAATAATGTTAACAAACAAGCCATAGCAATACCATATAAGACAACCACGGGTGCTGAAAGTGGCCTGGATGTGCTATTTGAGCCACATATCAGAGCCCCTCTGCTCTGGAATGTCCTTCCTGAGGAGATAAGGCCGTGCAGAGCCATGACATCTTTGAAATCACTTCTTAAAAGCCACTTTTAAAGACTTGCCTTCAGGTGATTGTGACTGAAATTTTCTACTGTTTCTGCTTCAAGCTTGTCCCAAAACACTGATGTCTCAGACCCGGCTGGCGATCCGAAGACACATGTCCTGCTCTGACAAGCAGCCAGCCATTGACAGTTTGGACATTCCCCTGATCCTGAGAAACTACCTGAAGCATGAAACGTCTGAACTCATATGATGGATCTCAGATTTGGCCAGTGAACGTTTTACCTCATTGCTGCTGCTGGATAATTGATTTTTAGCTTTGACATAAGTAGGACACCAAGCCTCAGAGAGCACACTGTGGAATATTCTCCCCTGCTCACGTACAGGTCTTTAATTTTCTTTTTTTTTTTTTTTACTGTGAATACTGTATTTATTATTGATCGTTTGTGACTTCCAGTAGGAGAAGTATTTATAGATATTTATAACTGTAGTAGTCTTTTACAATCACTAACTGATCACCCTGAAGGCCTCTGCCAGGTCCTGAGGAAGTGTAACAACACAGCTGACCACCAGAGACCGCTCTAACACTGCAAACTGCCAATGTCTGAACACGTGACCTCCCATTGGCTTGATTATGTTGGTGAAATACCTTTTTAATGGTGTCTCTACACAACCAGATCTCTCACAAAACACACACACACACGCACACCAGGGTGTCTCAGATGTTCCTCTGAAAAACCGTCTAGCATCTGCAGACTTCAAAACACGACAAATGCGAGCGATCAGCCAGCACTTCAGCGCGGCCAACTGGGAGAGGGTATTTGCGTAAGTCTCATTACTTATTGATTCCAGCATAGTTACTCGCAGACCACAGCTTGGAGCTAGAACTTTGTTGCGAATGTTTCCTGCGTGTCATGTGACTGCCAGCCCCACGATGTACTGATGTTCATCTTAAAATACCTCTTTTGTAAAGTGTCCAGGAGTAAATGTGTCAGCGGTGGGAAGTGGTGGCTCACAAACAGGAAGTGATGTCACACAACAGGAAACCCAGCACAATGCTCCCACTCACACCTCAACACGGTGACACACAGTACTGGTAGAGGTTTTATTTTCAACAAAAGTACAGCTATATCAGATATGGATTTATTTTTTACAGCGAAGTACAACATATTCCCAGTGCTTCTGATTACATCAAAACATATAATGTACATACAGTTGACATCTCCACTCTCCCATTCACAGTTTCTGGATTGAATAGGCATTATTTTAAAGTTTTTTTTTTCTTCTTCCATTTCTACAACAAATAATCAAACTGAAAAAAAAGCCAGCAAGAAAGAAAACAACAGAATGCTTGCATATGGTGACAAAGGATGTAAATACTGTGAGTAAATTCTACTGTGAAAAAAAGACCTCAAACTACATGGTAATATACAATGACTAGAATTGAAATGTGGGATGTCAAGTCTTCGGTTCACCTTGTTCCTGCTCAACACCACGCTGACAATGCTTCTCATTTAAGACGCAGCTGTATCCTGACTATTCCGCAACAATATCCAAATACATGAGAAGTTCCTATTGAGGATGTGGCTAAATGTGAGTGAACATGTTTTTTTTTTACTGGCTCATGCACAACCCCCGGAATAAAGAGCAAACTCTGGTCAGTCTGCGAACTTGGCTGTCTTGGTTTTATGAATGAAAAGAGAACGGAAAATAATCTGTGCAGAAGGCTGTCCTCTCAGCTTGCAGTACAAGGTCAGGCCTACAATTATATATATAAATATATATAAAACCAATATACACATTCTTTTTAACAATGTGGCCAAAATGGTTCTGCTTAATACTGCATTCAATAAATACAAGTGAGAAATCAATTTGCACTGTCAAGTCGTTGTACTCCAAAGGGTCTTCTGCCATTTGAGACAAAAGCATGATATGAGTTGCAATGTAGTACTGTGTGTGTGTGTGTGTGTGTGTGTCTTCAGGATTACATTTATTTTTAGATCATCCCGAGAGGTTTTCGCATTTATTCATCTCTTCTGCTCGACTACAAATCTATACACAAACACCCGTGATCGGTGTTCACGCCTATTTGGCTCACTATTGTCATAGAAAAATTATACCCGTTTTTTTTTGTTCTGTTTTTTTTTTTTGCCTCAGCAGTTAATGGCATTTTAAACAGTTTGGACCATGACAGTGTAGGTTGAAAGGAATTGAAAAAGAAAGGATAAAAGGTTTAAAACAAGGTTACAGTTCTATATAGTGCCCATTATATCTGGGCAAAGAGAGCATCAGTGCCTTCACATCACCTATCCACAGTTCAGTGTTTGACTCGGCACGAGGGGAGGGCGTCTCGTCTCCTCGACAATAAATAAGAACAGAAGCTAGGACCTGCGACGCTATGTGAGCAGGGGACAGGTGGACAGAGAAAAAAGAACTCCCTTCAGTGAGATGGCGTGGCTTCACAAATTCGTTGTGGTGCAAAAAAAAAAAAAAAAAAAGAAAAAGAAAAACAGAAACCCCTTCGGGAGTCAAAGGAAGCTAAACAATCTGCTAAGAGTTGTCTGAAGTCTCATGCAAAATATTGGATGCCACAAGCATGCATTTACCTGGTACTGAGGTCTACCGCACGCTAGAACTGGAACAACATTCGTCTCCAACGCAAAATACCAATATCCAAATATATGATCTGTCGTTTTTACAGTATTTACAGTGTGTAGCCGATAAAGGTAAAATAGATGACTCTTCTTTTCGATTCATAACTCACTAATAATATAGTTTGAAATGTGAAACGAATGAAATTCTTGTTTCCTAGATATATCTCTCAGCGTGTTAAATAGATAAATGAACTCTGTGTTTTCTAAACATCTGAAAAAAGTCTTTTTTTTTTAAATTGTGTAATAAAATTACAGCTATGTAAGAGTGACAGAAGATATAATACGATGTTTTGAAGTCTTTCAGTCAGACAGCGCAGTATCTACTCTTATGGAAAAGGCCTGACCTCTTAAAGTGATTCAGGGATTCCCAGTGTGTATGAGAAAGAGAGAGTGAGAGATGCGAGTCCCACACTGAAGGGAATATACATGACTAATTCAAATCTGCCTGTGAAACTGAATAGATAATCACTAGTGGAATGCTGGAAGGCACTGTTAGATAGCATCTCTCTTCTCCGCAGCAGAACGGGCCAGCAAGTATGTGCATGATTATGTGTTTGTGTGTGCGTGCCTGCATGCTTGTGTCTGAATGTGAGTACTGGTGGTGGCGTGGAGTCGGGGGCGGGGTTGGGGGGGAGGGCTGCGATGGGTGTGGGCAGGCGGGCGTAGCACTGGACCTGAGGTTATCATGGCCTGGGAACCATATCTTTTTCCTGTGCCAGACGAGGGAGTTATCTTCCAAAAAAAAAAAAAAAAAAACCAAAACAATCTCACTGGGAGCCATCTCTACAGACACCAGCAGCCAACTCACCCATTTCTCAACTTTCTTTACTGAAACAAAACATAAATTACACAACATACAAAGCAAGTTCGAAGGTCTTTTTTTCCAAGAGGTTATAAGGCCTGTAAGAAGGCAAACAAATGACATAGAACGATATATAACTCTTTCATATCACGTTGTAGTGTAGTGAAGATATATAATGATATATCACATCGCACAAGTTGTCATACTGTATATGTTCTGTCCGTCAGGTGATAATAACTCAACACAAAGTGCACGTCTGTGTCTGAGGTCAAAGTAGGATCACAAATCATGGACAGGCGTTTGTTTCACTTACATTCCAACTGTAGAAAAGAATACACCTTCATGTTGTGTGTGAACTGGTCGTTTCCCCTCCGTCGATCTTCTCCTTTCTAACGCCCCCGTCGTCGGACTCTGTGGCAGGATCTCTCTCACTCTCTCACTCTCTCGCCGCAGCAGCTTTTTGTTGATTAAACAGATCAATCTGATCTCGGGACACGGCCCTTTGTAAATCACTTAGCGCGAGCCGCAGCTAGCCGCCAGAACACGGATCAGATCTGGAAAACAAACGTGCCGGCGGAGGAAGAGTGCCAAGATTTGAAGCTGCGGCCTTCGGAGATTCATGGATCTGTCAGAAGAAACCTGCGTGCTACAGATTAAATCCACCTTTCTCCCTCCCTACGGTATTGGCTAACGCTCGTGCGGTGGACCTTTTTGCAGCACTGATGGCCGACTCCTGCGGTCGTCCTGTCCATTTCAAATTTCTGCCATTTTTCTCTGACCGTTTCCCCTTGTGCTGTACAGAACACTTTCCTCTTTTGTCACACTGTGGCATTGCCCCTGCTCAGTTCTTCTCAGACTGAATATGTGCTGTGCTTTTTACAGTGTGAGCTAAACAAATTCATTAAGTCAGCTGAGGAAGAAGGGGAAAAAGACAAAGAAGAATATGAAGAAGAAGAAAAAGAAGATGGAGAAGAAGGAGGAGGAGGAGAAGAAGAAGAAGTCTGTTTTTAACAGCTGACATGAAAAAGAGAGATTATTTCAGACCCTGGCCAATGCATCAACGTCACTTTTAGCTCTCGGAGGATTTCCGGAGGTAGGCCACGCTCTTTCCAAACACCCAGTGAGCTGCCAGCACAGTGCTACAGGGGTGGTCTCTGGGGAGAGTGGGGGTTGGGGGGTGGGGGGGCTCTGACATGAGGCAGGTGAAGCGCAGCGTGCCTATCTGCAGCTCCCAGCTGTTTCACCGGAGTGGCAACGCTCAAGCCCACAGCCCCGTCGGCGTGATTGGATATGAATACCCTGTCAGAATTGGTTGGTGAAAGGATGTAAATATTCTATTGATGTTCTGACTATTGATTTGTTCCCTGACCCGTCGTATCACAGCCAATGGCGGGCTTCCAAGAACGCGAGGCTCTTCCTCTGAGAGCCACTGACTCACAGAGGCTGAGCAGGTGGGTAGAGAGATGGAGAGCGATGCAGGGGGGTGACGTCAGAGGGCTTTGACTGTGTATGCAGACGGCCAGGAGGAAGTGATTATGTGGCGTCGAGAGTGAGGAGGAGATCCGGGTCGTGTTGTACGCCGCAGCCGGGAGCTGAGGCCCGTCATTGTCCAGTCTCACATTCAGGAGAATGCAACAAGTAATCTCACATAGCAGCACAGCAGGATCTCAGCGTTTTTGGACACAATCAAACCATAAGGAATGACCCGGCCTTGGCCTTGTGTTGATTTCCGGATGATGGATTGAAAATGAAACCATACAATACAACAATCTCAGTAAACTCCAGGACATTCAGATGGTGTGTGAACAATGCAGAATCCGAGGGGAGGAGTTCATGACAGTCGACTCGGCTGGAGAAGCATGATAACTAAGAACGTTACTAACAAATATGATGAACTGAGTTCATTTTTTTTTCCTTAATGTTTTTTAATCCAAGTCTTCAGTCCTCTTGCTTCTTCAGACCTCACTCTATATTAACATTGGTCCTTAACTTCGGAGTCTCTTGTGTTTGTGTGTGTGTGTGTGTGTTTCATATTTTTCCTCATCATGGGACATGATCATCCAGTGTTTAGTGCTTCTAAGAAAAATAGCTGGTCCTTCAGAAGAGTCTGTGTATCTCTATTTCTTAAATGGAGCTAATCTACTAAAATTCTGCCAGAAAGGAGCCTGGCCTCTTTTGGATTGACTGAATTCAAAAACCTCTCCTTGTGCCATGTCCTCCGTTACCTCATACTGCCCTGCACTGAGGGGGTCCTGCGGGGGCGGGTATGAGGGGGGCGTGCACCTGTTTACACCTATAGAGAGGCGGGTGCAAAGAGAGCGAGGAGGGGAGGGGAGGGGAGGGGGGGGTGGTTGAAGAAGGCAGTGCAGGGCACAAAGCAAAGAAGGAGACAAAGAAGGGAGGTGGGTGGCAAAGAGGAAACATCGTCAGTATTGATGATCTGAACACAGGCACAACAACACAACACCAAGTCATGCTTCACACAGAAAACAGGCACTAAGACGCACAAAATGAGTTTTCGGTGTGATTACATTACCACGTACCAAACCTGAGATATGATTCACTGTGATCATATGATGGCGGCTGAATTGGGACAAAAGTGGAATTCAGCTGGAAGCGATGACACAAGGGAGACTAAAGATGCTGTTCAATCAAACCCCGCGGCAGGCAAACAAAGCGAACAGACAGATTGCACCAGATATGAGGGAACGAGGCGTTTAGACGAGGCGACGCCTTCGTCCGTGTTTCTGAGTTTGCTTGAACAGCACCTCCCGACACTTGAGAACACAAGAGTGGCGGAAATAGAGCCAACAGAAAGCTGTTAATATGCGTTTAACTACGGTCTACGATGCCGTTTAGCTACAGTCTACAAGCATCACAACGAGTGGAGCTCGAGTAGTTCAACATTAGGTATTTGAAGATGAGATATTGAAAAGTTGCCATGGCATCTTAGGAAAGAAAAACATGAGACGATAAGAAACAGTGGGGTCATTTTGGCCAAACACTGTTTCAGCAGGTGAGAAGGGTTCAATGTTATTGGTGTTAGAGGAACCTGTTTACTTTTGGGGAGGCGGGATAATGCTTGTAAACAGATTGTGAAGTGAGTGCATGCTCCAATGCCAACGCCTCCCAGTGCTGCTTTAGTAGTTGCCATGGCATCTTATTGTGTGCTAGCTCTAAGGAGAACTCTAATGGATATACCTTTATCATTCTCAAACCATGTCCATACAACATGGCCCTCTTTCTCAAGATGAAATCTATAAATGAATCTGAAATTCAAGAGAGTACTTCACCTTGTGCCAGCCATGTACACATACAGCACTTAGAAAGACAGACACATTGATTTACTCCTGACAGACATCTACAGGGGTCCTAACATCAGAGAGAACATGCCAGCAGTGGTCACATTGGTTAATCAATACATCTCCAATGGATGGGCATGCTCATTGTGAAACTGGGAATAGCAAGAACATCAGTAATGGTACATGTACACACATCTAGCCTGCCGCTAAAATGGCTACATCTTAAAGGACGATGCCGGCCGCGTGCACGTGTGGGTCCTCGGTCCGTGATGCTTTGTCAGGAACAACTGCTGAGGTTTGCGTTGTTGACGTAGACACTTGTTGTGTTACAGTAAAGGCTCATTTATGCACAACGTCATACACGTGTATGGGAATGGATGGAGCCTTCAGTCTGTACACGGTGTACTCTGCTGCCGTCCACTACACAGACACCCCCACTAGACCAGTGCAAACTTACTGCTGCTTCTCCTTTCACAGTTATTACTATTTATTATTATTATATACTTATACCATCAACAGTTTTAAACCTAGTAGCTGCTAATGTCTATAAATACTGTGTTTAAATTGTTTAAAGTGTGCATACAGAAAAACAGTGATCCACTTTATAACACATTTCTGTTTTATTTTTTTGAGTTTTATTCAATTTTATATAATTTATTATCGTCTATTTTCATATCTGTTTTTATGTTGGATTTTATGTTGCACTGTTGCTTTTAACTCTGCCCCAGAAGGCAGAGCACGTTTAGTCGTATACTACGCATGTGGATAAATGACAATAAACATTGACTTGACATGTGTTTACTTTGTTAGTATTTCTGTATTGAGGCAAGCCTTGCTCCTCAGGAAGGAGGCCTTGTGGGTAAAAATGTGGCCTAGGGGACGTCGCCATGTTGTTGCTGCAGCCACACAGCAAAAATGCACGGAGGGATATGGCTGTGCTTGTCCGCCACAGTGCCGTATTAAACCTGTATAAATAACCATGCAAGGCTGCGTGAAGGGGGCGTGGAAGTATGAGGGCAGTGATGGTTACTTTGTCTAAAATGGCTATATCTCCATACACATGTGAAGGAGGCATAAATGAGCCTTAAAAGAGAACAAGTTAAATGTTTTTTTTTCTCCTGATTTTACGGCGTCACATCGTTCCGTTGGGTTGATTACACAATTCAAGGTGACGGCTGCTTCTCGTGCAATTTAGATGCTGTAATAAAACGCAGTAAATCGACTACACAACAAGTATTGGCTTCCAAAATTGAGTAGCTCTTTATGTTTCCTGACAGTCTGGGTGTTAAAAGAACCGTCCTAATAAAAAAGGCAAACAGTTCTCCATCGAGTTATTTCAAGACAAGCGTGACACAAGCCCCACATGTCATCAACACTGGCATCGCCCTTTAGACTCGATCACTCATGCAAACAGCCCTCTGTCTTTTCATTGATGCTTAACAGCTTCTCTACAACTTGTATCCTGTCATTCTCATATACAGGCTGACACACGATTAACAATATGGAAACTGATATACAAATAGTGCGACGACAGGGATTCGCGGGGCTCTTCTAGCTCGCTGAGTCTAATCTAGATCCCAGCCGTGGACAAAGTGCGCAGGTGTTTAGAAGACAGGTGTAGCAGGTAAACAAAAAAGAGAGCAGGTTGAGGGAAGAGTAAACAGCGATGAGAAGACAGAGCAGACCAGCGAGGAAAAAAAAAGGGAAATCACCTGATATCTTCTTGTTGCCTCACCTTTCTGTTTAGTCACCTTTCTCACAGTCATGGCCGCCTGACGCTTCTGGTACTCAGAGATCTCGAAACCTAAACAACAAAAACATTGGTTTTTGAGAGTTAAGCTATTTCTACAGTTTTATGACAGAGCCAATCAGAGCAAAGGCCTAATGGACATGAGGGCTGAACGATGAACTGCATATCACGATATGATAAAACGAGATTTCCTACACGCAAAAGGCTGTGATTCAACCGATCACATGACTGGTTGCGTGACTTGCGAGCAAAGGGAGCGGAGCAGAGCGGAGCAGGCAGACTCACGCATTTACCGCTCTCACGCTGAAGTACACAAGATTAAAAACGGTTCTGAATATATGCAGAGATTAAATTGAGCTCAGCTCCGCCTCCTCACCCTTGGCAGTACAGCGCACACTCACAAACACGTGCACGTAGCAGAGGCGGGGTACGTGTCCCACGCACTTTCCGTATCTCTGCCCTCTGTCCCCTGCAATTTTTACAGTCATTACAACCATTAAATTCACTTTTAACAGGTGGAAACGTATTTTTCCATGACGTCTCTAAACGCATCATGAGCAGGCAGGTAACGCTGTCGCGTGTGATCAGAGACAGTGAGAAGTTTACTGTAATTGAAGTATATAAATGTACTGTCTATGATATTAATTCACGCTTCATTTGCCTTTATCTTAGCATAAACCTAGCCTATAAGAAAGAACATTTATGTATAATAAACCTGATACAATAAATGAAAAAATAATCGCATATTAAATCGCAATCTCAATATTGAGAAAAAAAATTGCAATTACATTATTTTCCAAAATCGCTCAGGCCTAATGGACGCACTCCCTTTGTTTAAGTTACAAAGCAAAGCTCGTGTAAAGAGCTGAGCACAGTCGCTTAGTACTGAGCTGCACGGCGCACGGCATGCAGCTGAAGCTCCAGAGCCCATTGTGAATGAAAAGTATCTCCCTGGTTTCCAAACACGGAGGTGCAGAGGGGCGCGTGACTAACCGATTTTCTCGTCCTCCTGCACCATCTTCCTCTCCTCGTGGAAGGCCCTGAGCCAGCGGATCTTCTCCTCCGGCTTCTTGGCCAGGAAGATGTGGATCTCCTCGCTGTCTTTGTTGCACAACTTAAAGGCGTTCTTCACGCTGACATTGAAATCGTCGTCGCGCCCGTCTAAGGCGTCCCGCACCTCGTAGCGGTCCATGTCAATGCGGCCCTTGTAGTACAGGATATCCCTGCGTATCAAGTCCTGGGTAAGAACAGGGGAAGATTGTTAACGGGTGAAGAATCTTCAAGGTCCTTCCCTTGATACCTAGACAATTTGTTTATTGCAACTTTTACCATCTGCTGCCCCGGAGCAAACACCAATCACCTTCCACATTCACTGTCTCATTTCTGCCTAAAACCACAACTCATGTCAAGCCAAAAAATAAAATGCATACAGACTCTACAGCACAACAACCCTTCAATGGATCGTATTTTCACATCGTTAAAGCTGCTCCGTCACTGCTGGCAGACCTACTTTGGTTCATATTTGATTTTAGAACCAGTGAAGCCTCAAAAAAATAAACAAAACGATGAATATTTAATTCACTTTTTTCCCCAGCTCCACCAGCATGAGGGCTGCAACCAGTAATTATTTTTAATCAACTATTCCTTTGCTATTATTAATGGATTAATCTTTGAGGAGGAAAAAAAAAAAAACGTGAATCACAATCTCCCAACGCCACAGAAACATTCACCTCCTGTCACATAAGATTTGTTGTATAATAATGCGACCTGACAAAATTCACATTTTGCAGAAAAAAAAAAAAGATTGTGACCATTGCCTCGGGGCGGAAAATCACATCCAGTCACACGAAAAGGTCAAGGAAGGTAACGTCAGAGAAGAGGGCAACAGGATTCTTTTAATAAGCATATAGAGACAGAGCTGCACTCATGCGCTGATAAGAGATGAGAGGAAAAGATGGAAGACTATAAAAACTGGGGCTACTCGCACGCCCTGAGGGCTGCCATTACACATGTTGTACCGAAGACACTGAAGCAGGAAGTGTAGAACAAAGGCAAGAATCTATAATTTACAATGTCTCGGAGCTGACATTATTTGTTGGACCAGAACAGTCGACACACGTGTGCGATCTGCAGCTTCTTTCTGGTCCCAGAGATCTGCAGATGTGACAGATGAGGGGGGGGGCAGAAAGACGCTGCACCTTGTGTGTATTAGAGTTTTATTCTCTCGGTTTGTGTGGAACGGTGAAATGATTGTTCCTCCGTGTGTACACATGCGTGTGCGATGATGCAGTTATTCTTGTGTGTCAGTGTCCGTCTGCGCCTGTGTCTGCGTCTCCGTGCACGCGTATCCCTGAGTCAGCCGAGCGCGAATATCCGTCTGACAGGAGAGAGCACAGCCTCGGCGCATTAAAGCCCAAACTACCACAGCTCCATTTTGTGAAAGGTGCCGAGGATTGGAAGGCATTTCCTCCGAGCGCTGGTGTGCTTTATTCGGCATTATGTAATTTGTTTTTATAGCTCTCAAGTAAGGTTGAAGGAGTCACACTGTCCACGAGCATCTCTGTCACATGACATGCGATACACAACTTTCGAGAAAATGGAGGCTGGGGGGGGAGATTTGTCGCTTTCCTTTTTTTAAGCCAATAAAGTCTTCAAGAGCGAAAGTAAAGAAAGACAACAGCTACCTTCTTACAGAGGACCAGCTGGTGATCAAAGAGGAAGAAGACTCGCTGCTGGCTGCGTCCATACGGCTGATAGATCCATGACAACTCCCCTGTGTAGATGAGCTCTGAGCTCCTGTCCAAGATATCGTCTCCCTGGACAGAGACACAGACACACTGAGTCAAAGAAGAGATCACGTTTGGTGACAGCAAACACGCTCAGTGCTTCTCATCCGGTTGTGTATCGTTACTTTGTCAAGATCAGAAGTTCTGATCGACTACAGCAGCAGCAACTAAGATCATCGTTTGTGATTATATTTCACACAATTTGGGCAATATTGTTTGTTAACACACAAAAAGCTACGGGAATGACTTGACTCAAGTCCTCAGAAATACAGCTGCCAACCGAGAAGTTCATGGAACAAGAAGCTGTTGAGACATCACTGTCTTTCTTTAATTGGGGAACCTCTCACATAATGGTTAAAATGAAAATGTTGATTATTTGGCAGAGGAAGTGTAATACGCTATCAAGTTGCATGATGGGAAAATGCATGACATCTCATCACCATCTGTATTGGCTGGGACTTTTAACCATGTAGCTCTTACAAGTCCCCTAGCTGTGCCAAGACGTAAAGAGTAATCCTTGAAACAATGTTCCGGAAGGTAACGGCAGGGGGCTTTCTTGATTTGACAGTGGGAGGTGAAATGGTGCCCTGTCAAGAACCACCTCCTATGAAGATTAAAGATAATTGCACACACACAGCTTTGGTGACATACGGAGCAAATTCTTCCATTTCCAAAATTAAACTAAACACATGCACAAAACAGTGGACCAAATGTATCCGGTTAAACAAGCCATGGGCATCAGGTGTTTTGTAATTCCGCCACAATCAGAACACACACACACACACACACACACACACACACACACACACCTCCCAGTCCAGAACAGAAGCTTGCCACTGGGCGATTTTGTCAATATTCTCCAGCCTCCTCTTCCTCTCGTTGATCTGCTGAGTGACGTTCCGCATTACTGCCAGGGCTGCTGCCACGTATCGATAGTCACTGTGGACACAGTTTACACATAATTACACTAGGGTGTTGAAGGATGCTCTTTAAAAAAAAAAAAAAAGACGTGTAATGTTGCAGTGTTAAATGGCCTATTAAAGACAAGGGTTATAAAGTAAAAGTAACAGCAGTACATCTGCAGGAGCACAGTCATCAGCCATTTTCTCTCTCCACAGTTAACTCTGACTGCGTCTTTGCTAACTGAGCTGGATTTATCCCTCTGGCTTAGATGTGCTATGGATCCAATCCTTACTTTGAAAGATAATGTGAGTGTGTGTGCGTGCGTGCGCGTGAGACGGCGAGCAGGCCTATATCTGGCAGATTCTCCACAGCTCCTAACAGTCAAACACTGTGATCTGGCACGCCTCGCTGGCAGAGCTGGCACCTATCCCTCTCTGGCTGAGAAAGTGCGGTTTGTAAATGACCTGGAGCTGGCGGAGGCACGCTGAATCATTCACACCGTGTTTCTGGGAGTCTGTGCGCGTGAGTTTGCACATCTGGATGCTGATCTATGTTCATGAGAGATCATCTGCGAACGTTACCACGGCCTGTTGTTCCCCACAGCTCTGTGCATACAGTGCGGAATGGTGACACTCGCACATGTGCCAGCAGAGCCCCAATTCATATTTAATCTGCAGCCTATTTATATGCACGGCTCTATGCAACGATCACATGGCCGCGTGTTGATATGACAATGATTTGACTTGCTTATGAACTCCCGCACTGTCGTGTACATTTTTAGCACAACTGAGGTTTCCTGATGAAACGCTTTCATCTCAAATATCCACAGAAAGCTGCTGGAGCAGTGCAAAGCAACAACCGTCTCAGTTCACGTGTGGTTAACGCTCCCAACACCAGCAGCGATGCGCGTGGAACGCGTTGACCCATCAGCGCTACGATTATTTTTTTTTTAGAAGTAAACAAACTGCCGCGTGGGCACACTACCTGTGCTCCTGTGCGGTGTACTTGAGAAGCTCGGCCAACTGGAGTGGGTATTTGCAGATTTTCTGGACAGGGGTGAGCAGGAAGCCGTCTATGGCGATGTCAATCATTTGCTGGAGGAGGCGACAGGCCTCGAAGAAGTGCTGGTACCTGCCATCCCTCATCAGCTTGCTCAGCTCCATGCAGGCGTCCAGGTGGTTGTTACAGTACTCTGAATAGATCCAAAAACCATCTTGCTGCAGAGTGAAGGATCACAGAGGTGCACGATCAGAGGGGGAGAACTTGTGGTTCTTTACATTTTTCCATCCAAGATCATAACCTAATAATCTCGTTATCCTGGAAGTACTGATTCTGGCAGCCTACTGATCTGCACAATTATTAGCAGTTATTCCTGCTCTCGGCTGGACTGTCGGCTTTCATCCAACTTGTTTTATCCGCTTTAATTGTTTGAACTCACATGTTCTAAAAAGCACGGTCCGATTTCAGAGAGGTGGGGGTCCTCCGTGTTGTACTGTTTTTCCAGGTCTCTGACGAAGCCCATCTGGAAGCGGTAAATGTCCTCGATGTTGCCAAAGATGACCTTCAGCTGGTCGTCGTTGAACATGTCCACACGCTTCCTGCACTGGCGCAGGTAGCCCTGCAAGAATATATGGGTTACAGCGCCTCGGAAGTTTTCAAAGATGAGTCACGCTGCTGTAGTGTGACGTGACGGCGAGGCTACGAGTCACTGGCATGTGATCTCCTGGGTCCTTTAAATCCCAAATGAGTTGTGGTTTCTTATAAAAAATGTGAGATAATGAATTTATATGATGTTATAGATCAATGATTTGTATACGTGCACATTATAACAGCTTGAGTGCATGAGTTTAAATGACCTGCACTGGTTGAACATGAGCAGTCCTCCATTAGAGACATGCAGTATGAATGTTGTGTCTCTGGCGATCAACAGGGCTGCTTCAGATCTTTGAAGCAGCCCTGTTGTTCGCCACCACAGAAACTTAGCCATTCAAGTCATTTAGGGTTCCATTAA
The DNA here is from genome assembly GCA_016785235.1 of Pseudorhombus dupliciocellatus. Lineage (NCBI taxonomy): Eukaryota > Metazoa > Chordata > Actinopteri > Pleuronectiformes > Paralichthyidae > Pseudorhombus > Pseudorhombus dupliciocellatus. Next base: position 2,437,950 of record JAFBJW010000130.1, on the reverse strand, counting down.
GACTCACCTCATGATTTTCTAACTTAATTGAAACTGGGATGCCCACACACATTTCTCCTCTAATCAGCGTCCCTGAAGCTCAAAAACATTTTACTTTTACATAGGTCAAAGTCCAAAGATCAGCTGAGAAAGTAAAAATCTAACCCTAACCCCACTTAGCACGGTTGCAGTGTCGGTTCCGTACACATATAATCTGTGGTAGCACGATGCACTTTACCATTCTAACCATGAAGCCTCACCCAAACTGCAGAGGGTTAGAGAAAAAGCTGCTCTCAATGTTGCTATATACAATAAATCAAATCAGCAGTTTGAAGTTAAAATGGGTGCCAAAAGATTGTGTTTTTATTTTAGTATTTCTTTAACTTTAACAACTTACAAATCTCAGTTAAATCTCCCTAATGTGGACAGTATTTAAAGTGATGAACCAATTTTCAGCCAAACACAGATTCATTGTCAGTCGCAGCTCAAATCCACTTGCTATCACTCTAGGTTTTTTATGGAGCAGTGCTGTCACTCAGTGGCCGCTCAGTCAGATTTGTGAGGTTTGTTTTTCTCATGCTCTTGCTGAGGTCTTACCGTGCTGTGAAAAACAACAGCCTGGGTTGTGTTTGTATAAATCACACTGCCTGATTCGGATTGAACGTGTCATGTGTTGAGTCCTTATATAGGCTTGGTAATAACAGGGCTTGTGTTTAATTTTACGAGGTGTAAATTTTAGCTCGTCACTTTGGCATGATTCATAACAGGATGACAAATATAATCTGGGCTGGATCCCTCCAAGTGTGGCTGCTACCACGGCTGTGTACAACTGGCATATTGTGTTTTCATATTTGAGAAAAAGACCTTTATTTTTGGACTGCTTTGGAATCAAAAGAAAGAAGATATGCCTGGAATATGTGGGAGTGCTAATAATTCCTAGCCGAGTCTTGTGCAGCATCAAAACGGCGCTTCTTCTCTCATGCTCCAGTTTCGTGCCATTAATCTCCTGCACTGTACCTTGGTATTAAAAGCGTGTGCGCGAGTGTTTTTAGTACCTCACAGATGTCCTTGAGGTGTTTGATGTAGTGTCTCTCTGTGCTCATGATCTCATTGATGACGTTGGCTCTCATCTGGTCTCGGTTCTGGAGGGGTGAGCCCAGACACAGGCAGTCGTTGGTCGGGTCCAGGTGCCCGTTCTGCACCTCGCTGGTCCCCTCAGCCGGCTCTGCTCCCCCATCCTCCTGGTTCACCCACAGCTGGACACACACACACAGAGCCAGACACACACACACACACACATTTGAATATGGAATGTGCACAGTTAAGTATCAATCAGATTAAAGAAAACATTTGTTTCATATTATAAAGTGTTTCCTTTTAAACTGGTGCCACTCACCCCTAATGAGTATGAATGCAAATATCACACACACACACACACACACACACACACACACACACACACATTATTTAGAGGGCCTCTGGTGGTTTGGACAGCAGGGAACGCCCTCAGCCCAACATGTCAGAAAGGTGTGGGACAAAATGCCGAACACTCCAGAGCTTAAAATAAGCCTCTTTCTGAGACTGTTGCCCAGAGTACATTTAATGCCAAACTTTGGCCCTGTGTGTGAATCAGAAAAAAATCAAATCTCACCCTCTGCACATACATTCTTCACACAAGCACGCCCTCACCAACATCCATGCACACACACACACACACACACACACACACGCAGATCCACATACATTGTATTCCACTGTCAGAAAAGGCCAAGTGAGTGTGGTTTCAGATGCCCAGCAGCCAACACCTGATGACACACAGTTTGCCAAGAGAACATCAAAGAACCGACGGGTAGAATGCCAAACACAAGATGAGAAATGCAGCGCCACAGACAAGCAGAGTGACGGGTGGTAGAGCACTGACGAGAACTAGTAGCGCAGCATCACGACTGAGATAATAGTCAGAGTCAATAGTAAAAAAAAGAGTATAGAAGAAAATTATCCGTGTTTGAAATGGAAAATTAATGTTTCCAAAATTACTCTGCTGTAATTCTGTGTGAGAGCATTTCTATAATTTGAGTGTAGGCCGTACAGACAACTTGAGATTATCATTACTCTTGACTCATCCATTCTGCCTCTCTATCGACCCCACTGAGGATGATGTGATAACGTCAATGGGTTCATGTTTGGTAATGTTGAGGGTTACGTTGCGTGGACAGACTGGAGCGGGCGGGTGGGCGGGCAGGCTGGATGGGTGGATGAAGCTGGGAAAAACGCACCTTTGACGTGGTGTTTTGGAACCGTGGAGTTGCTATGGGGTTGATATAGAAAACCTGTTTTGTTTGGGGCTGAGGAGGGTGGGGTTCCACCTTGGAGAGAGAGAATGACAGAACAAAAAAAAAGATACTGGTTTGGTTGACAGTCTGTGGTCAGCCTGTCTGCCCTGCCCTCTCACGAGTGAAAATATGGACGGGTGGACAGGTGGGAATGGCCATGAGGAGTGTCTTGGGAAGAAGAGGAAGGTTGAGTAACTGCTGGCGAATCCAACTAATCTACAACAAGGATGCTGATTCTTCCTTCAGTACGTTAGGTGAAAGCACTTCGATCAGTGTCTCTGTCTTAATGAAGTGATTGGTTTAGTTAACGTCAGATATATTATATCATCACACATTTAAAGCTAGGGTTGGTAATCCTGGAAAAGCTAATGAAAGCATGTTACACTAGTCAAAGCCACGCCCCCAAAACGTGGCGCTTGCACAAGATGCCAAACCCACAATAGCTTGGGCCTGTAGTGAACACAACCTTAATGACCAGATCCGGAAACCTCCATTAGTTCTATGATGTGTCAGTGTCACTGCACAGTGTGCAATCATCGCAGTTCTTTCTTGATCTAAACATTAGACAAATGTTGATCTAGGGTCACCATCTTCATTTCTCTGTCTGTGATCTGGAATCTTCCAGTTAGAACCTGAACAAGTATGTAAACAGTAGCATTCAATGCTGCCTACGCAGCCCTTAATAGCATGTCAGCATGGGGAATTTAACCCAGTTTAATGCTAACCAGCAGAAGCTACATCTGGCAACGTGATCATCTGGCAAAGCTCAAAACATCAACTACACATTACTTGTCATTAGCAATAGAGGCACATTGACCGAGGAACGAACATTATAGCTTCCATGATAAGAGCTTTGTTGGCTCTGACTTCAAGGGTACCCCTGCGCCAAGTTCATCATGCAAATGCTTTTTGGAATTTTCCCTGCACTTTCTCTGCCAGTTTTTTTGTGACTTGCTCGCTAACTTCTGGTTATTGTCTCCCAGCTGAAGACTGGTCATTTTCAGTGAGAGCACGTGCAGGGCGCCCGCAGCCCGGCAGGCGGGGCGGTTAGTGACAGACAGGTGGCCTGCTCCAGCCAAGAATGGAGCGATTGGTCTTGTTTATTGAGGACCATAGACACCGTGTTTTTTCTATAAGACAATTATTTATTGATGGCTACTGGGACGTGAAGAGGATTTCAACGAGATAAAGAAAGAGTTTCAGGAACAAACCACCAACCCTACCTTTAAGTGAACACGGAGATTTAAGCAGAGGAGACTAGAGACTAGAGAAGGTGAAAGGTGAAAAGAAAGAAAGAAAAAGTCTTATCATCTCCGTCATCACTGTTTCGCTGGCCCTGATCACACGGTGGAGGCTCTGGGCAAGCTGTTCTCTGAAGTGTTATATATTATTAAAATAAACCAGTATTCAACCGTGCGAGTGTGTGTGTGTGTGAAATAGGCATTTTATTTGTGGATATTTCAAGACAATTGTGCGCTACATGTCCCCCTTCATGCTGTGTATTTATCAGCTTTTGTGCATATGCTCATGTGCCTGCACTTCTGTTTGTGTGTGGGTGTGTGTTGTGTCTATGGTTGCTGGCCAGCCATGGCCGCAGCGAACTCACCCGTACAAAGCTGGCAGGGAACCATCCTTCCTCCTCATCAATCTGGCCCCACCACCAGTCCTTGTTGGAGGCGTCCAGCACCTTGATGACGTCACCGGCCTTAAACGCCAACTCCCGGTCCGCCATGGTCACATGGTCCCATACCGCCTCAGCATTGACGATTGAGCCTCCACTTATCAACTAGAGAGAGGTTGGAGGGAGAGACAAGGCGATGCCTTATGTTTTATTCTCGTCACATGGAGCCGCTGCTGTGGACGCACCACCACTCAAGCAGACAGACATCACTGGAAACACCGACCAATAAATATGGACTCACATGATCTGAAACAGCGTAGTGTAATTCAAATTTGAAACTGATTGTAAATCAGCACTCAGCCTCATTTTGGCCCCAATTTGTGTGAATCCTTGTTGTTAAACCCACTCAGATTACTAATGGATGCAAACACACACCCTCAAAGCCAGGGCCCACTGGCAGCTTAGGCATCGCAAATAGAACAACACAATAGCTCACACAGACCACAGTACAAGACAGCAAAATACAACAACACAAAAAAGGCAGAGCCATTAGTGCAGAAACAACACAGCGTTCAGAAGCACAGCACCAGTCTCCACACAGGGATGGTAATTGGCCCATTATGACATTAGAATAATTACACGTGTTAATGTAATATAAATGCTGAGGAGCAAACAAATGTGAAGGGATAATCTCCCTTCCTTCATGCTGTCACCAGGGCTTGATATTTTATCTGCAGCACAGTCTTAGGCAAAACATGGAGGGATGACTCATCATATTGTTTCTATTGATTTTAACATCATGAATAAATAATGTGGAAATCATGCGACAGTGGGGGGGGACGTTGAAATTGTGCAACTGTGTGCATGTACATGCAGTATTATCTTCTGTGTATGCACGTGGCGTGTCAGGTGATCAGTATTCTTTACCGGAGTTCAGGAGGCTAAAGGTTGTTCTCATTAAAGGACACAAGACGGTGGACAACGTTCCCGTCAGTGACCCGAGTCTGACATCAACCATCTGCCAAACAGCACAACTATTCATCACGCTGTGGGCTTCTACACACGCCGCACGTGCAGCCGCACTTCTTTCTTTTTTTTTTGTAACTTTGTATGCAGTAGACCTGTGTATGTGTCTGTGGCACAGCTCCAACTCTTTGTTCCAATTGTTCCCTCTAAAGTAGTGTTCATCAGCATTCTCCGGTCCAGAGCTAACCATGCATCCAGTCCCTGGGGCTGTGGGCAGAGCAGCCAGCGCTAACCAAGCCTGACAGGAGCTGCTTGGGCTCTAGGTAAGGAGTTATCAGAGGCCTGAGGACAGCTTTGTCACGTGGACTGACATGATGAACAATTAGTGCTCCACTTGTGTAAGACCTTTGCATATTAATATTGAACTAGGGTTGTTGTTTTTCACATGTGACTAGTGAGGTTTTCCCTCAGCGATATTCAGACTGCTTTGCCGGTTATAAACCAAAATCCCCAGATGAGAAACCCTTTTTAAAATGCACACCATCCCTCCAGCACAAAAATGCTATTCCATCTTTCCTGCTGATGCAGTGCATTTGCAAAAATGTTCATGAGAAACAGCAGATTGCGTGTGTGTTTGTTGGTATTCATCCGAAACCCCCCATGAGGATCTAAGCTCTTAGACTCAGCAGCTACGTTGCCCCCTTCAACCTGTACACAAGCATACCTCCCTGATGGCTTATTGAGACAGCTACAGGGGATATAAGCCAATCAGGGCAGAGGAGTGAACGCAGGGAGGGACGTCCGTGCCTGGAAGGGAAAGAACAGCCGTAGTCATGGCGACAGATGCTTCGCTGGTACTGACAAAATGATGGGATGAGGCTCGGTCAGGAGGCACTAGAACATCCTCAGATTTAGGTGTGTGAGCATGCCACAGTGTGACCAGTGCATAAATGCAATTTCACTTTTAGCATGACATCCACGCAGCCGTGTTTCCCTCTGAGGGCAAGTTTCAGATCGACGAGGTCTCCGAGTACTTTGACTCAGAGAGGCATCAGGTAAGGCCGGAGCTGGGGGTAACAGCAGCTCCAGGCGGCACCTCAAAACTCTCCCAACTACAGGCGCAGGGAAGGATCACTGCGAAACATGTGCCACGCTGCCATGGAAACAGCACCAAAAAAAAAAAAAAAAACTTGTTTCAGGGAAAGGAATTTTGATTCGAAACATTTATGATTGCACAACTGGATAGGACGATGCAGCACCCCCTCGTTAAAGCAGAATCAGCTCTGCTTGACCGTCACTGTGTGACATCAGGACCTCTGTCTGAAACAGCACGCAGAACAGATGAGTCTTGGCACGCGGCCTCGACAACGCTCCCCCCCCACCCTCCAACCACCCTCCACCCACCCTCTACCCGGCCACCGCCACCACACCATTTTCAGCACCATTCACTCCAAGCACCATCTCTCCAGTTCCCATCAATCACCTGTAATATGGCCAACAGACAGAAAGAGTGAGGGAGAGAGAAGAAGAAAGAGAGAGAGAGAGAGTCGTCCATTCTCAGCCAATGTTCCTCAGTCCTCTCCTTCCCCTCATCCCTCCATCTCCCTAATGAGATCAGCACTGCCCTCTCCAATATATTGCATCCCCTTTCCCTCTACATGTCTGAATAAATTAAAAGCATTACATAATCAATCTCCCAATTCCTGCCTGAGCACAGGCTCATGCTTTACTTTGATCATACGGGGAAGACGCACAGACACACACATGCAGAAGAAGCCTTGCCACACACGTCGCTCATTATCACCTGTGTGTCCACCAGATGTAATGACCTATGTCATCGTTATGGTTACACAGCTGCTACAACAGGAGAGAGCAGAGGGTCTCTCAGCCGCAAAGGCTGTATTTGGGTCAATGCAAATAAATGCAGGGGAATCTATCCCCCACGCATGGACACATATGACGATGCTTTCCGTTTCATGCTCAATTCGGCACATGGTGACTGACTGAAGGAATATGCAGGAACAAAAAATCTGATTCGCTGGCTTATATCGTCTTTGCAGCACAACACATCAGCATTCACTGCACTGGCAGCTCCACTGCATTCCAACATCCCGGTCTATCTCTAGCACAGCTGCACCAAAGCACCTACAGCATCCTGAGCAAGCACACGTGCCTCTTCACCAGCCTTACCATGTTTGTGGCATGTAACTGTTCGGAGAGTGTATGCATGGAGAAGTCCGGCTCACACGATCATGACAATTAAATCCCCCCTTGTTTGGAAGTGGTGGTGGCGGCGGAGGTCCTCCGTGAGGGCTGAGGTGTTGAGTAACAAGGTGCTGTATTCCAGAAAGAGGCTTCTCTTTCCGACGCACTGAACGAGTCTCGCGGTCCGTCCTCCCCGTGTCTGCCAACCCAGTTATGTAATACACTTATACCCTGAGTCTGGGAGCCAATCAAAGATGCTCAGCCTAAAACCGGTGAGAAATACGCACACATCCTCTCTCTCACACACACACACACACACACGCTGTCGTCTCGCTAGCACACACACCAACTGCACATTGACACTTCTGACTGCACAGCGTTTAACATAACTCTATCAGAAGGCACCTGCCCTGCAGGGAGTACAAATACGTGAGCACCTGGGACATGTGCAGGACTCAGGATCAAGGAGCAACTACAGATAACACCCGTCCAACACATGCTCACATGAGAACATACATCTGCAGCACTGTGTTATCACTGGCAGCTCAATAAACCTTCTCCAGCTCATAATGTTGTGATGCTCTGTGCAGACCCGTGGACTGGGGGGGGTCCCCGTTTATGCCTGGTACCCCGGTGATGAAAACACCGGCCCACATGCTGTGGCATGTGATGGAGGGATCCAAGTTCACAAAACGTGGCTTCTTCTTTAACACCTACAGTACAACATTTACCACTTAACTAGGCACACACACACACACACACACAAAAACCCCACAGCACTCAGCCTGAGCGTGAGAGAGCACGTACAGTATCTTCACATTTCCCAGCCAGCCTGCCATAACTATAAATAGGACTGTCATGGCCAGCTCTGGGATGGGCTTTTAGAATATCTATTTCTGACGTTCATTCAACATTCATGACACCTGCCTGCAATCCGTTATTAGATTATGCCGCCGCATGTGGAAGACAGGGACATTTGTGTCTCCATCTGACGAGGACTTTGATTTTGAGAAAAAAAAACTGAAAAAAAAAAACCTGCACGTACACTGTTGCTGCTTTCGATCTATTAGTCACCATTTAGTGAGCAGGTGTAACAACGTGTGGGCTCCAGAGATGAGTGTCACGCTGAAATGGGAGAAATGTGGATATTGTGGGCTGTGAAATGGGAGCTGAGTTTAGCTGCATCTAAAATGGGGGAAACCTGGAGTGACGGAGGCCCTCCTTTTATTAGGCCCAGACCTGCAGAGCTATTGGCCACAGCTCGTACGAGCATACAACAATGCTCCAGAGTCTGTGATCGGCACCACAAACCTCTCACCTCCCCGCTACAAATATCCCATTCGACTCCAGCAGGGAGATCAGTGCTCGGCTATCAGCTGCCATATTGTAGATGTGGTTACATGGGACACAATGGGAAAAAAAAAAAAAAAACAAGTCCTGACGCAGCAGTAGGCTGTGGTTAAAAACACACACACACACACCATCAGCTTCTGAATTAGAAGAATATTAATCCATGCGCATAACTCACAATATACAACATGGAGGAGAGAGGGAGATCGACTGGGGGGAGTGTGGGGGCAGGCATATTTATATGCAGGGGGGTATGGATTTCCAGTCACCACAGCAGAGGTGGAGGAGCATCACAGATCTGTATCCGCACAACTGCACGAGCACCACCAGACAACACTGTAGCTATACCACACACGGTGAGAGGACACAAGACATAACGGAGGACTGGGGAGGAGGAGAGGGGAGGAGAGGGAGGTGGTGGTGGTGGGGGGGTAACAGAAATACATTATGTTGTACCAACGTCATTCATTTCAACGCGTAGCCGTGATGGAGCGCCGGGTGTCCCCGCTCTCGACCAACGCGCGCTGCCTTGCTCTCTTCTGCCTCCGTGCGCGAGTGCGCTGCTGCGCTGCGTACCGGGGCCCAAGCGCCGATCCATTTAACGAGTACCGAGGATGAACATCAACAGCACGTTCACAAGCACCAGAACCGCGATCACCGTGAACACCGCGCAAGTCTGGACGTCCAAGGCCATGGCGCAGCGCTGCGGGCCGATGTGCGCTGAGATGTGCGCTCCCGGTGACGGGCGGTACTCGGCTTCCCCCCCGGTCTAGACACGGAGCCTCAATGCGACCAAGAAATCCACCATTATAGGCGAGAAAGGGAGGAGAGAGGAGGAAAAAAAAGAAAAAGAAGAAAAACACCCGATGCCCCACTGCCTCTTCACACTACGCGATGTAATTCAAAAAGGCACGGGAAGAGATGCATCATCCTCACCATCATCATCGTCATCAGTGTGCACCGCAATGTCTCCCCGCTCGTCAACACCTGCCGGTGCTTCGCCTCTTCCCCCTTAAACCGACCGACGCTCGGCCAATAGATTCTCAAAGCAAACAAGAGGGCGGCTGTGCGCAGGCTGGTCGCAGCTGCCGAGCTGCTTTCCGGTGAGTGGGGGACCAGGGAGATGGGCTGAGAGGCGGTCCTCTATTAATACTGATCAGCAGCTCCGCCGCAACACCACACCGGCAGCAGCCATCACCTACAGCCGGGGGAGGGGCACCGCCAGCACCCCCCAACGCCCCCCCCCCCTCTCCCATCGACCCACAGAGGCCAGCACCATAACCTCATTCATCTCCCACCCCGTCTAAAAATATCACAGGGCCATGGTGATTTATTATTTATCATTAACAGCCTGTGATGAAGGGGAATAAATGTCCGAGTAATGGATGCACGCTCCTCAAAGGGATGACCGTCTTATAACATCACTGGCATGGTGTCATCCTCAGGGTGTCTGTGCATGCATCTCTCTCACACACACACACGATCAGATCTTCTGCCACATTTACACAAACCTCACGAGGGCACATGATCACTTTGATGGTCACTAGAAATTTCCATCATTTACATTAATAATTTGAATCTGTCACTGTTTCGATTCTAAAAGAACGAAGTGTTCATCTAGGACACCCGTAGTAAAACAACGCCTGTGTGATAATCATATCCGTCTCCAACTTTGCCAACTATAACAAAACTGTGACGACGCTCTCTTAAATGTGCGTGGCAACACTTGTGATACACACAATGAGACACACTGCATTACAAATAAAATATGTTTTACGACCAGTTCCAGAAAATTAAATTGCTTTGTATCACAACAGCAGGATTAAATCTCTGTCTAATTTAGCGTTTAGTTCAAAGTCCACGGGATTCAGGGTGAAGTTGCATTTATATATCAAAGATAAAAGTTTTTGCTCCATACACAACATGATTGGGCCTTTCAAAATGTCCATTTCATAAAAATAATCAAATCAAAGTAGTTCAGGTCAAAATGCTTTATCTCACAGTCTCACAGTCCCAAGGACAACATCCAACAAGGTTTGATTCTAAAATTCCCCATAACACAACTTGACATTTTATTTATTTTGACCCTTTCCATCGTTGTCAACACCAAAGTCTTTCAAACCCCCGACTGCCAGTTTGTGTCTGCAATGGGAATGGATCCAGCTCCCATTGACACCAGTGGAAACATGACACACGCTTGACAGTGGCAAGCAGAGGCGCAGCTTGTGAACAGGCAAGGCAACTGCTTGTGGCCCCGAGCTGATAAGGGGCCCCGAGACTCTGGTGGCAATACAGTGAGGTGAGAGACGCCTCTGTTTTCAGGACGTTTGTGACGTCAAACATGAACTCTACTGACAATGGGAAAAGAGCCGTGTATCTGCGGATATACAGTAGGTGGAAAAGAGGTTTAAAACTGACACGGAGGTAATACATTTACATACGACAACATGGATACACGCCTGTCGCTGTGGAAACTGAAGTTGCAGCTTGTTGCGAACTGCCTGGTCAACTACAAAGGCTGTAGTCACCTTGAAAGTCACGGCAGAGATAAAAAGTATGTAGACGTCGGTAGAAAGTTCTAATCTGCTCCTGCAGCTGTGCGTCCAGATGCTCGATGTGTTCCAAACTGTCACAATGCAACAAAAACATGGCTAAATAAACAGGTTTCAGTTTTTTTTTGGCATGATTAGTTCTTTGTGCTCAGGGCCTCCTTTGGCAAAGTGTGATTACAGGAACATCGCGAGCATATGGATAGGTAGGAAAGTGGGTGCTTCGGGGGTGTTCTGAGAAGTTTAAACACATCACTGTGAAACTGGATGTGATGACTGAGAACATGATTTTCTGTGCAGTACTCCTTTAAGGCTCAGTGTTGAGAGGGAGCTGCGAGTGATGGGACAAGATGACCCTGGTTCCCATCTGATGCACGTGTTTGCCACTGGCGTCCACGTCAGCGATACTTATGGTAAACATCGCAATGTGCATGACTGCATCCCAGGCCTGCAGCACTCGCCCTGGTGTCTGCTTTCTCCTGTCATTGGCACATTTTGAAAAGAGCGCAGCATCATAATGAATCAATACATGCAGGGGAATTAGCTCCGCTCAGTCCCCGCTCTGCCAAACCAGCCAGCACCTGACCACGGCACACTGAGACACACACACACACATTCAGCTGAGAGCCTGGGAACGGATAAAAGGGCCTAAGAATAAGTTTAAAAGAGAAACAGAACCAACGCACTATATCAGTATTTTTAACGCCATAAATAATTTCCTGCGCACTCTCTGTACATACATGCTGATAAAAGCAGTGGCTTGAAAGCCCGGCTTTCAGTGAGCTGCAGAGAACTGTACGAGGTATCACAGCTGAGATATGACAACCGTCCTCAAGCCAGCCCCCCACCGCACCCCGTCCTCTGTGCTAGTGTGTTTGCATGTGTGAGTGAAAGGCAGAGTGAGCAGATTACATAAGCCTGCCCTACCTCTGTGGGCTCCCTCTCCAATCTCCCTGACATTTAGACAACAAAGGTCACATCTGAAAGTCTAAATCTGCACAGACACCAATGCTAATAGCCTCATACATATACAGCAGAGATGCAGGAGAAATGAGCGTGTATCCCCCACCAGTGGAGGATGGCATGTTAAATAAGTACGAACATGGTCTTACTGTATGTGACTGATGTGGGCAACAGCAACTACTCAGGAACATTAGTGTTGTGAGGGAATCATGCTTTTATAACGTGAAATCACCATGTTAGCCACTTAGATTTAAAAATAAATCCTGTGAGTCAATTTAATTAGAAATGATATATAATGTCAGGGAAATTACTTAATATCGCAAAGAAATGACTTATTACATGAAAAAAACTTATTTTCATAAGAAATGGGCCTCCACACATTGGTGGGTGGATCAATTGTACAGGATCAATACTTCGAAGCTACTCATTTGGTATTGATTCCTTCCTTAATATCAATAAGTGCAAGAGATGAGTGGCTGCATCATTTCCAAAATGTTTTGAAAGCCAGTGACAACTTATGGGAGGCACACGGCACAGCCACGAGCAGCACACACTTCACGTCGTCGACTCAAGTCTTAACGTGAGCGTCAGAGAGGGGATGAATAATCACAGACAGAATATGCAGTGTGGTGCAGTGCCACTTTTCACCTTTTACAATTTATTTGTTTAACTGTTATTTAATCAGAGTATTTGTTGTAAAATATATGTTCACACTTATTTGTATGTTTTGTGTGAACTTTAAGAATTTAATCAAAAAAACAGTTTATTAAAGTATCAGTAAAATTCAAATAAAAAGTATCGAACGAAACCTCAAACTCATAAAGTGTGGTATTGCTGATCAGATGAAATTAAAAGGTAAATGCTATTGCATAATGTCTGTGAGAGAATCCCTGTGAGAGAACAACCCCAGTGCACATCAGATAGTACGCGCCAATTAAGCCAAAGGCAGAAGATCATCTGCAAAGAAAAGGGGCCGATCTAATGTCCTCAAACTGGACTCTCTCCAAACCGGCAGTGTGTATTTCCTGTCAGTTAAACCACAACCAAAGATGTGAGCGCAAAGCTGCTCCATCAACACGTTTAGGTTGAGGTAATGCCAAAAGGTCAAATGTAATCACTCTAAAATAAATCCTAATTTATACCTCAGCGCCTTATTGTTATAACCTTTACAGCCACACTAGCAACCATATGCTGATGTTCATTTCCATGTTTTTGAAAGGTATCTTAATATCAAACACAAGTCCATAAATCAGATTCAGCTTTCCTGTACTGCTGCACATCCATGCATTATATAAAAACTCCACTGTGTATAAGTACCATATAATGAGCTGGTTGACTTCAGCATCTGCTTTGGAAGAATGCTGACCACTCCTTCATGTTAATTACTGGAGCTCTGAGGTCAGTCCCAACTCTCCTGGCCATTAGCCAGCGAGCTGTGCGCTCCCCTTGAATAAACCTACAAAAATTCACTGGTAGCAAATGAATCTGTTTGTGGTCAGTAGGTATTCGGCTAATGGGAGGCAAAACCCACCACACCCATTTCCCCTCTAGGCCGCTGCATTTCTTTTGTTCCCCTCCCATCCCCACAACAACCACACTGACTTCCTGCTTCCTCCCAGGCCCTCCAGCCACAAATTGCCCTATAAATAAAGTTTCTGGACTTTTCCTGAACACAGCGTTGTCACCATTGTTCAGACATCAGCTGTTTATTCGTTCAGCTCAGTTTGGCTGTCAGCGTGAAGGCGAGTCAGTGGGTCAGAGCATAGACGGTTTTGAGAACTAGGGTAAGATAGATGAGAGCGCAGAGGGAGGTCGTGCCAAGTAGGCTGGAGAGATGAGGGTTAAGGACATCACCGGTGAAATCCCAACAATCCTGGAACCAACGGCATCAGACACCAGAAAAAATGAATGTTTCACAATATTCCAGTGCAAAGACGCTGTGTTCTGGAGACTGTGTACTTTATGTCAGCCTGTAGTCAAGCATTGAAACACTATGCTACCTGAGCAGGGAACATCAAAACAGAGTCTCTGTCAGAATTTAGGATAATGTCAAATATAGCCTAATCCTAGGCTAATCTAAAATACATGTCACCTGGTTTCAACTTTTCTGTGACAGAAACTTATTTATACTTCCTTTTTTAAAGATTATGAGTGCACAGTCCTAAAAATGTCATCACATTAGCTCATATATAAATAAAGTATGTGGTAGTGGTGGTATAGTAGAATAGTAATACTGTGGCCCCAAACACAACCCAACTTTATGTATGGCCCAGTGTAAAGACAATTTTATGAAATAAAAAGTTTTTACCTTTAAGTGACAGTGTGGCGATAATAATATCTGTCATTGTGGAAACACCGACACTGTCCTCACATATGACAACACTGCATTTTTCAAAACTCTAACAAAACTGAAGCACTAAGACTCTATTGACAGTCTGCTGTTGATTCATGCTCATGTTCAGTGTTGGTTCCAGTGTTTACTTTCATAAAGCCAACAGATTGGTCATTTGCGAGCTCAGCTGTGGGCTGATGGCTGAAAATCAAATGACCTGTGCTGGGTTTGGTTGGTTGCCTCAGCAAGTGAAGCCTTGCTGTACTTGTACTGTGCTGCCTGTGAGCGTGCAGAGCGTTCTCAAGTGTCACCATTCATCAGAGCACTGTCAGCCACCTGCGGCCCTCATCACTGGGAGGTAAGGGGCAGCAGGGCTTCCCCATTAGCCTTGTGAGCGCCAGCCGCTACACTTACATGCTACGTTTGTCGGATCCTTGCTCTGCATGCAATAGATGTGAAACTCAGTGGAAAAGAAGGGCGTGGGTACAAACCTCCACAGCTCCACCTGTCCTCTCTGCGAGCGAACGCAATTTTACATTCTCGCTGCTTCCACCCCACGAGAGTTCAAAAGCAGAGCAGAGGATTGAAATGCAAAACTCTGCAGTAAAATGATATTTGGGCGCAGGCTTGTTTGGCATTCTGTGTTTCTAAGCACTTTTCTTCTTGTTGATAGGTCAATTCCTCGCGATCAAAGACTTCCCAGGCTCCACCTGATAGACCGCTGGCCAGTAAAGCATTCACTAACAAGCTTGTCATCCAAAATATATGACTGCACACTGGCATGGATGCACATAAAAAGGTGCATCACGAGCACAAACACACACAACAGGCCACAGGAAGCAGGTGTTGCACATGCCTGGAGGGAAGGATGGATGGATGGATGGATGGAGTTGAGAGAAGGGGAAAGACGAAGTGAGGGTGCGAAGGAAAAGCAGCGGGAGAGAAAACTGGATCTGAAGGAGAGGAGAAAACAGCGATGGAGGCGATGGAGGGAGGGAGGATGAGCTCGGAGGTCAGGAAGAAAGGGAGGCGGATGGAGAGGGGGGAACAAGGGAGAAGAGCAAGGAGTGAGGCGGTTGCATAATACGTGTATGGAGGGTTTTCTCTCTGACGCCACATGTGGTGTAGCAGCGAGCCAGGGAGGTCAGAGGCAGAAAGTTAAGCTAAATAATGTACACAAGAAGTGGCAGCTGCCAGAAAAATCCAGCCCATCTCTCACAGAGGCCTGCAGGATACATCCTAACTAGCAGACCACTACAGTGTATAGGCAGTTGGCTTTTGTCTCATTTTTCAGAGCGGAGACGGAGTGACCACGGATGGAGTCACAGCAGAAATACACCATTAACATATATTTAGATCACAGCAGTCACAGCACTTGTCTAGAAATGTGGTAAAGAAAAATACTGTGAAGTATTGAAGCAAAGTGTTTGGAAAAGTATCCAAATATTCAATAGATCCATGTTTGAAAACAAATCTCCATGCCTCCTAATGATCACTGACAAGACTTCTTTCACGTTTTTTTGACAGAAGTTGTTTCATATGAATTATTGTTGTTGCTTCCATTACATTATGAATCTATACATTATACACGTCCATACACAATTGTGGGGAAGTCAGTGTGTTTGAGTTGGGTCAGTTTTAAATTCAAGGAAAACAAAATGATCCCCAGACAACAGTCAAAGATATTAGCTGCATAAATTGGTTTCCTTTGTGTCACATTGTTGAAGACATATTTAAACTGTTCCAACAGATCTAACCACAAACGTTTGAGTTTGTGGCAATGAAAGGAGTGATTTGTCATTATGTAGGAGTATGTAGGAGTAAACAAGTATGGACTTATATTAATGAATCATCGACAGTTGACAGATCTCCTGGTTAAGGCTTTGGGCTTGGCAGGGCACAAGAACTGATGCTGTCAGAGAATCACCTGGTTGAGTGCCACATTCAGAGCAGAAGTCTTAAGTTTACACTGGATGGTTGAGCCCAAATCATGAATTGGAATAATGGTTTGTTGATAAATACATTCTAAAGTATCAGTGGAACAAAATACCCTGAGCTTGTGTTTTTTTTTTCTTTTTAAAGAAATCCCACAGGCGCATGAGGCATCATCACTTTACCTACCACAAGGTGAAATTCCTCTTTGTTGACTTAAGATCAGAAAATGCCTTTAACCTTTTTTATGAACCTCCCAGATTGCCTTGAAAATAAACAGTGTCTTTTCCCCAAACAAAGGAAGATGATGACTGTGGGTAAAACCATCTAAGCACCCTGGGACACTATCATAAACGATACAGCTGATGCTGGATAACAAGCGCTAGAGCCCTGGTCCTGAAAACTCATCACAGAAATCTGTGCATGTTGTGACATTAAACCATCCTCCGACATTACCCCCACCGTCCTTCAGTGGAGCACAGCATGCTTTGAGTGCTGATGGAAGCATGGAGATACTGGGCCCGACGAGGTATGAACAAGAATGTATTCCCAAGAAAGCACAAACAGAGATTTGCACATGCAGGGGCATGCAGGATCTGACAAAACAAGTATAGTATAATACTGTAAAACAGGATTCACCAGTGAGTCAGAGCACTAACAGGCAGCACCGTTCCTCCAGTGAACATGCAGCCTTCTGAAATAAAAGTGGAAATGGCTTTTGCAGGGAGCAAAGGAAACCCTCTCGACAGTTACATAAGAGAAAAGGCCCTGAGCCTCTCTCTCTCTCTCCCATAACACACACCGACACACAAAAACATGTAGCACATAAGCATGGAGTGGCACGCTTATGCATGCACCATCAACAGCAACAACAATACACGTACACACACCTGACAGGCACAAACCCATTCTTTGGAATAAACAGCCCAGGGAGGCTCTGTCACAGCCACCTGCTCAGATTCAGTCAAGCGGCGACTATTTATCAGAGGCCACCGCATCCTTCAAAACAGCATTAGATGGTGGCTGCAAGTAAGTCACAGCAGAACCAAGGCAGAGGGGGGATGGAGGATTCTAGGTCACCTGTGGCTCAGAGTGCAAACTGTACATACATGCAGTTATTTTTAGGGAGACCTACTCCCATGCGTTGTCTCGCAGGGCTCTAGAATCAAACCCTGGGCTGAAGCTAAATGCTGCACATTCACAGAGTGTTTTCACAGCAATGGCATTTTTCATTCCCAACGACAAATAATGCAATCATTATTGCAGTGACTCAGAAGAGCATCTGAAGCGTCTGCGTGTCATAAAGAGGGTGCATAATACACAGAAACAGAACCTGCGTGCTTAAATGACCAAATAAGGCCCAGTGCTCCCCACGTGTGAGCAGGACAAGTTCAACTCAACATTGTCCTCTTTCATCACTGCCCCGCTATTCGCCCAAATAGCCACTGCCTGCTGACTCATGCGTTCATAATAAATAGATGGCATTGCATAATGTGATTATGACCAGGCCGACCCAGGTTGGCCCAAACTTAATCATATAAGATTTCTGTTGAAACTCTTAAGCTGCATGAAGCACTTAATAAGACAGTCCCCCACCCTTCTGACAAGTTGACAGCAGAGCTTCGGGCACAGCATTAGTAACACGCAGGAAAGTGTCCTCTCATCTACATAGGAATTAACAAAGAGGAAAGGAGGAGAGAAGAGGAGAGGAGAGGAGAGAAGAAGAGGGCAGTGGCTGGGATAGAGGAATCCATTTAAATGAAAGGGAGAAGAGAGGCGTCAGCATAAGCAGTTAATCCACTGCAGTGAGAATATGTTCCCTCTGCCTGCGGCCTCGAGGCTCCAGCCGTCATCCTAACACTGTAACGTACACTGCTCCATCACAAGCGGCAGACTCCATCCTGACACAAGGACCAACACCGAATAAACAATGCACGACTTACCAGCAATTAGACCGCAACACACAGAATTCATTTTGAAGCAGCGTCCATCGCTACGACTGCGCTACAGCGGGGCTGACATGTCATGCCATGTGGTGCGTTTTCAATTTGTATAAACACGAACGTATATTTGCTACCTCAGTGCCCGAGACGCACTCACTCACAAATCCCACCATCTAAGCCCGCTGCAAATGAACTTCCCTCGCCATTCAAACACTCACACACGAAACATTTCCAGTGTTATGTGTCCACGGTCCCTACCCCAGGGGAGGGCCATGACACAAAAGTGCACACACGCACACACATACACAAAGGGAGCATCTCTCTTCCCCTCTCGGTTTCTCTCCCACCCCTTTTCTCTCTCTCACCCACACACTTTCTCTATTTAGCTCACACTTAAAAAGGCTGCCTAAAGATAGAAGCAAGAAGATGAACAGGAGCCAGCGAGTGTCATGGCAACAAAATGCGATGGCTCACAAACACTATTTAGACCAGGAAGAATAGGAAATCATCACAGCCTAAATGCAGTAGTATCACCTCTTGAAAGACACAGTTAAAGAAAATTCGAATGCAGAGAACATGCCAGCGCTGGAAGCCCGGGGCTCATGATTCAACCGTCGAGTCGACGGCATCCCTGTCATGAAAATCAACCAACTATTGTACCTCAGATGTTGTGGTGAATCCTTGCTGACTCCTGGAAAACTGTTTGTATTTGAGTTCTCTCACACCACTCTGTTTATTCATTGTTCAAAAACACTGATCACTGAATTCTTCAGTACATGTTTGATTGTTTTTTTTTTTTTTTTTTTCTGAATGGAACTTGCAAAAAACATCACCATGATGCTTTTTAATGAACCAAAGACAAGAACTCTTATTAATAGCAATACATCAATTTTATGTTCAGTCTACCTCAGATATATTTGATGTCATTCAGCTTATCACGGGTTCAAACCCATGACCTTAACTCAGGAGCAAAACTCTCTAAAATCAGAACAAATGAGACATAAATCTCAACAGCTATTGATATCAAGTAATACGAAATCAAAATGTTAAACTCTTGCACATTACTAGTGGATACAATCCAGAGCAGTTTTCAGTGAATGTTCAAAGTAAACAACACTGCAGTTCTGCAGAAAGAGATGTTGGACACATCCCCAGAAATGTTCACTGCCCCGTCAGGATGCTTCAGAAAAACTCTGCATCTCCCTCCACTAGAATCCCCTGGAGGCCACTTGCACATCAAAGCGCTGATTCTGAAATGCCCGGTTTCACTTCCTGAGTAGATTTACACCAACGTAATCTGAAGCTAATTTCACACAGCCGACAAAGGACCTTGTTCTCACAGATTCCAGTACGCCAGGTATACCCTGCCAACCTCCCTCCCACCCCACGCACACACAACCTTCCGCTGCTTCACGTGCTCTCATCAGATGAAACAAAGCAACATCTGAAATGGGTGTCCCGATAACTCAGGGTGAGTAATGGATGACATTAATCCGCATGGCCACCGCCTTCATGGATCAGCTCACTGACCAGTGCTACGTCACCTCCACATCAGCAGCATCAGTGAAAGGTTATCGTCCTATTATCTCACATCTGCTCACGTTTCCATCAACAGACTCAGTGTGGCACGTACACTATATACAGACACACAGTAAGCACAGGGTTTATCTGCAGCACAAACGCAGTGAATTGGTCAATCTGCATGTGTGTGTGTGTGTGTGTGACTTTGCCACTCACTATGTTGACCTGCAGTGGTTCTGAGCCGGGTCTCAGCAGCCTCCTCCTGCTGCAGCTCCCGGCGTCTCCGGACCGCAAACGCACCGATGACGACGACTGACCCATATCTGCCGGGCAGACACACACAGGCAGGTGATCCATTTCTCAAACACATGTCAGTCACACATTAAAACATCTGATGTGAAAGTTTAAAGACGGGCCAATTGTACCTGAGTGAGGAAGGAGCAGCGCCAGGGCCGTGAGTGTGCTGGGGGGAAGCGGCAGGGAGCTGCACCGCTGGAGAGAGGCCCGAAGTGGGGGCTCTAATGGCGACACCCCCGGTGGGCGAGACAAGGCCTGAAGGGGACTGAGCAGTTAGGGCATATCCTAGATTCTGTACAGGGTTACTTTGATAAACACACTCCCCTGCCCTTCACAATAAAATACCCTTCTTGCTGCTTTGTCCCCCCTTTTTCTTTTACAGTGAATTAAAGGATCTCACATTCAGTTAGTCTGTTCTAGTGCATGGGTCAGTGTGTGCGTGCCCTGCAGCCGATCATGAGACTATACATCATGCCAACCAGGCGGTCGCTCAGGTTAAAATGAACTGACTCCGAGTTAGGCCAATGTGAGGTAGAGCTTATGGGAGCGATGAGGCAGAAAATTGGCCACAGAGAGAGACAGAGAGAGAGAGAGAGAGAGAGAGAGAGAGAGAGAGGCCACAAAGACAGAGAGAGAAAGAGTATGAGAGCGGAAAAAGAAACCGAGCGGGAGAGGGGGAAGTGAGCTGATGGAAAAGCGGCTTCAGAGTCCAGAAATGCAGGCCTCTGTAAATGGGCCAGAGCATGCGTGCATTGTTGTAGCTAACAGCGAGCTGTGTGTATAAATACTGGGTTAGCACTGGGCTGCCCTTCAAAGTCCGTAGCGTGTGTGTGATTCATTAAGGCCTTGGGTTGTATTTATCAGTGATTCGCTGCAGACTACAAGTGAAACTCTGTGCTTCTACTTTTACATCAGGATGTGATGCATGAGTCAGTATAGACGTGTTTTTGGATATTTGTGGGACTGCGTCTTTGCCGCCGTTGTGTCAGTGTTTGCACAATAGCTCCCAGTGATGCGTGAATGCCTGTGTTTGCTATGTGGCATCTTACTCTGTGGTGCATCTCCATGGACTGCGTCTCCCTAGTAACACTGGTCTCTATGACAGAGCAGGGCCTGGAGCGAGCAGCCACCCGTCTCTGCCCCGGGGAGTGTTGCATGGTGGGAGCAGGCCTGCGTCTTCTCCGACAAAGCGAGCCGGCATCACTGTAGTGGCCGTAGAGATCTCTGTCTTGGATGGGCCTCCGCAGGTCCAGGACAGCCGAGGCCGGGCGAGGACGAGGGCGGGGGTGCTTGTGATGGACAGAGGTCCTCTCTGTGCTAGAGTGGGGCACGGCCGGGCCCGGCTGTCTTACACTGCAGCCTGTCTGGCTCGCAATCTGCTCGCACAGCTGTGATTGGCACAGACACTCAGCAGTTTGCAACAATGCATTTCTTGTGCAAGGATCTAGGAGGAATACCTCTGTAGATTCACCCAAATACACTGGGCGCTTCATTTTTTAGGTAATTTCAATGCTTGAGTAGCTCGCCACAGGCACCAAGCACCTCTTTAATAACCTCTTATGTCTTTATGAGGTTTGGTAGATAAGAGGATAGCACAAGGAAGAACCTGTTAAATTTTGGTTCAGATACCGGAACTATTTTCCTTTTTATCCCCCATTTTCCTAAATGTCCTTTATAGAACATATATTAGGGGGTTTTTTACAGTAAGTGTTTTTTCATCAGGACATTGATGAGCCTCTGCAAAGGTGAGCGTGCTTCCAGTTTGTTTGTTAACATGTGCCCAAAACACTCTCTCTAACTTTATAGCAACCATCTTCCTGAATTTCTTAAGGACTCTCTGAGTGTGTAGAATCTGTTGATGCTTGACTGAACACAAGAGGGGCAGTTGGGCCTTGATGGAGTCACAGTTACAGTTAAGTTTCAGTGATTAAAAGAATACAAAATTCTGGTGGATTTGATCTGTAAACACTCTGTGATAACGGAGGAGGATTTTCCTGGAGCCGTCACTCCTCTTAAATGATTATAAAACTGCACGTAAGCACCTCACCCAAAACATTCACACAGCTCTTTCCCCTTGCATAATAAACCCTTACTAAAAGTGTGCTGACTATCCAGATGTCACCTCTCATTTAGTCATTAGCCGTGAGGGCAAACATGTCCTGACTCGTCGGTGTGACCGGGGAGGAAGGAGGAAGATGACTAATACCTCCACTGGAGTGAGAAGGGAAGGGTGCCGTCATGCAGCTCAGACGTCACAGAGCTCTCGGCCTAGCGCGGGTCGCACATGGCCGGCTATCTGGGAAATTACTCTGGGTTTCCTCTGGCTTGCTACAGGAGGCCCAATGAGCAGGAAAAAACAAACCGCTCCGGCTCCATGTTGTCCACCATTGTGACCACTGACTATTTCCTCTTCTCTCCAACAGATGGGGCAACAGGACAACTGTAGGACTAGGTGCCCATTTCATGTCTTAGCAGGCTGGCATGTGCGTTTCCCCCTGGCATTTACTGAACCACGCCTAGGACAGATATCATAGTAACAGCTCTGATATCCAGCTCTGGTGTTTTTTAGTTTGGGGTTGATGATTTTAAGAAGCAATATAATGATGATGTGGTTAAAACAGTTACAAAAATGACAGTTTTAGCATTTATGCAGTAATTACATGATGCATGCCTCGGGGGATGTTAATGATGTTGAAAAAGCCTGCAATGGAATGTGGTAATAGAATTGAAATGAGGCAAACATTATTTTCTTACACAGGAAACACAATAGCAACACACTGAACTGACTCATTTACCAAATGTGTTGCATTCAAATGCACTGGCTGTTAATTAAAGTCACATACCTTAAATATTTCCTCAGTGGAATCTGATGCAGACATGCTATTGGTCGTGCTCTCTTTATCACCTTGTTGTGATTGCGCGGTCACTTCCTGTATCTGGCGGGAGTCAGATGGAGCATCCTTGGAATCCTGCTCATTTCCTGTCTGTCCCTCTACCTTTTCCTCCTGACACAGACAGTGGAATGGATCTCCTTTAATCCCCGTCAAGTCCTCTGTGCTTGGACACGACTGAGGGACGTGATTCTCTACTATGGCTGTGGACGTGTGGTTTGCCTCTAAATCTGTATGTCTGTCTGCACCCTCACATCTCTGGAGGCCATTGACAGCTTGAGATCTTGGGCAGGCCCTAAAGGCTTTCAGGACCACCTTAGGGGATCGCCCCCCTGTAGCCGGCACTGTCGCCTCGCTGTCAAAGCTACTGGAGTGTAAGGATTTAATGTTCACTGGTAAAGACGGCGTAGGCTGGGGTGTTGGAAGTCCTTCGCTGTGAAGCGTCAGGGACACACTGTGAATATTGTCCACTGTGCGCTGCGGGGCCCTCGGGGAGCTCATCGGAGTCATCTCTCCCTCTGGCGGAGAAAAGGAACGTGACGTTGTCCGCCATTTTCTGGCCGTCTCTGCTACACTGTTGAAAAACTTGAACAGGCCGCCAAAGTGGCCCTTGGTGTCAGAGGGTTTCGGGGGCGGAGGCTGACAGTCTCTGACAATCTCAAAGTCTACTGAGCCATAGTCTGAGTCTATGGTTTTGTCCAGAGAGGGGAGTTCAGAGTCAAAGCTCCTCTCTGAGTAAACAGGGTTGGCCTTCCCCAAAAGAGAAATCCTCTTCAGGTAGCTCCACACATCTTTGTGCCTCCTCCCCGACCCCTGGTTGGCACGCAGGCTCCCTTTAACGCTGGGCTCTTGGTGCGCTGCAGCTGTTTTGTTACAGCTGTTTGAATTGTTGTGGTTTCTTTTGGTGTAGGAAACCCTTTCAGATTGTTTACAGCCATTCTGAGTCACAGCCTCTCCTGTCACAGAGGGCTGATGGTTAGTTACAGTCGCTGAGAGGTCGATATTTTCAAACGAGCAGTCAAATTCAGCAGTGTAGCCAGCATACGAGTGCCGCTTGCCACGGTGCCGCAGCGTGCCCCTGCTGGACTGCTGTGGTGTGCCAATGTCCTGGCAGAACGACTCCTCGTCCACCAACGAGCTGCTGAACTTCGCCGTGGACAGTTTCCCTGCCTTGCCCCTGAACACGGACGGCGACTTGAGCTTCTTGAAAGAGCGAACTTTGTCCGCAAACGAGAGTTTAGGGATGGAGGCCTCCCCGGGCAGGATCATGGAGTGGGGTCGCCGCTCCAGCTCTGACATTGCTCTCTTTCGGTTCAAGATCTTCCAGATGCCGCCTGACGCACGAGGCCTCCGGTTGACCTCCTGTCTGTCCTTGACAGGGGACTGAGAAGAGGTAGCCTGGGTACCTCCCTGCTCCTGGATATAAACACTGCTCGTCTCATTCTCCACATCCAGAGAAACATTAAACACTCGGTTGACAAACCCATTAGGGTCGTTGCTCTCAGGGGCAGGGCTGTCTGTCTGCTCCATCCTCTCTCATGCTACAGTGTCAGCTATCAGCTCCAATGGACATCATGTCTCAGGCCGCTCTCACGCTGTCTCAAACACCTGGAGAGACGAAACCACAGTTTAATTCAGCGCTTTGACATTAAACTGACAGCCTTGTCACCGTGTATCAGACTCACTCTGTCGGCAACACAAACCACATTCGACAGTCGAAAACATTCAAACAGGAGGTCAAACGTTCAGGGATGAGATAAGAAGCTTTAGAACTGCTGAAATACAGTGAAAACATTAAAGCTCTCATTTGGTGACTCTCGGACCTGGACTTTGTGCCGTTAGTCAACCATCGCAAACAGTCAATACACACCACCCCCCCTCTCTTCGCCTTATATTTGATCCACGTGATCCAAAGTAATTATTAGAGACAAAGACACAGCCCCCCCCCCCCCCCCCCACCCTTCCACCATTTAAACAGGGAGGCTACGTTGCCATGGAAACCCTCACTACAGAGACGTCTGGTTATTTCAGGCCTGCTCCGGTTGTGACATCATCACAGCTCAGATAAGCGCCCTCTGAGGAAGAAGATGCAGGGCAAGGAGCTGCACTACTACATGTTAATTACCCCCCCCCCCAATTTCATAATCCCTTTAATGTGCCGCAGCATCTTGTGTAATTGGGGCCCTTCAGCATCCATCTTTGTTGGTGCATGAGCTCATCAGTGAGGATGTGCCTCCATTAGGCTGGCCTATTCTTGTAGGATGCCACGATTCAATGTCTGTGTTTTTTACTGAGTAAAAGCAGTTTAATAATACTATTAAGAGACAGCAGGTATCAATAACAAAACACATTTATTAAAGGATGAGAGGCTCTATTTATATTAATTATTATTATTATTAATTAACTTTATCATGTGTCTCTTAAACTACACTCAAGTTACTCCATTGCCTTTAACTAGGTTTTATCAGACATTCAAATAAACTGCTTGATACTAACAAATGTAAGTAACACAAATAGACCTAAATATTTTACAATACATTTTCGTTGTTAGTCGAATAAACAGTGACACAGAGTTGGCTCCTGTTTCCAGTTAAAACGGATAGATATTCACTAATTACTATATATAATATATATAAATATAATAACTTGAACCTGGACTATATATTTTTAATGGCGTCATTAAAACAAACATTAGCGACGCAGCAGGTTGGAGGTGTCGCTCACAGGAAATTCATTTTTGGAATATTTAAAGCGCACTTTACCTTTACTTTAATGTCACATCAAGATTGCGCCCACGGAAACAGTCTGCGACTTCCTTAACTTGCGGCTGAAGTTTTACAATCTAAGGAAACCGGCTGAACTTCGAGATAAAGCCGAGAACTCACCGGCAGGGTTCTTCCTCGTTGAACGGTGAAACTGAGGTCCGTCCTCAAAGTGGCAGAAACCTCCGCCTGGAACTTCTCCGCTGTTCTTCAGAGGCTTTCGCTGAAATCCATGGCTGGAGGTGCAGAGCGCACCGCGGCTCGCTCCCCTGCACGTGCGCTCAGCTGGGAACTCGGGGAAGCTCTCGTCAAACTGGGAGAAACTCCCCGGGTTAGCGAGCGACACACCGGTGAACTCTTGCCCTGTGAGCTGCTGCAGGAGACACCGATCTGTGGTCGAGTCGCGCGCACACGCACGCACATGCACACTCACTCATACGCGCACACACACACACACCCTCCTACCATAGTGAGGACAATGACTCATAACAACAAATCATGAATTTTAAAAACGTTGATACACGTTGACTTGCCAGGGGATGAATTGAGTGTATCAGCTATATGATAAAAAAAAAAACATTAAACATTTCAAAGTGTTACGTTAATATTGTACTATTTCAAATTTAAATGCCTCATCCATGTACAAGAAGTCATTCCTGTCTGTGGGCTTTGAGATTTTAAATCTAATTGTTTCTGTCAGCCAATCACTGATGGTCCTGAACCGGATTCTAACGGTTTGACCAAAAATGTGACAATAATGATTTTGAACCAGAGGTGACCCTCACAACAAGAGAAAGATGTCTAGTGTCTCTATGATCTCTATGTTTACAAGTTAGCACAGTGTGGACAGTGTTTAACTAAAACCTTGTCCTTAACCTTAACCATGACCAAGCCATTTGTCCCAGGGACGTGTACTGGTCCTCAGATCAAAGTGTTGAAAAAGGTTCTCAAGGGGTAACACAAAAACAAGTGCACACACACACACACACACACACACACACACACACACACACCATCTTTAGATAAAGCAACTTTACAGAAAAGTTGACTAAACCACATTACTTGGATCTTGAGGTGTTTCTGTGTTTGTTTTCCTCTTCAAAATTCAAACTATCAATTCCCACAGCCATGAAAGCATACAGTATTTATGGCGCATACTTTTTGCTGTGTATTTATGCGGAAGCACTTATTATTTCTAAAGGAACATCAGTGAACACAAGTGATTGACTGAACTCTGGTCTCAGTGGCTGATCCTCCTTTGGGATTTGCGTTGAATGTGAAAATCCTTCTATTGAAATGGCACAATGGGGAGAGGGAGTTCGTCGAGGAGGGGGGCGACTGAAGGAATTCACAAAAACTAAACAGCTCTATGGCTCCGTAGCCGTGAAAGAGGAGATGGTGGACGAAGGGGCCTAAATTTAAACATTTCCTCTTTGTCCTGTTTTGGGCCCATTGTCATCTCGTGGCGTTTCTCCCTTCTGTGCAGGAAGGAGTGGATCTGACATCAACGCTCTCAGGCTGACAATGCCAGGAAGTCTGTCTGACTGTATGTAAATATCTCTATGTGTCCATGCTTCCCTTGCTTGCCCGTGGAGCCGCTCGCCCCTCGTGCGTGCAGCGATTCTCGGCACTTGAGGCTGTAGGAGTAGTCGTAGTAGAAGCAACAATGGTGATGTACACACTACCCCATAACTCATCCACAACTGTCACTGTGAATCACAGCAGCCTCATCTTCAAATGACCTCTTCCTCTGACGGAGCATCTGCCTTCATAGTCGGACCTATTAGGCTTGTTTTGTTGTTTTTTTTTTTTTATACATACACATACATTTTGGTCCATTTCTGATTTTTATATCTGTCATTCCTCCGTTGTCCTGCCGCTCGTCCTCATAGTTTTACGTTGACTTGCTGTTTGCTACCGTGCTCCACTTCCCTCCCTCCCCCTTTACTCACTCACACACTTCCTCAGAACCCCAAGCAGTCTTCCTGCCGTCCTCCCCCCATCGCAAAAGACATCCTGGCTCAAACGGGCCAATACGTTTCAGCTCAGATCTGGTTTATTCAGACACTAAAAAACCAACCCAACCTCTTATCTTTCGGAAAATATATTCATCCAAAGATTTTGTGTGTAGGACAGAAAGCACGAGAGGGAAACGAGGGAGGGAGCGAGATGAATGGCGGAAGAACAGATTAGAGATTTATGGACTCTCGACCATCTGGGCCCTATGTCTGAAATGATAAGTCCTTGTTGATGTCTGGCGAGGTACGGACGTTACGGCGTGTTCGCGTTTGTTGCCTCTTTTCACGGCGAGCACTGAACACGCCATGAACAGAGCTCTTTCTTTTTTTTTTCTTTTCTTTTTTTTTTTAATGATGTCATCGCTGGTTTCTCGTCTCCAGAACAATCGGCCTCTTCCTCCTCTTCCTATGACGCGGTCCCCACCGGGCTGGGTTTTGGTGGAGATTACTGGAGACAAACACTCAGTTTAGGGCCCAGCTGTAATTATTTCACC
Source organism: Pseudorhombus dupliciocellatus (assembly GCA_016785235.1). Classification (NCBI taxonomy): domain Eukaryota; kingdom Metazoa; phylum Chordata; class Actinopteri; order Pleuronectiformes; family Paralichthyidae; genus Pseudorhombus; species Pseudorhombus dupliciocellatus. The sequence goes on along the minus strand of JAFBJW010000130.1, from coordinate 2,409,794 downwards.
AGTCTTTGTCAGAAGCTGCTGAGTGAAAACAGGCTGCCGTGAAAAAGCCGGCCAGACAGGGAGGGAGGGAGGGAGGGAGGGAGGGAGGGGGAGGCAGATATGTTGTGATATCAAATGAAAGGCTTACCAAAGCCTGGGAACTGAACCCAGGAGGTGTAACTCGTGCGAGATCAGCCAGGATTTCAGTCAGTTTTTCTGTAGTCAGGTGCAGGTGTTTGGGGCCATCGAGGCTAAAACACCGTGGAACATCATTGGGTGTCCTTGTGTGCATAGAGGGAGCATGTAAACACTATGGCTCCTGATACACTGGCAAGTTAAAGGACCCCGGCTAAACAGAAATTAAAATGTTTGCCCACTATGAAATATGAAATATGCCCAGGTAGTGTGTGTGTGTGTGTGTGTGTGTGTGTGTGTGTGTCTGCAGTGGTTTGAATTACACTGACATTCCTGACATTCCCTTAGCACTGACCTGCATACTTCCCTGGCCTGGCTGCACATGGCACTATCCCCCTGGAACACACACACACACACACACACTCTTCACAGTCACCTCGAGCTCAACTGGCCTGAGATAATCAATCTGTTTGGGTTAATAAATCAGTTTGGGCTGGGTCACAGACCAACATGCAAACACACACATCTGCACACACGGACAGCAGGAATGTTGGTCTGAACAGAATAGATTTCACTAAACACGACTCCCAGTCATCTGAGAGAGGGACAGGACAGAGGGAATGTGTGTGTGTGTGTGTGTGTGTGTGTGTGTGCTGCAGCTGGGGGACTTTCAGCCATTATCGGGATGAATCTGAAAACAGGAAGGCAAGTTCGAATAAACAAGACAAGAGGAAGACGACCACAGTTCTACTTCCTGTTTCAGAGCTGGGGAGGAAAGAGCAAATTTTTTAGGAATTTGAATCCGAGGCAACAGTCCAGAAAGACCATGTTCCTAATGTGAAAGTCTCTCACGTCTGCACATCTGTCAGCATTAATAGATAGATATGTAAGGCTTCTTTTTCATTGCGTCACCTGTGGGATCAGGCAGATGTTCGCCTTATTTCTGTGTCAGTGAGAGCTGGACACGACCACGTTCGTGAAAACACCATTCCCTCTCATCTGGCTGCCTCCAGCTTCTTTGGGCAGAAACACAGTCTGCTATTCAAAAAGTGGGCAAATCCAGGGGATGGGGGGGTGGTGACGGGAGGGATCTCAGACAGCTGATGAGGGGTCTTTAACGGAGATGGCGAAAGGGAGATCAAGTTTTACAAATCATGCTGCGTCTTCTTGACACAGTGTCTCAGCACTGCTGATGGTTGTGATCTAAGGTGAGAGTGTACCCAGTCGGTCATGTGATTGATTGTAAACAGGCATGCCTCTCACTGATTTGTCACTGAGAAGGCTCCTTTGGAGTTGTCTGTTTTATCTCCGTGATGAATGCTGACCTCTGACCACATCATTGTTTCTGGTCAGTGTCCCCTGTGCAGGTCAGGCTGTAAAAACAGGGCTTCATTCTGGGTCGCTTTTAGATGTAGAAGGAGGAATTGCCACATCATTAGGTCCATCAGTTATCACTGGATGTAATCTCTCCCTCTGTCCCTCTCCCTCCATTTTCCTCTGTCGCCTCTGCAGCTCCTTTACCATGTCCTAGTTAGAGACTGAGGAATATGCATGCGGCTCTCTTTCACATTCCCTGGCTGCACACTCCTCTGCCTTATCACCAAGAGAGGGGGCAATAGAGGGAGGGAGGCTGTCATTGTAAAAGTTTGTAGTTGAAAAAACAACATAAAAAACAGACCTATTCACCTGAAATTCTTAGATTTTCTCAGGAGCATCCTCTCTTCTCATGGCTAAACTACTCTACATTAAAAAGTGTTTGTCTGTGAGTCAGCCAGGAACTGACTATGAACACAATGCATATGCTCTGTGGTATAAATACAGCTCCAGGCCTCCTCATGACCTTCAGTGGATGAACAATATGGACAATGGACGTGTGGACGGATTGATAGAAGAGATTTAGTGCTGAATGTCCCCACCTTTCAAACCATTCAAATTGTTCAGCCTTGCAAACAAGACTCTTGAATCACGTGTAAACAAGTCATGAAAGCCAGATATATGACAACTTTTTGAGCATATTAGTACTGCAGTGCTAGTGAAAGGCTTCAGGTCCAGACTGACCCTCTGAATAGTCTCTGTATGTCCACCCACAGTTTCTCCTTGACTACCGCACATTTTACAGTCCATTTATTGATTTACCTTCTACCATCTGGTTATTCATCTCCTTCAACAAAAAAGTGACCAAATATTTTAATAAACTGTATTGTTACGCCTTTTTCAATTCCCTCCTCAGCTAAAAAACCCAAGGAAGCCTTGACTTCACCGCTGGTCCGACTGTCATAGGTTTTCTTCTGTGGCTCCAGATAGAGATATGCACCTTTTTTAAAATTCTGGCTAAAATAAAATGCATGTAGCAATGTTTAGTGCTAGATGCCCTTTCAAAGTACTTTCTGTTAGTACAGTTAGCACTACTTCCTGACCAGGGACTTTTGGTGGCACAAAGCTTTACACAACAACATTATTTAGACACTGGTTCCTGCAATGGAAGCATAGAATTTGAAGGTAAGAGTCGGTGAGTGGGTGTTTTATGGCACAATAAAGCCAGACCACTGCTGATGTAGCAAATCTCCCCCGTGTGTGAGAAGTACATGCAGCCAATATGTTGACATATAGCTGAAATTAGAGAATGTTGCATTGGCCTATGTGTGGACCCCTTCACACACACACACACACACACACGCACAAACACACATTCTCACGCCTAGTTGGGGTTTGAGTGACGTAACAGATATGTGGAGGTTGTTAGGATTCCCAGTCATCCAGAGATTAATTCAGAAGAAGAGAGACTCCTAGTGGAGATACCTGAAACTGTTCTCTTATTCCCCAATAGAAGATACAGGCCTGCTCGTTTTTATCCCGGTTCATGTCTTTACATTCAAAAGCGCCCTTTTGCATTCAGGGCCACCTCTCCCATGGATCATGTGCACATTCATTCAGCCTGTAAACACTTCCTGTCTACGTGGAGCTCCCTGGGTCCTGTCTCCAGCAGTTAGACCCCTCCACCACATGATGGCACTCTAGCTCTTCCAGTGGATGAACTGGGCCCTGCCAGTGGGATTGTGGATTACAAGACAATCCTTTATTATTAACAATCAGATCCATCATACATTTGAGAATTTTGTCTATTTCAGGAGTAATACCACACAGGCAAATCCAGGTTTCAGGGGAATCAACCTGATAGAGGAATTGATCGAAAATGATGAGCTGAAATTGACCAAATTTGCTACGAGGATTTTAATTAACTGCCAGAGTTCTGAGGCATAGTTCACTCTCTCATTGAATCATTTGTTACTATTAGATGGGCTCTGTGAGAAATTGCTTGCAGATCTGAGAAAAGGGGGTTTGATTGTGCCCTGTAACAGTCTGCCGCAGAATTTAGGCCCAGTAATAATGACAGCAGCGCCCTGAGGCTTCAGGCTCATCTCTGTGTGATGAAGCTGCTGCTACATGTGCAGTAATTCCTCAGTAGCAGTCATACGTGCCACCAGGAATCCTTCTCTACTGGGATTCAGCCCTCAGCCGTGTGTCAATCAATGGATCACGGCCATACTGCTGAAGCCGTGACCACAGATACACTTTTTTTTTTTTTTGAGAAAATGTGCCTTGGGTTGAAAAGTAATTTGGTGTGAAAGTAAAGAATTAGACCTCCGAGATGTGGCTAGCAGTAAAGGTAGATGTGATTAAAGCTACAGGCATCGATTGGATCTCTGTTACAAGGCGCCAAGCTCCGGGATTTTCTGCAGAATAACAGAATCACTCCATTCAATTTCATGATTTTCAACTGTGACACAGTCAGATGATTTCATTTGCGTTAAACATTTGCAAAGAGAATCTGTGGGGAGGAAAAAGAAAGCGGGATCAGACACTTGTTGGCCACATAATCTGAGGATCACTTAATTATATAAATTATTAAGTTGGGTAATGACTTGGTTTAAATTAAAAGCTACGAGTCAAGTGCAACTTTCTCATTTATTATTCAGTGGAGCGCGTCATCCTTGCTTAAAGGCTTGAAGAGGAGAGATAAGAGGCTTTTTAATCTGTGTATGGGAGACATATGTCTGTCTCAGCTCCAGTCAGTCAAGAAGAGGTGAAATCAGTTGAGATGGCGTTCATGTGTCTTCTCCTAGGTGTTTTTTTTTGCCGTTTTGCCTGAGTGCATGTTCATTATTCATGCGTGCTTATTGAGATTACGGGGAAAGAGGTGCTTCGGTTATTAGGGGGAAACTGTTGAAGAGGTGAGAGACTGGCACTCTGAGCTGAGGCCACATTTTCTTTCATGTTAGCAGCTGTCCAAGTCCAAAATGGCCAATTACTATCATTTCTCTGCTGTTGGTGGTATTGTTAGTGAGACAGCCAGAGAGAGAGAGAGAGAGAGTGTGCGAGAGAGAGAGAGAGAGAGAGAGAGGGGGAGAGGACGACGGAGAGCGAGAGAGAGCTGCGGAGGGAACCAAGAGCAGATGAGGTACAGACGGCCGAGATAAGTCAGAAAATAAAACCATATTCCTACAGCATGGGAAATGGAAATCAGACAACATCCACCATGACAGAAGGTGAATCCACCACCTGCAAAAGGAAATAGATTCAATTAGATGGGTCCCTATGGTGTGTGCATGTATAGAGAGATTGTTTTTATGGTAATGATTGTAATTGCAACGTCCTTGCACATTGATTATGCAGTGTAAACAAGCTGAGAAACACAATATGACAACATATCCAACATATGCACACATAAACAGTCACCCACAAGTATATACAGTATATAGCCACACATACTGTATAGAAAGAGAGAGAGAGAGAGAGAAATTAAAAAAGAAAGAATGAAATGTCAGCGTCGGCATTTTCAGGGCTGTATAAGCGTGCATGTGTTATTATTATCGAGAGTGAGATGAAGATGAGAGTTTTCCCCAGAGACTCCTCCACTGATGTGTTTCTCAGTGTCTCAGTCTGATCTTTGCCAGGAGGTAAATGCTGTTAGAGCTTGAAAGATTGCGTGCAAATTATTTCTTATGGGAAATATATGATATTCACTTACAAACAGCATGATGTTGTTATCACATTTTCCACACAGTCTAAAAAGCTAATCAATCAGATCAAAAGTCACGTACGGGCGAATGCTTAAAAGGCAAGTATCATTGGATTATTAAACTCTTTCTCCAATCTTTCTGATAATACTTCAAGGCGCCTGTCATTTCGGAGGAGGAGGAGGAGGTTTCTGATAATCCTTCAAGGCGCCTGTCATTTCGGAGGAGGAGGGGGGGGGGGCAGTCGGCCAGCGAACACGGCAACAGCAAACATCAACCGCTCTGACCACAGGCGAGGTCTAAGTGAAAGACGTTCCTCAGTTAGGTTAGATGAAGGCTGGCCCGGTGTCTTTTCATCAGGATTTATAATGCCGTGCACAGTGTTCCACGTGGGTGGCTGTGGTCGCTACTGAAAAGGAATATAGAGTCTGTTTTCTGACCTTTCATTCGACTGCCTGGACCTCACCAACAGACTGACATCAATATGTCTGACATGGGGAAAGGAGAGAAACATGGCGACAGAGTATGATTGGGGAGTTAAAGTGAACAGTGGCAGAGGGGTTTGCAAACACCTGTATGGGAGAGCGATGATGTCGCAGTGGGGGCAAGGCTGCGCAGATGTAAAGGATAATATTACAAGGGAAAAAAAAAAAAGAAAAAAAAAAGAAAAATGAGCCGAGATGAAACGTTCTTTTTTTTGAGACCCTGTCCGTTCGCACTCCTTGTTTTCATCTGATTAATTCTACCGCGGCTCGGCCCAGTCTGTGATGATAACAATGAGGGTTGCATGTCTCACTGCCTCCATCTGTCCCACTAGAACATGTCTGGGAACGCAACATCACCAGAACACCAGAACGGTTAATCTGCCTTATTTACTTGTCCCCAATATGGCTGCTTCATCACACACGCCGTTTGTCCTGCAGGATAAATATTTCCCCAGCGTCCACGCGCACTAAATGTTGATTTATCCCCGGCCTGTTAAACCGGCCAATCTGCATATGGCGTGTTTGTGTTTTGTCAGGATGCGTCCACTGTGACAACATATACTATAATTATCATCTGAGGGGTACGACAGAGCTGGACACCCGGCGTGCGTGAGCCTGTGAACCGAGCTGTCACTTTGCCCTGCGTGTCGACAAGACGCATCGTCTCGTGCGGGGCTGATTTAATAGGAGGACACAGTTTAATGTTGTCTGATTTCATTGTAATGAACAAGATCTCGTCTCGTTTTCACCCTCGTCAAAGTGAGAAGAATAAAGGCGGCGAATGGCAGAGCGAGAGGGAACGAGAAAGAGATGGAGATCTGGTTCGTCGTCTAACTATTGATGTTGCTGAAACAAAGAGAATTTGGAGCAGGCCATTTAACTTAATGCTCTCTCTTCTTTGCTAATGGTCTAAAGATAATTAGTAATACTAATCAAAACACTTGTGCCTCCTCTTCCCTGGTGTGTCATCTTCCCTCAGGGCCATTGTAAACTGTCTATTGCTATGAAGGGCACTCACTTGTTCCTTTTGTGTTTCCACTGGATAGACACGAGAACAATCAGATGCAGTCCCCATCTGCCCTGTTTATCGCCGCGGCCTAATATCGCCCATTTGTTATTTTTGTTTCAGTCACCAAGCAACACATAAAGACCTTTAAATCACTGATGAGTTTTCCTTATTAGGAAAATATATCAACCTATCTTAACTGGATAGAAGCAAATGGGATGAAACCAAGTATCTGACATGAGCAGGAGAGCAAGAATTTGCTGTCAGGACTGAGACAGCCAATGAATTGATTGATTGACTAATTAACAGTGAGCTGAAATGCCACTCACTTTCCCTACATCCTGTATACCAGGAAACCACTGCCAGTGCCCACTGGCCCCCCCTCATCCAGCTGCATCTAATTTCACACACTCATAGATGTCAGCCCCCTAAAGGTCTCTATCGTTGTACATATGGAAATTTATTTAGTATATATTTACTGATCATCACTTTGCTATGATATGATATCACATTTATTTAACCCCCCCCCCCCCAGAAAATATGGAAACATGACAGAGAACCTGTTGAAGTTGCCAAAAGGAGATTTGTTTGTCTAGTACAATGAAATTATTTCCAAACATGAATGGCCTATTTTAGGTTAAAGAAAGATTATTTTGACAGATCATTTTCTCCTCAATCCTACACACTGGACCTGTCATTGATTTCCAGTTCTATTTGTAAATTGTTTTTTTTTTAAATTATTGGTCAGATCAAATAACTCACGCTGATGTGTCCTGCAGGGGCTCTGTCTGTCCTTTTCATTTTTTTTGTAGCGTTAATGATCACTCAAAAAACCAAACAAAACACTGTGCCATTCACAAACATATAAAAATAGCCCATGCAGCTCCTTCTCTCTCTCTCTCTCACACACACACACTGTTGGCATACTCATCAAGGGTTCATCAATTTTGGGTTCAGACTCTTTGCCAAAGGACATTTCGTCGTAGAGCATGGAGGAGCCAGGGATCGAACCACCGACCTTCTTGTCAATCCACCTGAGTCACAGCTGGTGTGGAATCAGCAGGGTAAGACTCTCACAGATGAGAAGCAGCATGATTAAATCCAACGGCTGAATTATGAGCCCAGAACATGAGTCGCTATTAAGGATTTACCAGATAAGTAGATGGGAGGGAGAGGCAGCGGCAGGAGGGAACAGGATCTCGTGTCCATCTAGGATTTGACTTGTATGCTACCTTTACTCACTCCAGTGTCCCAGATTATCAATCCATTATTTTGTACTCTGAGCTGAGAGCACTGAGTGGAGTCTAGTGGTGAAAAGAGCAACTGCACGCTAAGTCAAATTACATGTTGTAGCAACCAGAACCAAGGAGAAATTGTGGAATATGAGTAAAGTTTCACAACAGGAGACTCTAATAGAGTGTCAGCAGGGCATGTAATTTACTGGGCCTTGCATTTCACTTCACTCCTTGTTCCTAAGAACACACATTTTCCTGAGTGTACCTGGATGTAAGATGAAGCTCATGCAGTGAAACAAGCTTCATATCCGTGAAAGCTTCATATCTTCATATCTCTAATTCTTCACTGTGTATTCTGGGCTGGGTGGAGCCCTGTGTGGTGAAAGCTTCAGAATGGAGTCATGTTATATTTCCTCAACATTTCCTTCTCTGTACTGTCTTACTGTGGTAGCATTGAAAGGCATTTTGACCCAGCAGTTATCAGTGCTGGGTCCCATGTCCTCGCCTTGCTGTTATTGAAGATGTTTTGTCTCTGAATGTTACACCATGAAGACACTCAGCCAGAGACTCTGTGACTGTCAGTCTCTTTCAGATATTCCAGTGAAACAATTAGCGAACAGCAGATGAGTTTTAGTGGATTGGAAAATGATGCATCCCAGGGGTTTCACTGAGCTTGATTCATCAAACAGCTGTAAGTTCATCATATGGAATTTTAGCTATGCTGAAAAAACAAAAACAAAAACGAAACAACTTAAAACCACCCAGGCTCAATTCAATAAAACATATTTTTGAATAATCAGTCAATTAAACTATCAATATAAATACAGATGAATACATTTATCTTCATATTGAAGCCTTTTTAAAAGTAGCTCCACTCTTATTTGAGTGTAATATGTTAGCATTTATTTAGATCTTGCATCTTCACTGACCATAGGTGTGAATGGTTGTTTGTCTATGTCCACCTGCCCTGTGATGGACAAGTGACCTGTCCCGGGTGTCCCTCTGTCAGCTGGGTCTGACTCCAGAGAAGAAAAGGTTAAGCAGTAGAGCTACATTGGTGGTGATAAACCCAGTTTCTATAATCAGTGTGAAAGGTATCATGCAGTGACACACCCTACTAGCTTATTGTTCAGGGCACACATGACCATATTCCTTCACTTTATATTCACCTACCTTACAGCTCTGATGCTACATTCTGACACATTTAACATCTACCTGGTGTGAAATGTGGAAACGGGTAAAGTCTCGATAATGTGAATGACAGGACTGTGTGGTCAGCTGTCGGCATGTCAGCGCACGGAGAAACAAACTGTTCTAAGCAGCGGTAACAGATGCAGTCACGTCAGTGTTGTTTTTTTGTCCAAGTGTGGGTATTGATATTGCGCCAAAGAATGAATTTACCTCAAAACATTATTATTCATGAGTCACCTCTGCAGCAGAAATCAGTGATCATCCAAAAAGCTGTAGAGGGCTAAGCCTGGATCAAAACACAACAAGACAGTGAGAATGACTGTGACTCGCGATCCCTGGAGGGAAAGCAACCTTGATGGGTTTCAGACACTGCTGGTGTCTGACAGGGTTGTTTGGTCTCTCCCTGGTGCCCTTATTCATGAGGCTTCTTCAAAAACCAAGGATCAAACTACCCCGGTGCACCTCATGCTTGATGACAGGAAATTACATCTAAATAAAATATGAAACCCGAGTGAGCTTGAAAGTTCTTTTTTTGTTGTTGGCTGTTCATTGTCAGAAATGTGCATGGTATGTGACAACTGAGGAGGCACCATTTGTGCATTTGAAATCCAAGGGGGGCTGGGGAGGTGGGGGGGTTGGGGGGGCAGCTAATTTGAAATCTCATGCATATTCAGGTGCTAGGTAGGGCAACCTCACTCTCAAAGATGTTGCAGAATGTTCCAGCTTTTATTCAACTGCGCATGAACCCGAGGAGTGGCCTCATGTGTTTCTGTTCTGTTCTGTTTCTTTTAACATGCTACTGTCAGGTGATCCCCCCCCCCCCCCCCCCCCCCCCCTCTGGTTCTCCCCCCCCCCCCCCCCCACGCAGCCCACTCAGCTGTGTGTGTGTGTCTTATCTAGTGCTTGATAAGAAAAATGGTTTTATTCCTCATTAAGTTTGTCATCTAAACTCTTCAGCGTGAGAAGGGATAGGGTGCCCCTGCAGCTGCTGGGACACATCATGCACGCATCGTGTGTGTGTGTGTGTGTGTGCGACCCAGCTGCACGTGTGTTTGCATGCTTACATTTGTATGTGTGGCCGTGTGGCCCTCTGAGACAGGATTACTTGTGGATAGAGTTTTCCGAGTAGAACTGTTCTCTCAGAGAAAGAGACCCCTGACTCTCAGAGAGATTGGAGGAGCAGGGCTCCGAGTGCAGAGCCCTGCTCCTCTCAGCCACATTACAGTAAAAGACAGTGGGACCTCTGGATACAATCCTGGAGCCTTGGAGCTGTGTTTCCCATATTAAATTCAGCCTGGATCTTTTTATTTTTTTTCCTCTCCAAGCGCTGAATCTGTTAATGGAGAACTAGATGGAGAGATGCTACCTATTGCTTCCATCACTCCTTAATCACTGTTGGCGTCAGGCTTCAAAAGGCTGCCACAACAAACAAGCCCCATGGAGCACGATGCCAGGGACGAGAAGAGAGGGTGTAGACGATGTCCCCGTCATTATTCGAGGCCAGAAAACAACAGCGCTCACCCGTCCTGTTTGTATTTTTCATCACCACAACGTCCGTGGGAGAGTGGAGGAACACTTTTTTCTCCCCTCCTTCTGCGCACGGGGCGAAATTGCAGAGACAAGCAGACATTACCTTGCAAAGTCAAGACCCAACATTTGCAATGCGTATTGACATATTGATTTTCCTTGGCAGCTATTGGCAGAAGGAGTAAGGAGGACGGGGCCGCGTGTGCGCATCCGCAGGAGCTCGGTGAGATCCAGGCAACATTATGCACACCAAGAGAATGAGGCTTAGCATATATTGAGTGTTTATGCTGCAGAATAGAAAGTGTGGAGCACCTTTGCTTAAACTCACCGACTGTTAAATTGGGCTTAACTAAAAATCCCTCTTACACAAACGGGGAGTGATCCCTTTTTTTGACGGGAAATCTTTCTCGGGTGTGTACTTTTTTTGTGTGTGTGAATGGCTTTCTGTTCTTTACATGAAAATGCACAGATGGATGTGTATATGAAAGAGATCAAGCCGGAGAGGGAGCGCGGCCAATGGATGGGGGATAATTTGTTGAAAGAGGTGATCTGGAGGAGAGCGAAGGATATCAATTGTTTGTCTTCTTAAGGGCAGGGCACACATGGGGGACAGAGCTGGAGTGTATGTGGATTAGAGCGAGACTCTGTCCTGAATATATAACCAACGCAAGCTCTGCTCCCCTCTTTTCTTCACTCCTCTCGTCTCCTCTCCCTTTCTCTCACGTCCTTTAGCCTCCCATTGTCTTGTCTACTCACCTCTCCTCTCTTCTTCCACAAATTATGTTAATTGCAGGTGTTGTGAGGATGTGAAATATTAATGCCCTCAAAGTCTTCTTCCCGGACACCCCTCACAATCTATCAGATAACAAGGACGACGAGGCAAGTAGTAGGTAACTTTCTGCAGTTTGCTCGAATTTCCTGCCTTACGTAAAATGGGTCAAAAGAAGACATCGTGGTTTGGGGATGCATTTTTTATGGCGCGATTTTAAGCAGGGATGAAGAAAAGTAGTGTGAGTTATTTTGAAAGAAGAGGAAACTGCATATATCAGCTTATAAAATAAAACCACACAATAAAGTGACCATTCTTCTACAACAAAATTAAACACAGAATCTCCTTTCGAGAAAACCCCCAAAATGTTTTGATACCAAACAGGCTAAACAATCAAAAAGCGAAAAAGATATTTAATGCACAAGTACTCATTGGCGTGGTTGCAGTAATTGCTCCCTCAGCTGATAAAGCCTATTGTTATGCTTAGTAGCATGTATCCAATTTTTTTTCTCCGCTGCTATTTAAACAGTCTTTTTGTAGCAACATAGATCATACAGTCTCTTAAACACCTTAAGTGTTTCTGTGCCATGCATTTTAATCTGCGCTGCGCTCTTTGCTTTGCAGGCAATTAAGAGCTTAACGCAGTAAATCATCGCTTTGTGTGCGCAGAGCATTCAGATGCCATGAGCAATAAGGAACATGGTCAATCATGTCACAGTGTCCTTCCCCCCATAGCAAAAACAACCGCAGATATTAATGCACGAGTTCCACAGTAACACAAAGGGATAAGTAGCATATTCCCGCCCACTCGCTGACCTGTTGCTGATAAAAGTCACTGTGAATGATTGGGTTTGATTTGCAGCTCGGAGCACGAGTGACACCAGCAGTGATGACTCATGTTCCTGCACATGGGGTTACACTTTGTCCAAATAGTGTCAGCCACGCTGCTAATCGAATGCACCCCATAAACAAGGTGTTTTAAGGGAGGGTACGGTTTGCAAAAGGTCAGACATGACTTTCCTCCCCCCAGCGCCATCAAGTACAAGCTGCAAAACAAACTGCATTAAACATGTCCGATATATTTAATGCAGTAGTTCATCGTTTCAGGAAACATGTTTATTGGCTTCGCCCACAGTGAGACAGGAAGATTGATATGCCTCCCATGTCTTTCTGCTAATGTGAGGCTTAGCTTAGCATAAAGATTGAAAATGGGAGAAACTTAAATCCATCCAGCAGCACCTCTCAAGCTGACTAATTACCAAGTTATTTCTCATTTATTACCTCTGCCGGAGCGGTTATGTTTTCACCTCTGCCTGTTAGTCTGTAAGCTAAACAGATTTCCATGAAACTTGGATGGGAAAAAGAACATATTAATGTCTGTTGCAGATCCAGATGAGGGAAGATCAAGGAATATGTTTTACTTTCTTTAATATTGGGAGTTATAGGTTTTTTTGGAGGGGGGGCTTTAAAAAACAAACAAACACACACAAAAAAAACATTTCCATCATGTTTTCAGAGATAAATTACTGGAAATGAAAAATCATGCACTGCAAGAAATCTATGAGCGTGGAGAGTTTGCAGCTTGATTGAATTTGATGGTTTGACCTTTGTGGGGCACTGTTTATTCCATTCCTGTCATTATGATAAGCTAAGCTAACAGGCTGCAGTTTAACTTTTCAAATAAATATTTTATTGTTGTCAATATGACTTTTTATTGTTCTTTTATAAGTTTTGTTTTACTGCATTGATGAACATGATCTGTTTTTTTTTTTTTTTTATCGTTTGTTATCTTTGCCAGTGGTGCTATAGAAAGATTATGATTATTAGTTTATTGTAATATATCATCTTCTCCAGGAAGATGTCTGAATTAAAGTGAACTTGTCAAATGCTTGTTTTGCTGTAAAAATAAAAATAAAATCAACTTATTTTTCTTAGTTTCAGGCAGGAATCAGTGCAGCATTGTCTTCTTTTTTTTTTTAACTGTATTTCCTTATGCATGTAGGAGTTCCATAGTACAGCGCTGTGGCTCCATTTGAACCCTCGGCTCCACAATACTCATGTCCCTGTCACAGAACATGCCATGTATTTTCAGATGCACACACACATAATGCCTTCCTCGTCTCTTCTGTGGAAAAACACTGTTACTTGGATGCACACAGCGAGACAAGCTGAGACACTCAAACCAACACATGCACTCGTAACACATTGCCGCCGTTGTGTTCCAGTTGATGCTGCGGGGCTGACGGTAAGACACAGCTTACCCCCAGCTGAGCAGGCATGACTTAGCCTGAGTTTTACAACCAGCATTATTGATTTACTCATTATCTTCTTCACGGGCGATCCCCCTGTAGGGGATCAAAGGCCACCACTCCGTTCTCTTTCTTTTCTCTTCTCTCATATCCTGAATGGAGACAAAGTAAGGAGTCACAACACAAAACCAAGTAAGAGAAAACTATTTCTTTCCACTCAGACTCTTTGAGTCACATTTAGCAGCTGTGTGTCTGTTTGGTAAATGCAGGTAAACCCAGCAGAATAATACTATGGGCTAATTTCCCATTCCCAGTGGAGGAGTCGGTGAGTTATGTTTGAAGTCACAAACAGTGAAGAAGGAGAAGCAGTCACACCTCGTTGTTTGCCAGTCTGGGATTTTGCACAATGTGAGTAAAAATATCCACGTTGCATTGTTTCCCAAGAAGTGAAAAACAATAAATGCACAAGCAGTCATGACTGCATCGTGAAGAAGAAATTAGCACGTTCACCCATGGCACACGGTCGGGTGTTTTCATCACTGCTGATCAGAGCCTGAGCCGACAGAAGCCTGTGACTTCGGCACAGTGGTTTCACCTGAGTGGGATTGACGCCATCCCCTTTCAAACAAAAGCCAGAAGTAAGCGGGTAACAGTGGGTTTTTAGAGCTGAGAGGGGATTCAGTCTTTATTACAACACTTCAGAACCGCGGCAGAGGAAATTAATAACACCTACTAGGACAGCTTCTTTTTTTTTTAAGTCAAGTTAAACTCAACATTAAGAGCACTATTTTGCAGAGATCCTTTAACGACTGTGGTGAATAAAATAATTAAGGTGATGAGTCTCAGTGTTTATGAGCCTCAGAGAGTTCATGATTTTATTTCTTTTTTAAGAGTGAATAACCAAACCAAAAATACTTGATGATTGGAGAGACACAGACGACTGGTCTGGGGCACACTGGCCAGAAATATGAGTGGCCCCTGAGGTGCCCCTGTCCAGTCATATTCCAGTCTATTTTTTATTACTGTAACCAGTCAATTACAAATGGTAAAATATGCTGTATCAAGATCTGTACATGAGCCCCTCTCTATAACCTGTGGTCCCTTTAGGGCCCCTGATTTAGAAACATTGATCTGCCACTGACGAGAAGTCAAGAAGTAATTATTATTCCGTTAAAGGTTCAGTGTAGAGAATTTGCTGAAAACATTTGACACGCTGGACCTTTACATCAGCGGTATTCTTTTTTGTTCCAAACTTTTTGCGTTGTTGAAAAATGGCCCATTTAATGTGTTCAGGGGCTTCTGGCTGCATTGTACGCTCTCCATCGCAATGTGCCGAGACCTTCTGTTATTCAACGCTGTTCTAAGGTGAGTTTCATTCATCCATCCTTTATCTACCTTTGAGGGTCGTGAGCTGGAGCGTATCACAGGGACGACATACAGAGACAAACAACTCAAAACCCGACCTTTCTTGCTGTGAGACAACAATGCTAATCACTGCACCACAGTGCCGATCCGCGACGTTCGGTTTTTAAAAGTGTGACCTTGTTAAAAGCTATTCTGGGGCTCGAATTGACATCGAGTTTGTCCAATTGTCACGTTGGTAAATGTTATTACTTTCCAGCCCGAGCCTGTTTCTCCTCTCTTCTGTTCTTTCTCTTTTCGAGGAACCGAACCTGTGACTCCCTCCTCACGCTCCATGAATGCTGATGCATACGTTGACGGACTCGGCCCGAGCATCAACATGATATTTCTTTGTTGATGCTGGTGGTATTAACAGTCAGCACAAATCGCATCAGGAAGGAACTGTGTCATTGTGCAATAATTGGAATTATGCAAATATTCGCAAAGGCAGCCCTTTGTAATAACCACCCTGATTCATAAATTTCCGTTTTTATTATTTGTTCACGCTGAGGCGCGGACCTGCTTTTTTTATCATTTATGTGGTGTTCATTATTTTCTGTCACCACCTTATGTCGCTTTTATAGTGTTGACTTGTTAACAGAAGGACGCGGGGAAAAAAGAACAAGTGCATCCTATTGAACAATGAGCAGGGAAACAAAGTTAATAGTCAAAGAAGCTTTTCATGCATAAGTGTTGATTTCTCTGGGGAGGATCAGCCGGCACTTTTTCTCTCCCTCCCAATTCGATCCACTCCTGCGCTGTTGCTGTAAAGTTCGGCTCTGAAGAGACGGAGGAGAAATCCATACATGTCTCTGTCTGGCAATTGATATTCTCCTTACTCCCTTCTTTTCTCCACACCTCCATCAACCCATCGCATCACCCTCTCCCTTGTTCTTGCTTTCTCAGTGGGTCCGTGGTGGCCAATCCATCCTCACGCCCTCCACTGGCCAGGTCAGGACATCCAATATCCTATGGATTCACACTTTCTCTGGCGGCACCCAAGCCTGAGTCCCTGCAGCCCACCCACTCCTCCGCTCCGTCTTTCCTCTCGTGCAACCTCACATCAATCTTACAGTCCTCTCCTCCTCTCTTCTCACCTTTCGCCTCTCTCTCTCTCTCTCTCTCTCTCAAGTGTGGTGTTTGATGTGCAATTCCTTGTGCGCTCTTTTGCATCGTCTACAGCAGCGCTCCTGTTTCCCCTCTAAATGCATGAGGAATACTCACTCACAGCCGGAGGTGTCCTGCACACATCCACCCATGACCTCCACTTGAAATTATCACAAGAGCTCTGTTCTCCCTTTGACCGTGACATTTAAATCTTTGGAGTTATAAATGATACTTTAAAAATATTTATTTTTCATCAATGACGTGGATTTAGGGCACAGTACCACAATTGCAAAGCATTAAAATAAAGGTCACCAAATTTTGACTCGACGTGAAGCCTCAGGAAGCAAATGTTTAACTCGCCATCTCTATCGCACGGAGGGATTTGAAGGAGGTGAAGGTTCAGTGTTGATTTGGTGTGAACATGCCCAGAAATGCTTCCTCCAGGGGCAACAGTCAATATGTTGGCTGTTGGCTGTCCAGTGTTTACAGTCCACCTAATTTCTTTTATCACATGAGTCGAACATTGCTCCACACAAACCGTGGTACTTCTTGTAGGAGTTTGGCTCATAAAGATAGATTAAAAAGCTGACAGACAGTTCAGCTCCCACTCTTTTCTCCTCCACACGGATGGTTTACTTTCAGGAAACGGAATCAAACGTTATTGGTCAAACAAGAAAAGGAATCAAAAAGGCTTCTGGCCTCAATGATAGAAAGTCGCTTGTCTGCAGGATCCATTTATAGAAATGAAAAAGTCTATTAGACCAGACTTTAATTCGCTAATGAATTGTAATTACACCTCATTAACTTAGCCTACTCACGCTCTTATACACTAACAACTTTTCCTTTCGGGGTGTTTGACATTGTTGGTCCACTACATGGGAACATGTGTTGCCATCAATTTTTAATGGAAACCTTGTTGGGAGAAAGAAAAGAAAAAAATCAGTAGATTGATGGACAGGGAAGGCAGTGGAAAAAGATCAAGAGAAACAGGCACCTTGAGGAACGGGTGTTCCGATATTACACATCCAGCACATCGGTCTAGCTGATGGTAATAAAACCAATTTACTAGATGGAAACAGCAGTGTGTCTTTGAGGTTGGATCACAGAAGCCTGAGTTGAATTGTGTTAAAAGCACTGGAAAAATCAAAACAACACCCAAAGAGAGCTGCACGTTTTAAGAGCACGCAATCTTTTGAAGCATAAAAAACTCCCAGCATCCTCAACGCTAATATAAGGTAAGCAAATAACCTCCACGTTTCCCTGCCAAAATTCCAAAATGCGACAGAACAATCCCCTAAAAGTTTTCATTATGTGCAAAGCGAGAGAAAGTTTGGAGAGGGTTTATTTATTTATTACGTTTCAAGAGGAGCGAATATCAGACGTAAACAAATAATACACTTCTGTGACAGCATCTGGTGTTTGGCTCTGCCATCATTGCTTCATTATTATTATTTTTTCCGTAGCCATCCTCTTTGGTCATGCAGCACCGAGCCTCGCTCAGTTACAGCATCTCCCCCAGTGAGAGTGGGGGAAGGTGATAAAAATCCAAATTAATGTGCAATTTAATGTATACATAAACTCACACCTGGAGTAGCTGGTGGTGCTGCACTGTAGCTGGGAGGCTGCGACTGTGGGGATGTTTTGGATTTGGATTAACGCATCTGGCTTCTCTTGGCCCGACATCGGCAGCAAATTACACTGCTACACTTTGCCATCGCACAATATTGGGCCATTTCCAGTTAAATCAGTCGGAAATTAAAAAGAAAATACAGTTAGGTAAACATGTAATTATACAACTTGGACCTGACTTGGACAGCATATTTGTGTTGGTTGGCTTCCGTGGCCGAGATCAAGTTCTCACAGAGTAAAGGAACTAGGATGATGAACTTATACACCGATTGTTGGGTCAGGTGAGCCGTCATTTGTCAAAACACTGCTGTTTACAATGAGACGCTTGTCTATTTGAGGTTTTGCAGTACAAAAGCTTGGAGATTCTAATTAGAAAGATGCTCCTATTCCAAATATGGGCACTTGACCAAAGTACCTAGCTCTGCTCGTTTCGAGGTAATTTGTCCTGCTAATAATGTCTTTCCTTTGTGTTACATTCGTGTTGTAGAGCGTGCAATCATTTTTTTATGTTAATGTGACTGTGTGAGAGACGGCTGTGCCACCAGAGATGGCCTTTTAAAGAGCATAGAAACAGTAGTGTTGGGCTGCAAAATTTCGCCTTTTCATTTTCCCCCCACATGTAATTACCCATTGTGTAAGGTGATCATTTAGAAATAACCTTTGGAGAAAAATGGTTCAAATTATTCCCCAAAGGTTAGATGTTACAACTCTGAACATCATTACTCAGGCTTTTTTTAAAATTTATTAATTTTTTATTCTAAAAGCACCATGAAAACTTCCTCCACGCCCCTCCTCGCCAAAAAAAGGGGTGCATCGCTTAATTACTGACACAGAGCCAATTTGCATGAGCATGTCTCTCAGCGGATAATAATAATCATTATAATTGCTTGAAGCATTTGTTTCATGCAGCAAAAGCAATAATGTTCACTCAGATCTTCCATAATAAAGGATTTGGCTCAACACTTGGCTTCCTCCGAGCTGTTATACAGTGACTGGACGTGAATAATCATTAGAGAAATTGAAATGCAGGGGTAAATACATGGCGGTGTCTGTCCTCTCTTCTCTGCTGCCTGTCTGTTTTTGTCGTTCCCTGGGTAAAGCGCCAGCGGCTGATCAAAGACCAACTCTGATTCAGTCTGAATGATCAAGGAGAGGAGACGGGGAGCTCTGTGATTACTGAACATTGACATATCAATTTCAATCGCTCTACAGTATGCGGCTGTCACAGGCGAGCTGCATTATGCACCGACTTGGCTCACCTGGGATATAGTTGCGCAGGTTTTATTGATCATGAGGGATATCCTTGTATTTTTCATGAGGGAGACGAAATTTTGTGATCAAAAGTGCCAGCGACTCAGATCTGCTGATCGCCTGGAAAGATCTGGGTTGAGGGAGGGAGTCGGCGGGGCTGCTGCAGCTGCACTGGCTTTAAGCAGTTCAACATTTGTTTTTACAAACACCACTTTCCATAGAGTGAAATGTGAACATCAATACCACTCTGGCTTGTAAACAAAACTATATTCAGCAGCTCACAAGCTTTGCTGCTCACACTGTGTCTCGTTTTGTACAATCTGTTCTAAACCAAAGCTGACTGCCTGGATGAAGCCTCATATTCTCAGATATGAGGGAGATATCTTGCTTCTCATCGAACTCTCTGCAAGGAAGTAAATAAACATGTTTCCCGATGTGTTTGATTCTTGGAAATGACAGAGGAGGATTTACTCCATGAGGGAGGCTGAATCCAAACAGAGAAGACAGATCCGGGTCAATGTTTGGTCTCAGCATGCAGCGCACTCCAAGAAACTCACACAAACAATAATACACAGCCACGGAAATAGAATAGAACTCAGTCCAGTCCGCACCTCCGGCGAGGCCCGACAGTTAAACTCAAGCTGCATCAGTTCTCCCACCCTCAGAGATCTCAGTTATCTCCTGCTTAATTATCTCCTTAGTGATCTCCTGTGCTTGATTTTGTCTTCAAGATTCATTAATTCTTTTCTGGGAAATCAAGGAAATGCAATGTGATCCAATGGTCTCTTCACTGACCCATATTGCCCCCCCACCCAGCAATTGGTAATCCGTTGGGAGGTTATTGTGTAAAACTGCTTATAAAGTGAAACCGTAAACTCCTTGCTGAGGTAATTTCCTATAACCCGGTGTCCCCCAGTTTTAATTATCTCCTTAGTTATCTCCTGTGCTTGATTTTGTCTTCAAGATTCATTAATTCTTTTCTGGGAAATCAAGGAAATGCAATGTGATCCAATGGTCTCTTCACTGACCCATATTGCCCCCCCCCACCCAGCAATTGGTAATCCGTTGGGAGGTTATTGTGTAAAACTGCTTATAAAGTGAAACCGTAAACTCCTTGCTGAGGTAATTTCCTATAACCCAGTGTCCCACAGTTTGCAGTC
This sequence comes from Pseudorhombus dupliciocellatus, assembly GCA_016785235.1. NCBI lineage: Eukaryota > Metazoa > Chordata > Actinopteri > Pleuronectiformes > Paralichthyidae > Pseudorhombus > Pseudorhombus dupliciocellatus. The sequence goes on along the minus strand of JAFBJW010000130.1, from coordinate 2,389,652 downwards.
TTATATTCCAGCACCGATATGAGCCTGGTATTGATTTTTCTTATCTTGATGATCTTAATGATTCTTTCTTATCCTTGGCAAAGGAATCTAATGAATGCACATACCCAGACTCAGTGGAGATGCTTATCTAACTGCACAGCATTTGTGGATGATGCTGAATAATCCCTCCCTGACAATATCTGAATAAACACAACGTGTGGTCAGAGCGGTTAAAAAAAAGCACGAGAACATCTGATTCTCAACCGGTGGAACGGACTGCGAAGCGGAGTTGTTGCATGGTATGAAGCCGCAAAAAAACAAAGACGTGTAGTGCCTTATTTCAACAGGGAAAGAGGTTCTCCTGAGGTGACTGAGCCGTTTTGTTTTGGTTGTGGTCTGGCAGTTTACTGCGTTCTACAGGTGCCGTGAATAAAACATCCAGGCCCGTCAGAAGAAGGCACTCTGGCCCGAGGGTCAGCCGTCCAAGTGCAGCCGGAGAATCGAGGCGCACCCCATCAGGAGAAGTGTGCCAAATCACAGCTGTTTGATGGGAAAATCTGCGGGGGCCAGATAGCGGGAGATTGGGTGCAGATTTAAAACCCTATGATGCATATCCACAGGTAGGCTGCTGGAGGGTAATACCCTGCGAGGATTACATCAATATTGGAGCTAAACATGTAATCATGCAGTGAGGACACGCTCCTTGGTAACCTTCAGTCCCTTCAGGAGGAATCCTCGTCCCTCAAAGAAGCATCTTGGAATTATTGTTATTCATGCGGATGTATATTTTCAACATTGAAACACCAAGACTACAGGTACATTAACACAACAATGTAGTATAAATATCTATTGTACTCCCATATATCCCAAAAACCAGCTCAATCATTGAGAGTTTATTTAGAGCCCTAATGGATGGCATGAAGACAAATAAATGGATTCAAGATAAAAATCCTGGAACATTACTTCTGCTTAATTGCAAGACTCCTCTTTTGATTACCTCTGTCTCCCCCCCGTCCCTGTGCCTCATGGGAAATGAGGAGGAGGAAGTGGATATGAGGCAGGAGTGACAGCTCGTGCTTTATCAACAGCTGTCCAACGCGCTCCACGATAACTCCTTAGGATTAAATCTGCCACCAAAGCATGATAGGCAAAATAAATGTAGTAGGTGCTGTCTGCTTTCAATCACTGCAGTTCTGCCTTCGGAGTCATGATTGACTCAATAAAAGGTTTCTCAATCACAATAGGAAGTTTGTGTTAGTTGGTTTGAATGGCACACAAAGGGATGTCTGGAGCAACATATATTAAAAACTATTCTTTTCAAAACAGAAAAAGGACTCCTATTGGAAGAGAAATGTCACCGTCTGTCTGCCACCTTCAGCATCAACATTAAATGAGAAACACTTCATGTATTGCAAACACCGCAGCCTGGTTAACCTGGATAAGCCCTTTGTAGCGTTAAAAAAACGGAATATTATAACTGTCGTCATCAAATCAATAGTTTATAAAGGTCTGTGCCTAGTGCACAGGCTCTCTCTCAACTCAAGCTATGTAGCAGTTAGATGAAAAGTCAAGTCTGCTGCTGCAGAGGCCAGGCTGTCAGAAACCAAAGTGGATTTGATCACAACTGCAGAGCAGTGGTGGAAGCACCATTAAGAGCTTGACTTCCCTCAAAGCAAAACATTTCGTCATAAATAAAAGTCATGTATTGACAGCCTTGCTTAAGGAGAAGTAGAAACATGTGAGTTACGAAGCAAAGGTAAAGGTGTTGAGTATGCTGCAGGCTCCAAAGAGTGTTAAACTGAATCACTGGATTCTCAGTCAAACCGCTTCAAACAGGGGCGATAGAACCACACTTTGTCAACATCTTTTAACAGAGGTTCTGGTTGACGACCCCGACGCTTTATAACATGCACCCAACTCCAGAGATGCTCCAGAGTTTCTCACGATGAAGTGCAAGTGTAAACACAAATGTTAAAGTGAGAAGCTCTCCGCTGACTTTCTCCACCTGGCCCCCAAATATAAAGTCTGCAGAAAGTGTGCAGGTGTTGATGTTAGAACACAGCGGGGGTCTGATGACGCTTCAAACGTGCAACAGACACCAAACTGAAAAAATAGAAATAGAAAAACAGAAAGGAAATAAATATGCCCTGATGAAAAACTCAAACATGTAGAAGACACCACGAGGACAACACCACGCGATCGCCACCGTGGAATATTACGTCCTGCCTCTACCCCCCCCCCCCCTGCCTCTCCCCCCCCCCCCCCCCCACTTCTGCTTTTGTGAACACGTGTTCGGAGAGAATCTCATGCTGTGTTGTGCACGTGCAGTAAAGTAAACTGCGGAGAGTTTCTCCACAGGACGGATCTAAGTTGTGTGTGAGTCACACAAGAAGCTGTCACAGGCGACTTCCAGGTTACAACATTCACGCCTTGACTCAGAGGACAGCAGCGACGCCCGGGAGATGATTTCAGACATGAAAGAGAATTGGATACAGAGTTTTCCCTTCACACGGGCAAAGCGGATCTCTGCACAGTCACGCTCACGATGCAGTGGCCTCTGCACAGGGCTGAGAATTTATAGTTCCTCGTGAGTCGTGGTGCAATTACGTCGTTGAAAACGGCCGTGGCTGTTAAGTGTCCTCTAGTTTCTGGTGTCTCTCTCTACCGCAGAACAATGGCGAGTGATACTGAGCGGATTATGTTGAAGTTGGAGCTGATAGATGCTGGAGAGCAATTACTTTTTTTTAAAGAACGCCACAGCATGGATTGGGCTTTGGAAGCGCCATCAACCCCCCCGAATCCTTCGCAGTGAATCAGGCAGCGATCCCCTGCTGTGTATCCACATCAACTTCTCCTTCATTTCGACAGACTTTACACCAGGATAACAGGCGGAGGACGTCAACAGAAACCGCGGAGCATGGGACTCGGGCATTTACTTTCTCTAATGCACTTCCTCCTGTATATTAAAGGCCTCCAAAATATGGAGGAACTTTGGAGTTGGGCTCCTGTCTGACGACTGTGGTGGTAAAGGCTCCTCTCAGCTCCCAGGACACCTCATTCAGCAGTTGTTGCAGATCAGTTCTCCCTGTCATCTGTAAAAATATGCAACTTTCTGGAACTAAGTCTGTATTTTCATGCAAATGCCTGTATAATGCTTCCTCCTCAGACCCATTACAACGGGCTTAAAATAGAATTCTCTCGTCAACGTGGTTAAAACTCAGACATACAGTTTGTAAATGGTGATGGTGAGACACAAGAGCATGTTTCTAAAAGTCTTATACCCAGAAAAAAACATCTATGAAGATGGATAGCACAAACAAGCTCGAAGTGTGACGTGTGTTTGAATCGTTTAAATCTCAGACAGGCAAAATAAAGTCAAGTCAACTACAGATAAAGAATAATGAGACCAGCGTTTTTATTCCGCTGTATGACTTAAAGTGTCTCTGCTCATTTTTTAATGTGTTCACCATTATTCAAATACCTTCCCGCCATGTGGATTTTCTGTACCTATTTATTTTTATCTAAATTATGACTCTTTATGTTAAAAACTATTCCAATAGCATTATATAAATCTTCACTGAGAGACATGGAGCAGCTTTTGCCACAGGCACCACACTCTATTTTTGCAGCAACAGCAGAAATCAAACCTGGAACTTTTTTAATTACACCCTTGAGAAGTGCAGTTGACCTGCACCGTGATGTCTGCCAGTCTTGGCGTCGGCTCCCCAGACCAACCCCGGGTCATCCCATCCGCCCAGGACCCCCTGAGAGCCGCCCCTCAAAGAGGCCCTGAGTGCTGATGGAGTCTGGAGGTGTGACCCGTGAAGTGGTCCATTCCTCCCTTCCTCATGACAGAGGACCCACTCCGCCACTAATTTAATCCTCCGAGCTTTGAGGCTGAAGGAGATGCTCGATCCTCGCACGTGTGAGCACGCGCATTTTATTTTCTTCCGCTTTAGGTGACATCAGGTGAACTCTGACTGGGATTCAGGTGAAAAAATGTTTGAAAAAATATCTAATAAGAGCACCTGTGTTTTATATATGAGAGTAATACATTAGTAATTACGGTGAGAAGAGGAGGAGGAGTGGAGAGTCTGTTATTCTCTCATGCCTCCAGTGAGATCAACAGACTGAATATGCACATGGATGTACACTAACTTAACACAAACTTGTGTTGGTGTCTATGAGTGTTAGGGTGCATTATCTTTGTGAAACGCAGGCACTCACCCTTGTTGAAGCTTGTTGCATACCACTCACTGTGTGTTTATGTATCAAACCGAAACAATTTCCCTCAGAGTTTTTTTTTTACGAGCGTTTAAATCATTTATACACCCCCCCGGTCTACAGCATGGCTTCTGGCCTGCAGCTTTGTGCCAGCAGCAGGGTTGCACAGCCTTCCATAAGCTTCCCACACAATCTCTCACTCTTTATCATGCACGGCACACTGCCGGACCACTGCAGGCGCAGAGCACTTCATCACCGCCGCCTGCAGAGAGAAGCAGAGACAGACTGGAAGATGGGCTCAGGGTTCAAGAAGACCCCTGTCAGGGCGGGATATCCCACAGGCGGCATGGCACAGCTCCACGTTTATTTTTACCCCAGTTATAAATATAAGTTGGTTGATGATGGCTTAAAAATGGGATGTCCCCATGTTTTCAGCTGATTGGCAAGTTGCTCAGTGATAAGGTTACGGATCAACTCCATTTTAATTCACTCAAACCAGCAGGCGTCCCCCCACTTCTTAAATTCCAGCCTGAGGGGATGTCTGCGGCTAACAGCCTCGCGGAGCGGTTTCAGAACGCGGTTCTGTCAGAGGACATCTCCGCCGAGACAAAATGTTGAGTTGAGACAGAGGCAGAGCGGGGGAAGGAGACCGTTTCCTGGTGTCAGCTCTAACTGGGCTGGGAGCGCTCTAGCTTCTCTCAGGTACACTGATATCATCCGTGACTGCCTGCTGTGGCGAGAAACAGTTGCACGGAGGTGTCAGCCGTAAGTGGGTAGGTGAGTTTTGTCACCGATCAGCCATCAGCATCTCACAGTGATGCCTCACCGAGGTGTTTGCTGGATGCGGAGCTCCATCCCTGCCTTTGCTTTCCCCCTCCCCTTGTCTATTTTTGTTTCTTCCTTAATCTTTACCTATTTTCACCCCTTTCAGGCTCTCTTTCAGTATCATGGATAATGGCTGCCCTCCGTAACACAGCCAGCTCCACAATTCATCAGGCCTGACCTTCAGAATGCATCTTGATGAATGCAGAAGGTAATGACACCACTCCACTCCTGCTCCTGTTACCCAGAGTGGTGAAAGCCTATAATCACAAATGTGTTTGACCTGATTGTTTGATCTGTTGATTTAGAAGCAGTATTGGCTTTCTGGTATTTCTTTAAAAGCAGTTGTGCTTCACACTCTTCTGGGTCTAATTTCAAATCTGATTTCCACTGCATCTAAAGCTGTAGTCCTTCTCAACTTGGCCATGTTTTCAGAATGAACACTAAAGGGCTGTGAGGACCCTGCAGGCATCGGGACAGGAGAGAAACGCCGTGGCCGTGTAGCAGTGCGGCCTGATCTCCATAGAAGCTCCTCTATTGTCTGCCCATACGTCTGTTGTGCTGCCTGCCAAGACAGCGGGGATAGATAGAAGCATCAGCAGAGTCGCTGCCTCATAAAGGATATTTTCCAGCATGCAGCTCCTGGTTCTGGGCTGCCGTTCAACCGTAGGCAGACTGCTTCCTGCGTGTGTGGGTAGAACAACTCTATATCATCTGTTAGTTTGAATAGACAGCTCTTTGTGGAGTGGCTTAGTGTATGTTTGTCACAGTCCCAGTCAACACATGTTTGACAGTGATCAAATATTTGTGCTGTGTGTGGAACCTCCCACTCTAAGCAGCGAAGGGCAGCTCCGCCAAATCAATACGTATCAGTTTTAAGGGACCAAAATGATGACAAATGGCCGAGGGGATTGATGAGCAATGGCCTGGTGTCTCGTGGCTCATACAGCATTTTCTCTGGGGGATGAACATGCAGGTGCAGTGGCACATTTACCTCTCAGCATTTCAAATAGCTTAAATCCTGATTAGCGGGAGCCATAATTACACAGCCAGGACTGTTTGGATGCATAAATAATTAGGATTAAAAGTGAGCAGGCTAATAGTTTGTCACTGTGTTGGTGCACGTGTCTGTCTACTGTGCAGCAAAGAGGGATTTCTTCCTCTGGAATGATCAGTGATGGCACTGATAGGAATCTTCTATCTCTCAGCTAATGAAACCATCTTGACACATCATTCTCCCAGCACTAACTTTTATCTTCTGTCCTCCTGCAGACTGCAGTAAAATGACCATTATTCTTTCTGTGTGTGTGTGCTTTGTGTGTTTACCCATTGCCTATGTATGCGTGAGCAGCACTCTCTATTCATCAAGATGTCACCTGTAATGGCTGCTAAATTAACCATGTGTTTCGGGAAGCAAAGCTGGTTTGATAAATCTCTCTGTGGGAGGAGGAGTGTGTGGTCTACTCCCATCCACCCACCATGACCTTCCTGCGCTGGGGGGATACTCCACTAACTGGAGCTCCAGCGGCTCCATAGAAAAAGATCACAAACTCTTAATGGATGGTCTGTTGATCAACTGCAGCCTAAATGCTGATAGAGAATGGGTTTGGTTAAAATCACTGTTTGTCCTTCACCATAAATGCAGATAACAACGTGCGGATTTAGCTTAGCATAATGGGACATCCTATTTACATAGAACTTTGCTCACTACAAGGATAATAGAGCCTTAATTAATCCTCAATTAGCACAAATGTCACATTGCTGCTGATACAATTTTGATACAGTTTTTTTTTTTTTTCTATTAGCGTCACATATTTAGCATTTAGCAGGTGAACGGATATTTCTCAGGGAGACCGAAAGAGAGCTCCAAGAAAAATGAAAATTTAATTGCACACAGTAAACAATTATCTGAAAATTTAAGTTTTAACAAAATTGTATTATTGAATAATGCAACCTGTCACGTCTGATTGTAATTAGTGGTCAGTATTCACAGGGGCAGGTTAGGTGAGGCAGACTTCATATTTCATTAGGTTCAGTTTGCTGTTATTGCTAAGCTCAAATGATTTATAAATACAGTTTGTATCTTTCTTTTTGAGACGGACCGCTGAAGCCGAATGAATGGGCTTTTACAAACTGGTACAACCACACACCTGATTGCACTACTTTTTAAAAGGAGGCAATTGAAACCAATTATTTGACGTTAAGCACATTGATGTTTTTCAGATCAATGACAGAAACAAATTGCAAAGACTTGCTGTGATATGCAGTGGATGGCGTCTGCGCATTGGCTCTCTTGTGGTTTGCTTGGTGCCTGTGTCTGAATGAAAGAAGGGACGGGCCTGGCACATACCGCTTCACTAAGTAATGGAGGCGTTTAATTAAAAGAAATGACATAATCGCCAAATGAGATACAGTTGTAATGCTGTGGTGGCACTGAGGAGGAAGATCGGATGAGGGTCTGCGCTGTAATGATTTTTGGCAGTGCCTCAGAAAAATGTTGAGGATTAAGGTAAAAGGAAAATAAAACAACGGGGCCTGTAACAGAGAGGAGAAACACAACAATAGGACCAGTATCCTGCGGTGCAGATTGATTCCTATCAGCTGGTACATAGACAGTGACCTGCGGGGAGAGCTTATCTTGGCTCACGCTCTATCTCCCCGACATTTTGATCCCACTGCTGTAGGGTTTGGACTGGTTAGGAGGAAGAGGGAGAGGGGGAGCTGGCTGGATGAATGGATGGATAGTTTTGTGAATAGAAGGAAAGACTGAAATGAAGTTGGAGGAAAGAAACGGAGGACGGAAGAAGAAAAAAAGAGGGTGGCAGAACTGAGAGACAGAACGGTTTCGTCTGGAGAAAGTCTGACAGATAGGGGAGCGGGTTGGGGAACATCAGGAGAGAAGGACAGCAAATGGTGGGACAAGCCTCCCTCTGCAGAGTAATCAGGGCATGATCAGCAGATGGGAGGGCAGGGAGAGAGGAACAAGAGGGACAGCTGGAGAGATGGAGGAGCAAAGCAAGAGATAGAGGAAGAGATGGGGGGGAGATGCAGAACAGAAACATGGAGACTGGCCAGCATGTTATTAAAAAAAAAAGAGAGAATGGAAGATGAAACTGCAGAACAGAGATGTGGAGAAACAAAGGGAGGAGAAGAGCAGATGCTGACAGAGGAGAGGATGATAAAGTGCTCACTTAAACGCGCTAACACGTTCACTGCAGGGTGGCAGGACAGGCAGTCACGTATATGCACATGACCAGTCAAACGCACAGAGGATGAGAGGATGGATGACGGGGAAGAAATTGGAGCTTTTAAGCTTAACTTAACGTTGTAATCCATAAAAAGCACCACGTTCTTATTATTGCTGTGATTGATGAAGAACTGAAGTTGAATCAATATTCTCGAGAATAGTGTTCAGAAAGCATTTATCATCTCTGGGTTTTGTTTTTTTTCTATTTCCACCCCCAAGTTCACCGGTTTTTTCCTGTTTTCCCAATATATTAATTATCCCAAGTGAGATCAGTGCTGACTGACTGAGCCTGACCTTCCCTCCCAGCTCATTACTCCTTCTCAAGTAGATCCAGTTCACCGTCATTTAACTAACTTTTAATGAAGAGAAGGGCTGTTGAGCAAGACCTACAACTGTTCTCCTGGTAATGTAACACACCACTACCTTTACTGCTTTTAATGACAGCCTGTGAGTCTATAATCACACAAGAATACAGATTCAAGAAGCAGGTAATAATGGGTGTGATGGGCTGTCTTGGCACGAGTTGAGCTAAGCAGCGCATGAGAGGTAATGCTCCTCTGCAGCTACAATAATGAATGTATACAATTAAATATTATATGTCCATATTTTCCGTTCGACAGCTCAGGCAGGCTACACGTGTAATGTCAAATGGCTGCATAACAAATGAAATGCAAGGCTATTATTTCGACACACTTCAAGGACCCATAAAATAGCCCCCTAAAATACTCATTAATTGAATCATTGATTCATTGACTCATACACCATAGAATGGTAATTTCTTTGCCCTAAAATGGTGGGACACCTTCAAGAGGCACTTCAATATCAAAAGGAAAAATTTGGATGGATTGTCATTTATTATACGTATGGAAGACAACAGGAAGAAAAGTGACGCCACATAGGTCTCAGCTGTCAATCATGGCATTTCAAGTGGCTTTTATGTGCTTATCATAACCAGGGTTGACCTCACCCAAAGAAATATACATTATTTACATATACATTGTACATTTGAATGCTTGAATGTCTTTAAAATTATAAGAGTGATATTATCAAATGAAAATGCAGCTGCACTGTTTTCCAGATCAGTATTTTCGTTACTTACTAAGTGCACAATAGCTGGGCTGACCTTCTTGTCAACAAGCTTTTGCAGGAAACTATATATATATATGTCTTAGTTGAAGATATATAAATTCCACACTGTCTGATTGGATGTGACCTTGCAGACTACTTTCCTCAATACTTCATGTCAGACGTATTGACATGCCGTCAAATAAAAAGATCTCTGTTGTGTGCCGAGTGACAAAAAGTATAAAGTTCTGCCCTCGCATGGAAGAAAGTAAATGAGAACTTTACCGTTTCACCCTGGAAACCATTGACAAGGACTAAGGCGAGATGAGGATTTCAGGTGTGAGATTACAAAGCACATCTCATGGCTGTTTTTTGTGCTGCTCTCCAGACTTTCCATCAGTTTTATAAACACTCACCTTCTCGTCAAGGCCAGACTGCTTCTGTCAGTGTTTTGCAGGACCTTGTCTGGAAATTGTCAAGTAGACTGTGTGAAAACTTCTGCGGTTATATTGGTAAAGTGAATTGGTTAGCATTATGTTTAACAAGAACTCCCTGCATTTCAATCACTGGCCACCTCTTGACCTACTGTGTGGAGTGTACATGTTCTGCCCGTGCTGCAACACCTCTGCAGGAGCTGTGATTGTGTAACTCATGGCATTGTTTCCTACGTCTTCTCTAACTGCACTCTGTAATCATCCTGTCTGCATTGCCAGAACCTGAGACTTTTACGCTCACACTGCACAGAATAATTGGCCAGCCACAACTCCGGGTGCTCACAATGAAACGAAAGCACAGAACGCCAAGTTGGTTTTGTCTACTGACAATGAAGTTTATTCAGACAAGGCAAATGAGTGTTCATTGTTGGAAAAAAGAAAGGCAGATTTCCTCTCTGTAGTTCTACTGTGGATGGAGAGTTAGAGGGGAAAAGTTCTGAAAGTAAAATACGGAGCTGCAGATGGATGGAAGGTGCTGACAATATGGTTTGTCTGCTCCTCCAGCAGAGTTCAGCGTTATGTCACGTTTCTGTAAATTGTAGCCAAATACTACTCCAGTATATTGTGAAACAAGCTCAGCCTTGTTAAAACCAGATCCTTTGACAGTAGCCATGTGGAAAATGGAACTTTTCACTGCACAAACTGCAACACTAACCAGATCCAACCAATTGTCTGGGGGGCAGATTGTGGACCTTTCAAGCAAGTAATCTGGCATTGAAGACTGCTGCCTCCAACATTTGACCAGTTTAAACTTGGACTCAAAGATTAAGTGACTACATGTCGGTGGTCAAAGGCCAAAGGCTTAATATAAAAAAGGATGTAGAGATAAACAGCGCTAATGTATACTATTATATATTAATACATATTCATTTATTAATTTATAAATAAACATGCATCACATACTTTCGCTCACCTTTACCTCCTCCTTTGACATGATATGATTGAAGAGGTTTTTCCAGATGGTTCTTGAAGCTTGGAACTAGACTAGATCTATCAGTTCTATGGCAGTTTTCCAGGATGCACAGGCTCAGTGGCGATGGCACTGCTCACTTGAACCCAGAGAAGCTGTAGTACTTTAATAGTAGTAGTTGTGATGGTAAAACCAATAAAATCCATGCCATTGTGGATGTTGCAATTCTTATGTATTCACTCCAATGGTCTTAGTCCTCAAAATACCACATTACTAACTACACAACTCATCTTGAAACTTTTCATTTTTAACTTTCTGCGGTGATGTGTTCTCTGGACACGGACTATTTCTAATTATGTAGGAAAAAGCATTGATAGAAGAGGTCTCGTCTGCATAAAAAATCTTATAGTAGGCAGCACGGTCATATTTTCTGAGAATTCTGTTGTTCAACTTGACATCCAAAATGAAATTCATTTCTCATCATTCTGACTCTGAGAAGCATTAACCACCTTGATTTCTTCATCCTTGAACTCAAACACTTCTGCTGGCGTTAAATGAGACAGTGGATGTGCTGTTGGAGAAACATTATTATCAGTTGGCTGGTTTTTCCTGAGCCTGTATTTTGCTTGAGATCCATTGCCCAACCAGTGGAGGCAGAAAGGTAGAACAAAGACAGAAGGAGTGAGTCAGACACCCAGAGCAATTCCATAACTCATTAAAACGTGGTGTTTATTGAGGCAAGACAGAAAAAGCAGACACATTTTGTTTAATGGACACTTATCCAGAGAGTCAATAAGAATGTAAACATGTTTAGCATGACAGTCCCAGTGGGAAGCAAAAGCCTTGCTTCTCATTGAACAACACAAAAACAAAAGCTCTGTGTTTTCTGACAACAAGTTGACCCTTGGCTTCAACAAGAGCCTCTTGTGGATTTGTTGTTGTTTTTCACACTGAATTGAAGATGCTGTCATTTATTGGAAAATAGCAGAACAAAAAAACAGAGAAATCCAAGGTTCCGCAGGCACACAGCTCTCACCCCCACAGAACGTACTATCTAACTAATTAATAAAGTATATTTATTTAAAAAACTGCTTCTCAGGTCAAGTGAAGTTTTTATTTTGCCCAAGCCCCGGTTCAGACTCTTTCCAACTTGCATGCAAATAACTTTTAGATCAACAGATTTCAATTGAATATGCTCCCAAAACAGTAAATGTCCCTGCGATGCACAGCGAGGATGCATTTTTTTCTATCTGTCTAATTGTAACCACAGTGTCAGATACAAAGATGGATGATGAAGCTCCTCTTTTGCTTCAGGACTGCTGACATCTTGAGGTAATGACGTGACCCGGGGCCAGGGTCTGCACAGTGGTAATTGGAGGATGGATCCGCAATGGCAAGGTGCTGTCAATACAAGTGCTGGACAATTGAGAGCCGCTCTGATCTGTCAGTCTGGACAATTCCCCTTTTTTTTTTATCACAACAAACCCAAAAAGCGACTCATCAGGAATGATGAGCACTTGAACAAATGGCTCTTCTTGAATCCAAACTGTGCTTAACAACATTTGTTTTCTGCCTTCATAACACACGAGTAACCTTGGCGTTCACTCGTCTTTTTTCTTTTGACAATTTAAAATCTTCTGAAACATTAACCTTTGTCGATTCGGAAATAAAGTACGGGGCGCTTGTTTGAGGAAGGGAGGTACGGGGTTGCATAGAAGTTAGTTTGGGGCCAATGTGCTGCGAAGCAAGGCCAGGATCTGCACAGGGGTAACTGAGGGATGGAGCTGCAGTAGCAAGGTCCTGTCGACCATTCGTGAGCCACCTTTGAATCTCTCAGAAATTCCCATGTTTTTTATAGCAACAAAATATTGTTTATTGTTTTGTTATAATTAAAACCTGATTCATTCCAAATGCATGATGGTATGATGACAACTCTGCTTGATGGAGTTTTTATTCTGACTCAAGTACTTGTTTTGAGTACTTCTACTTGAACGTGTGCAGTGGGTTTTGTTTTGATTTCAGCCGTTACAATTATAGAGCAACCGTACTTTTATTTGAGTGCTGTTTCTGTTAATCTACCCTCCACTGTGGGTAGCAGCAACAGTTTAGTTCACTCTGCAGTCATTAGCCATTCATCACAGGAACTTTATTCCTGAACTTTGGACATTATTCAGGAGGTTAAAATAATATCTGAAATCTGTGTAGGAAACACACTGAAATGTCAGGTGTAAGTGGAACCACTTAATATTAGTGTGTGCCTCTGTTACAACCCCAACAAGAAACATCTGGCAGTGGTAAAATATTAAATCTTTTCTGGCTTTCCTCAACCCCAGTGCACAGTTTGAAACCCACTCAAAGAGAGAGCCCAATTTACTTTCTCCAAGAGATGAAAGAATAATGTTTATATCTGATGCTATTTATTCTATTGGCAAAGCAGACAATGCATAAATGCTCTAAGTTGGGTTCGTGCAGAACAGATGGCGACCGAGAGGCAGTTTCTGGGTTATACCAGGATGCACATCAATTTGAGTAATTCTTCAATAGACCCCCAAACTCTCCGTTTCTGGGTTAAATACTCACACACACACAGATTTGCTGTATGGCGGGATGAGTTGCCGGGTTTCGCTCACCTGTTGCCTCACGTTGTTTCCTGAGAGACCTCCCTCTACATTTGATGGTGGACAGCCATCATCAGCATGCATGAGGCGCACAGAGATTTTGTTTTCCGCCTTCATTACACACCAGGAACCTTGACGTTCACTGTTAATATTTCTTTCAACAATTTCCAAACTTCTGAAACGTTGACCTTTGTAAATATTCATAAAAAAATAAAAATATTGGAAGAGCACAGAGAGTTGGCGGTGGAGGGAGGGAAGGAGGGGGTTGGACAGAAGTTAGTTTGGGGGCAATGTGCTGCGAGGCAAGGTTACGCTGCGCTACTTATTAAACTCTCTGCCTTGACTGAAGTGTGTCTCTGTGTGAACACTGTTTGCCTTGAGTTTCTGCGCCGCTGTATTATCTCTGCATGTTGGACGGGAGAGGTCACAGCTGGAGGCTAAGCTCTGCTATTCCGTGTGAAGAGGCTGCTGCTTATTGTGGACCCCAGCTTGCTGCTCTAATGAACTCTTTCACCTACTACAGTTTTCACTCTGTTGTCAGGAGCTGTGGGCCAAACTCCGGCAAAACAGCGTGATGCGGTATGAACCCGCATTAATAGAGTAATCAGCCACAGAGGGGGCAGCAGCAGGAGCCGCGCCACTGTTTCCCTCTGATGTATTTTTGTCGCGTGTTCCAGATATACGTCCTTTTTTTTATGTTAACCGTCCTCGGCCGAAAAAACAACGGAATTGCTTGTTCAAATGCCTGGAATGACTTGTGTTGTTTGTTTTCCACACAAGCAGCCTCTTGTGGCTTTATGAATAATGATTGTCCTCTGACAGTAGCGAGGCAGATATTTTGTGTGATATTGCTCTTTCACTACAGCACCTCTTCAGCAGGGAGGCTGGGGTGGACGTTTGGGTGAACAATGAATGCAACTTAAACAGAATGCGGTTGATTTCTCGTCTGATTTCGCACCAAACAAAAGCCAGTGACTGTTTTTATATAACGAAGAAATGTTTCTCTGACCTTAACCGTGACCTCGCCTCAGAAAATGGTATTTCTTTCCTAAACTGGTGTTAAAAGATTCAACTGGCTGATTTTCTTTTTTTTTTTGTTGTTGTTCTAAAGAAGTCCCAGGAAAAGCCCGAAACCTGAAGCGCATTTGTCCAGCACCACCAGCTGGAAGGAGGCCAACCAAGAGGAAGATATATTTTGTATGGTCTCCTGATCTACTTTTAAAAATCCATTTTTTTAAAAGCACACGGCTCACACCGCACCAACCACCTGATACTGAGAGGAGAACGCAGGCTGACTGTCGAAGGACACGCTGCTAGGGGCTGACTTGCTGGGAACTATTTCAAAAACAGACCAGAGTGCCCATTCACTGACAATGCTTGTTATTTTAACCAACTGTGACTGGGATGACAATGGCCAGGTGCGCTCTGGGTTATTCCAGTTCATGTTGGGAGTGTGTGTGTTGGCTTTGACCTGGTTTTACTGTAGTTTTCGTCCGACATATCAAGTAAGTTTCATGTGTCTGTTTCATTGCTCTATTCTATATAGAATTGATGGCAACCTATTGTTTTCTTTAAATACAAAACACTGTAAACATTGAATATGAAAAGGCTTTTTCATCAAGATCCAGAATGACTCATACCCAGGGAAAATGTTGTTGCAATTTTAAAGAAGGTAAAAAAGATCCTGGATAGGAACCAAAAATTGAATGGACTTCGTGACTCATACCTCATCTTTCAAACACATTCTGTGGAAACCCAGTCGTTTGTTTAATCTTCTCTGCACACAAAAGAATAATCAAAAAACAAATGGCAAAGGAGCAGCAGCGGTAGCATTTGTAAAATGAGCGTGTATTCAATTTAAATGTTTGGAAGTAGACTAAAAACATCAGTCCGCCGTGATGTCTAAAAATGTCTTTGTCCAATCAACAATCCAAACCCAGATATATATTTTATTTGATAAAATGCAACAGGTGATCACTTAATTATCACAGGGCAGGAAACAGAGAAATGAGAAATGTGATGCTGAAAATTGCTTCCACAATGTTAAAGAAAAGAGAAAAAACATTTCTGGATCCAGACCAAAATAGAATGGGTTATATCCTGACCCATAACACAACCCTCCATCGAGTTCTGCTGAAATCTGTTCAGTTGTTTTTGCGTAATCTTGCCCATAGACAAACAAGCAGACAGATGTGAAAACATTTAACTTCCTCTGGGTGGGAAACATTTAAACATGGATGTTTTGGCTGGCAGACAAAACATCTTATTATATTTGTATTACTCAGGCTCACATTTGCAAAAGTTTGACATATTGCAGAGAGAAGAACACCATTGGCTGCTTTTTTTTTTTATTCGGGAGACCTCTCCATATCAGTGGAGCCGTCTTGGTGGCGAAAAAAGAAAAATGGTCCCTCAGGACACTCCTCTGTCCTTCATGGTATCACACCTGCAGCAGTTTGGATCAACAGTTATGATTGGCCCAAGCAGTTTCGGGATGGATGGACACGGCGTGAATCAGAGGTGGGGGAACAGACGTGCCGATCGGTCTGGTGTCCAGGCCGCCGCGTTGTTTTCCAGGAACTGAACAATTCCCTCCGTCTGTTTTAGAGAGCCCCACCAATGATTACTGTTTTCTCTCAATGAACGTTAACGCTGGGTTATATTTCCCTGTCAAGTTGCTTCACAGGCCAAATCAATGGGAGCCAGTGGGTGTCAATGAGGGGCCCAAACTCAATTGCACCCACTCAACGACCCAGCTTGTCTCTCACATATCAATGGGCGTTTGTAGCTCCATATCAACTTTAATGAAGTCTGTCCCTTTCCCCACTCACACCTTTTAATCTCGTATTGATGTTTCTTGCCAGTGATAACAACTTATAAGTCACCTTTATAGAGGCAGTGAATAAAGTGGTAACTACAGCGGCTGAAAGGCCGTCAGAGGCAACAGCGCCAGTAAAAATAAGAAATATGTAATAGGATTCCCTTTATTCACGATGGAGAACTACTTTACAGACAACTATTGAGGGAAAATTGAGGGGAGATTGAAATCGTTTTTGATGTCTTTCTTTCCCATCTGTGACGGGGGAGGTTTATTTTTTTTCCCCGGCTCTTTGTGAGCGCAGACAGTCTGGCTGTGCTGTGTATGTGTGTGTGTGTTTTCTCTGATGGCTGGCATGCAGGAGCAGGGCTGGAACTGCAGGTGCAGCACAATACAGAACATCTGCATGTGAGCGGTGGTAAAAAAAAAAAAAAGAAAAGCGGCCATTAAAACAGACAAGCCAAAGCAAAATGGAAGGGCATCTGTCCTCTGTGTTTAATGTGGGCCGACCCCACAATTGTGATGTAGATAAGCATCACCCCGGCAGCACCTCAGGTGATTAACCGCGCGGTGTTTGTGTAGGATCGTACAAACAAACAGGTGTCCTCCACTCCCTGTGAAACTCATTAAAAACTCTGCTCATTTTGTTTTGGTTTCATTTTAACGCATCTTTGTAAACTGTACAGTGGCTGGTCTGAAGGAACAGCCCCGACGGTCGCACGGCTGTGACTGGAATTTATGTGAGCGTGCGTGTGCGTCTGTGTGTCTGCACACAGTCCCGGGCTTATCGAGGGCTCTAATGGGGTGTGGAGAGAGCAGCTCTACATCTCCTCTCTGTAAAATATGACTCCGGCAGACGGAGCACGTTGGCTAATGGCTGGTGATAGATTGAAATGCTTCGCGAAAGGGACAAAAGCAGGACACTCCAGTGTGCTAATGTCAGCTCTTAACATGCGGCGGACAAAAAAAAGATGGCTGGTGAGAGAAATGATACGGAAGACGAGAACAAAATGACGTCTAATGCGTCTCACGGCGAGCTGCAGGCAGAGCATTGTTAAAGCAAGTGAGGCAGGGTGTTAGTGGAGCTGTGGCAGATGCACCCGTGTGTGTGTGTGTGTGTGTGTGCTGTATGCGGCACATGCTCGCCTCTGAGCTTTTTCTGCAAGTCGTGGACCGGGTGTCTTTGCAGAAGGCTACAAAACCACCGTGTCAGCATCTTTTCTCCAGCGACCAATTAGCTGCCACATTCCTCCTCCTCCTCTCGTTTTTTATTTTTTATTTTTTTCAAAATAACTTTTCCCCATTTGCATCTTTTTCATTTGCTTATCTCTCATTCAACCAGCAGCACTTTTCTCTGCCTCCTAGGCTTTCTTCAGCTTCAGTGATGTCACACCTGCAAGATAATTGGATAAACTCAATTCGAAGCGAAGGCTCATGGATACCGAGACAGCGCGGCGCCGTTTAACTACTGCAGAAATGGGGCAATGTTGAATACACTCGGGCTGAAAATGTGGATTTCACCCTTGGTGAATTGGGGGGGGGGGGATTCACAACCCATCGTCACTGTTAAATGATCCACTTTATCTTGACAATAGTGCGGTAGGTGTTTTGCCTTTGAAAGCTCATGTGCATCGCGTCGGCTTCCACTCTTTTTATGTCACCCACAGCCAACGTGTTTCATCACTGCTGAGTCGCTGAGCATTTGTGTTCTGTGCATGTGCTTGACATGTACATGTCTATATGTAGGAGTTTCTACACAAGAGTAATTCTCCATTCCCCCGACCGACCGTCAGGACTCTGCCAACTCACTGGATCAATTCCTTCTGAATCTGGATGAATTATTAATGCCCACATTTTTTTCCTTTTTTTTTTTTTTTTACTGATGGGGAAATAATTTCAGATGGATTTTTTTCCTGCTCCCAATGAATTTGTCAGTTGTTTAAGGTGTCAATACTATTTCCAGACATTGCTCGGGCAGAGAGAATCGCTGATCAGGATTCTTGACATGGTGACATTGTTGCTCTGACCTTGAGCCTGATACTTAACCCAGCATGCGTCAATGCATATTCATAGACACCATTCACCCACATACCGCCAGGCAGCCATGTTGACACAGGGCCCTGAATGGCAATGTGTTACATGGCAGGAGAATACATTACCAGCTGCCGATGTACCCTCTTTTTTTTCATTTCTAACAAGGGAGGCAATGTGGTTTCCATATGATAACGCTAGTCTGAATTCTTTCAACGAGTGCTGTGAGCAGAACTAGAGCTTAAAGAGGGTTATATTGCTTCCACTTCAACTTTCATTATGACTTAATTAAAGTTTAAATTTAATTCTGCATCTTTAGAGGCTGAATGAAACAGGATTCTCCTGCGATTGCCCCCATAATTCTGCTGCAAAGTGACTTAAGAGGCAAATGATATTGTTAGCATAATGTCAAGGGTGGTGCCAACGCTACTCCGGGGCGGTGATTGACGGCTCTGTTTGTGCGAGACCTCAGCCGGAGCAGGATGAATAGAGCACAGTTAGTGTTGCCAGCGAAGATCAATAGGCTACAGTCTCAGGTAAGCACTGTAGCTTCACCCTTTGGGCATTTCCTGAAACAATGATAAATGTGAGGCGTTGCTTGCTTTGAAATGTGATATTTTTCATTTGTCACATTACATCAAGTCATATCAGTGATTACGCAGGCAAAGAAATGAGGAACGGAGGCTACCATGGGACATTATTCCATTATCTCACGGAATAATGTTTTGCAGAGCCTCAGTGGACCTCGATAACAGCCAGGCAATATCAACACCAGGATATTAGAAATCCATGTTTAAAGTTTTTGCACTTCAGTCCTGCTGCTGAAATATCAAAGCGAAGCAGCGATGCGCGTCAGTGTCGGCATTAAACTCAAGATTGTCCCACAAGGTTTTTGATTTTGAGCAAAATTAGCAGGATGATATATGAGACACACACTGCATGTGGAAATCAGACAGGACACACACAAAAAAAAAAAATCTGGGGAGAATCTCATTGCAACAAGAGCGCCGATCTGGTGGTGCAGTAATCCGACCACACCGGCTCCCGGGGGACCTATCAGCATCTGTGGCGGACAACAAATGGCTTTACGGCCCCATCCCACGTAACGACCACAGAGGGAGAGGATAGGGGCCCTGGGAATGACCTGTAAACCAAACACATCACCACATTCAATCTGCTGCCTTATTAATCTAATCAACAGCTCATTCCGTGCTCCTCGGAGACAGCCATCATGGCAAGGGAGAGAAACCAAAGCAGACAATGACAGTCTGGTCTATTGGAAACTGCTTTAGGGATGACTTCCTTTCCCAATTAAAGCATGAGAGGCACGGAGCTTCTGTAAAAACCACGCTGATAAGATTAAGGTACTGCTTGTTTGTCACCTCGTGTTTTCATCAGCACAAACAATGAAGCGCTGAGAACAACTTATCTCCTCTGACTTTGGAGGCAACACCGACTGTTCAGGAAACAGATACGTAAATATGAAACTGACATTATAGTCATTCCTTCCTGTTGATTCGGCAAACTGGGCTTGATACATGTGATCGTTAATTTCTTAATCTTTGACCCTGACTATCAATGAGGAGCAGAACACGACGACATGTTAACAAGAGTTATATTCTTCATATTAACAGCCCCAGGGAGTCAGCCGACACAAAACATGCACACATGCATGCATAATGTACCAACACATGCTAACACATACCCATACATTACTGACAAGCCGACAAGGCCAAACTGTAAAAGTGAATAATAGAACAAATAACCAATGAATAATAAACAAATGCATGAATTTATCACATATTTTTGGGGGGAAAGAGAAAGTCAATCTGTAAATCTTTTAAAGAAGATCAGTAGGACACTAACACTAACACTAACTGGAGCCTTGTTTCCAATAATTGCCTTATATTAATTAAATGTGCATGGGTAAATAAATGTTACTCTCAACAACTTTTGGAATGGGTCACACAGGCGGCCTCTCCCAGCAACACCACCAAGTTCAGATCGAACAGATCACAGCTTCCAGAGCTTGACAACTTCTCAAGGTTTGTTTCTTTTGTCTTTGCAGACCCTGGTGGTAGACGAGACGGGACGACCATCAGCTGAAACGTTTTACTGACATTGTCCACATCAGAAAGAATATTAAGCCATAACAGTTTCTCTGAGTAAAACCCAAAATCTGCTCTCATTCATTTTTTTTCCACCTCCATTTTTGTGCATCAACCAAGGACTCATGTCTCATCCTGTGTAACATTTCCAATCTTTTACCAAAGACACGGAATAACAATTTAAAGCCTTCATCTGTGAATACAAAAAGTATTTTATTGGACTTTTTGAGGACTGCTGAAGTTGTCCAATTGGAATTTCAATGCAGACAATGCTGTAATGATTTATACTGAAAAACATCGACAGGTCTAATCCAAAATGTTTTTGTAGATACTATTTAGGATTTTATGTGTTAGATAAAAAGAAAAATGAAGTCTGCACCATGTACTGTAGCGGCGTGGGCTTGGATCCAGCCTGGGTTCTGTCTTTTTTTTTTACAGCAAAGACTTTAGCAGAAATGTTAAAAACAAGAATAAAAAAAACCTACACCAAACCTTTTAGAGCATTTTTGTATAAGAATGGAATATTTCATCAAAGGGTTGTGTAGACAATTCTCTGGTCGGACTTCTATCAGATACCAAATATATATTCAAAACATCTTAAGCCCTTATTAAGCCACATTTAAATGCACCAAATGCAGCAAGAGTCGATGGAACAAAGAAATGGTCTGCTGCAATTGGATTATGAAGGGAGACTGCTTTAAATCCTCAGCTTTTTTTATTTATTATTTTTAACTGGATCCAAATCCAAGGGGATTAAATAACCCGTTGGTGTAACAAATGAAGTGATGCTTTAAAATGTTCAGAAATGAGACTGGACTCTGTAGACTAGACTCTTTAGAGACCCAGGCTGGAAAGACTCAAAGTGATAATTATTCCAGCAGGATGAGCAACGGCTGTTTGCAGTACTCTAGCAAAAGTGGAAAGTTTGTGAAGGAGACTTTTCTGCAGTTGATGTTGTTGGAATTGTATTTATTTTACCTGAAAGCGAGATTATATCTATTGCAGCAGAAGAAAACTCAGCATAGTTGTTTCCACCGGCGTTGTTATGATCATATATTAAAATGAGGACACTAACTTCCTGTCCGCTCACTCTAGCGTTCGGTAAATCCTTAAAATCACCAGCTGCTCTCACTGTTTTATCCCGCCACTAAATAATGGGTCTGGCTCAGGCTGTATTTACAGGGTAATGAATGGGTACCGCTCTCGCCTTCTCATGCTTACACACAAAAAGTGTCATATCCAGGCCACGCTCAAACAAATGGAGCGCACACACACACACCAACACGTGCAATCATGGACACACACCTGTGAAAGTAACGAGTGTCTGCCTGCGCTCCCCGGGATCATGTTTGTCTCATTTAGCCTCCATTGTTATCGTGACAGAAGCTGTAAGCAAACACATTCAATGTCAGAACATACAAAAGATTGGACTGATGTATGATTTGAATTGAAATCACCAAATGAAAAACAAATTAGATGTTCATTTGATGTTGCGAGGGACGCAGTCCATCACCGTTTGTTTGCTCAAACCCCACAACTGTAATTACTTTGAACTAATTTACCTGTTTGTTTAGTGAACAGTGTTCAGATTTTCCACAAGAATTAGTTTCGTAATGACTCAAGGTAGATTTAACATTTGCTGCTTTGGAAATGTGCAGAGTGGTAAGGATTCTATTTGAGATAAAAGCTTATTTTGCTGTATAATATTATAACATTCCTTTCACTCATCTACCTACTGACTGCACAATGCCTGTCTTGGCATCGGCTTTGATACTTTGACAGTTTTTCAGTAAATCATTCAAAAGAATGAATACATATAAAACCGGACACACTTGAACAGCAACAATGAACATCCTGCTTCATTAAACGAAGAACATCAACTCTAAAACCCTCACTGCAGATAAAGCAGGTAGAACAGAAAATAGATTTCACGCTGCATCGTGGACTGGTCATAAAAATCCCTGCACACAACGAGCAGCACACACACACTATGTTGCAGAACTGGGATTAGAAATGTTTCAGGAGAACTCACTAAAAACGAGTGGCTCTGGAGCTTAAACCAGGCAAACCAGGCAGGACCAGAACGTGTCAGTAACCTGTTTCGCATTCAGCTGCCCAGGTTTACTGATGGCACTGTAAGTTCTCTCAGAGGCAAGTGGAAACTTTCCCAACAGACTGTGAAAGCACCTCACTGGCTTTTAAAGTGTTTGGAACTAGTGATGTCACTGCCTCTGACAAAAGAGAAAAGCAGAAGATGAGATAAACGAATAATAGATGTTGTTATGATTGAAAATTATGATTAAGATTATATAAGATAGGAACCCTCTGTTGGTCAGGCACAGCTCTTATATAACAGGAGCGGGGACATATTGTCTACCGACAAACAGATGTTTGCATTTGTTTCTGCCGGAGAACGGAGCGGCAGCTCAGAATGAGTAGGATGTGTGACTGCAGTGTTGCAAGGGCACAGCTGTACCTCATGCGCTCACTGCATATAAAGCATAAATATCATTCACTGCGACAGTACCACAGAGACGTGGTCCACAGAGCTATATCCGTATTTCACGTTGACGGCACATGTATTTACAATGTATTCAAAGAATGATATTGGCCATTCCTGTTTATCACACTCTGTTCAACGCGTCAACAAGGATGTGTTTCTTCCAGGTTTGAGAAAGCTGTAGTTCAATTTTGAATCAAACGTGCTGATGTTTGTGAAACTTTAAAGAACACTTTCACTAAATTTTGCAGCCTGATTTATTGATTTGTGTCTTCGCTGGACAGATTGAGTTGCTGGCTCCTGTGGACAGTGAATTCTGAATGTACTGACATTGTTTGTTGTTGTCTTTTCATGGGATTTGTAAAAACTTCACATAACCCCATAGAACAACACCACCCATATTCTTTAGGAAGGATTCATGTGTTTTTATGGATATAGGTATAGCGGACACATGCTTTATGCGGGACCTTCCATCTCTGAAGACGGAGATGCGGCACAGGGTCACGCGGGTCACGGTCCTGTCCAGCAGGCCAGTAATGCATGTGACAAATGTCAGAGAATCTGGTGTAACTGTGAACCTATATAGATTTATTGATTCCTCCTCTTTTTGTTTGTCTTTGGTTCGCCAAAGCCCTCGCTCAAGTTTTATGCCCACTGCAGGCCATAAATATTTTCTCGAGTCAGCAGCCTCCTTTCATTTTATACACTGTCTCTCACCTCTTCCCTTTGTGTGACCGGCATCTTTTCCTAGAGTGGATTTGTTTTGTCCCTTTTGTTCCCGCGCAGCGCTAATCTCCCTCATCTGCGCCGCCGTGGCCTGCTCTTTCACCCTCGCACACTTAGAGGGACTGTTTGTAGTAAAGATTTTAATCTAACTGCTAATCTTTATGGCTTTTCTCTGGCGCAGGGCACCGAGCCTGTATAGCTGGGTGTTTTGCCAGAGACGTAGAAACTCTCGGGAGTCTCAGAAGTTCTGTTGTGAGCCGCGTTTAAAGGGAAGAAGTTTCCCTCACCCTCACACCTTCAGAATGCACCAGCTGTCACCACCGGAGTTGTCAAATTGCGGAGCCAAAAGGTGTGTCAGGTTGTATTTGTTTAATGATGATGCTCATTACTTGTAACTTCTCGCACTGCTCCGTTTTCCTGGCCATATACTGAGCCAATTATTGAAAAAAAAACCTCAGTGTGTGTGTGTGTGAAATCCCCCCCCCCGGTGAAACCCCCCCCCCCCCCCCCCCCTTCTTCTCCCCCTCCTGGCTAGCAAAGCAACATATATCTGTCATAATGAGAAGCAAGCAGTGCTTTACCACTGAGCTGCCTCTCATCGCTAACATAGCACAAAGAGATTTACTAATGCAGGCTGTTAACACAGCCAGTTTTATACTCGGCCTGGTTTTATACAGCAGTGCAGCAAGCAGTCCCTGGACAGCATGCATTATACACATCTAATTAAGTCTTCACATGTCTATAATAAACCACATTATGCCTTTGGGGCTAGAGGGCAAGGCAGGAGCTGGCACTGGGTATACGCGAGACTGTCAGTTGTCAGTGTGGACTTGTGCACGCCCACATGTGTGTTTACGTTTCGTAGAATCGTGTCTTGATAGCTATTTAACTTTCACTAATTAACCCAGAATAAATCAGGGCAGCACAGTAAATATTTGTCGCCTGGGAGGGAGTGAGGGGACGGAGGAGCTCTCAGTAGTGCCATCCCACCGTCGAGCGATACGGAAGGGCCGGATGTGTGTTTTTGAGGGAGCGGCGCGCGGTGAGGTGGGACAGAGCGAGGCAGAGAGACACAGGGAGGGAGTGAGAGAGAGAGAGAGCCAGGCAGAGGAGGGCAGCCAGCCAGCTGTTGGTATAGCTTGATTGGCCTGTGGAGAGCTGCCTCTGTATTTTCATGGCACCAGTAAAGTGCAGTGCTCCCAGTGGCAGGTGGCCGCTGCCCATCGCGTGCCTCCCCCGGGTCCGGCAGAGGCAAAGATCATCAGCGGCTGTGCTCTTCTTTATTAAACACCTTCATGGTCTGCGGCTTATCAGCCACCAACAAGAAAACAGGGAGGCACTTCACCTAGAATACCTAATCAGCACATAACGGTGTAGAAAATCATTTGAAATGGTACATCTACACCGTACTCGCCTTGCTGCCTCTGACATCAAAGAGTTTTCAAGTCAATGCCGCCCCCAACAGCCCACACAAATTGACACAGGTCAATTTAATCGGGGCATAGAAGTGCGATGCACTTGCGTGTTTTGGCGAAGCTGAGTTTGGCAGCGGGACAGATGAGGGTACAGTGAACCCAGGAAAGAGAATAGACCTGTAAGTGCTCTGAGTGCTTTTCCCCAAGCAGCTCGAGAGACGCCAGGTCCCGGTCACCGTGTTTGTGACAATCACGCTACCTCACATCATCAGTTGGTTTAGTTGTTTCCATGGCAACACAGAATACAGTAACTCCCACCTTGTCGCCAGCCCCGGCTCCATCTGAGTCGATAGTCGTGGTGTTTGCTCTTTACTGTGCCAGAGAAGCCGTATTTTCACATTGCTGGCTGTACAAGGCAAAGCAAACTCCATTTTTCTCTCCGTCTCTCTGCCTCGGTTTTTCTCCATCTCTATTTTTTTTCCTCCTCTGTCTCTCCGGAGGAGAGTAATTCAATTCTCTGAATACACTTCAGGGAGGAGGAGTGTGAAGACTCATTTAAGCTTCCCTAACAGTCGTGAGTTTTTCGACCAAATGTTACTTATTTTCATTGGCACCGCGTCCTGGACATTTTTTTTCTGCGATAGCCCAGAAATTCAAATATTTCAAAGATTATATATCTTGGAATCAGATATGGGATCTAGCAGAGAAAAGTACAAATCACATTTTTGGACAAATTTCTTTTTTTTATTTAAAAATAATCAATTAACAAATTCCAGTTTTTATCATAACCTCAAAATCGATTGGCCTTCGGATGTTTATAGCCCCTCACACTCACTATTTGTCATAGAAAAAGAGAATAATAATTGACTGATACTTGCCGTATCAGAATGTGGCTATTATCTGGAGACAATGAGTGTGTGGTTCATTTCTTAAACGATTCTCTTTGTTATTCAAATGTATTCCATTGTGCAACCTCAGCACCGCGACGGCAGAGCAAAGACTCAAAATTTGTCTGGTGAATTAGTCAAAGGTGAGACAGACTGTTTCGACAAAAGCTTTGAAAAGACATATTGTAACACGACGGCTCCTCACAAAGGTTATCTCCCTCGCCCGTCCTTGAGCGATTCAAGCAAGTCAGCAGACATTCTGCAGAACAAAGTCTCTGTAGCTGTGGGTGTATAGATATATATACACACACACTTCTCATATAGGCTACATATATACAGTATATAACAGGCAGGCAAGCCTCTACCAAATGGATGTCCATTTGTAATTAGGATTACAGTCAGATTCAAATGGAGTGCTTACTTGGCTCTGCGGTGTGAGCTGTAGCAGGGAGAGCTCCCTGCTTGTGGATAGAAGCTGGCAAGAAGGGCAGGATGTGGGTTGGCAAGAAGGGCACCGTGTCACTCCCGACCTCTCGGAAGGGCTTTGCTGCGAGGGGGAACAATGACATGCGTCATGCTTGGCCAAGTCCTGCTCCGGCACTGTAATAATACCCAATTATAACCTGGACTAATTGGAATGGCGCTTTGTTTTTCTTTCTGTTATTTCAGAAAGCTGACAGCAACAACTCATGGAAGGATCGATGGCGGATTACGAGGCTCATGGAGCTGCATAGAGAGGACGGCTCAGACTGAGGCTGCAGCTCTCATTAAAACCTGGCCTGATCTCAGCCAAGCCCTGGGAAAGGAGGGGTGAAAAAGGCAAGAAACCAGAGGAGGGCAGGGAGAAAGGCGGGAAGAAAACCGAAAGCTCAGGGAAACAAAATCAGAGAGGAGGAAAAGTTGACTGTCCCCTTTGGACATGGCCTCTGCTGGACTCTTATAAATGGGCATTGTTCCCCATGAAGCACACAGTGACTGTTTACAGTTTCCCATAAAGGAGGGCTTTATTCCTGCTCAGGGATGCATTGTGACAAGATAATTTGAATAGCCGAGGTCTTACCACAAAGCTATAAACATTTATGGGCAGTTGACATGGAGAATAAAGAATGAGCCAAGTAACCTCTGCAGGATGCCGCCGCCTGACTCGGTGACACAACCAACGCTCCACTCTACCTCTCCGAGACCGACAACCGCCATGAATATGCCGAGAGGTGGAGTGAGAACACAAGAGATCCGAACGAGGGGAATGGACAATGCAAAGAAGTAAATAAACTGAGGCAAAGAAAGAAAAATAGAGGGTGTGATGGCCAACAGAGACAATGCCAGTCTTTGATGTCCCCTTTGACTCGTCCCTCAAATGAAACGGTGGTGCCTTGTTTTTATGTTTTATCACAGAGTCGACTGCCAGAGCAGACCTGTGGGAGCAGCCAGACATGAGGCTGAATTCGATTAGACAGTAATCTGAGATGGACAGGCAGCGGAGCAGTCAGGGCCGACGAGCCACAGGGACTCCACGAGCAAACGACCACCCTGCTCTTTCCCTTTCCGCACCATTCATCGCGGTGCGTTTGTAATCCGCGCCCTTGTCTTCCTCGACCAGGTTGCCTTTCCAGCGTTTGTTTTTAATTCTCACAACTGTCCTCTGGGGTACGAGCAGTAATAATATCAGGCGATGAGAGCGAGAGAGGCCATTAATGAATTACTGACCAACTGGATCTTGGGGCTGCAGCGTGTGCTGAGGTCTTGGGGAATTGTTCATATTGTGTTACATTTTTTTTTTTCCGCGAGACTCTCACATCCGCACGCAATCTCTTTCTTTCCGTCTGTGCTCCCGAGCTGCCGCCTTCCTCCTGCCTCGCTTGGCATTCTGTTCATTCTCCAAGATGTTTCCAGAGTAACCAATGATTAACAATTATGCCAGTGCATCTAATTAATGCCGACTAATTATGAGGTTGAGATGCTGACAGGGAGCGAGGGGAAGGATGGGGAAGATTGCAGCATTAGAAATAATCAGGAGAGAAGGGGAGGAAGAAGAAGAAAAAGATGGAGAAAGGGAGAAATAGAGAAGATTTGGAATGAGTATCTTATAATTGGCGTGCTCCGTTTTTTTTGTCTCAGGACCTTGAGCTTATTACATAAAAATATGGATAACTTGTGCATACAATTATAGATGGTACGCTCACTCATCTAATTTGTTGGCCATGTGGATCTAAAAGAGAAAGATGTCTGTTTTTCCTTTTCCGTGCGGCTTGTGAATTATGTTCAAACCGCACAGGGCCCCTGGAGTGGCAGCCATAATTACATCCATAAAAGGGCTACAGATTTAGTTTCTATCTAACAGTGATTCTCTGTTCATTTGTCAGCAAATGACGAACCAAAAATAGTGAACACAAACACCCTGCAGGAGACGCACATCTTTAATATATAGAAATCCCATGAAGCAGGGACTGCTCTCTCTTCATTTGCCCCTCCTTTACAGTCCTGAAGAAGCACGGCACGAGCGTCAGCCCACTTCCCCACCTCAAGCTATACTTCATCAAGAAAATAGCTAAGAAAAACGACCTCTCTCCGCGGCTCATAATGAGGCTGCGTGGAACATTCATTAGCATAGTCGGTGTCTGCAGCCCCACGGTATGTTGGAGCTTTATGTTCGGTGACGTTTTTATGCCCACAAGCATTCTGTAAGGGCTCCATAATAATGTCCGAGGAAGAAAACACATCATATATTAACCGAACATGATTTTTGCTTCCTATTCAAATGAGCTCATCTGAAGAGGACCAAGGCAGAGGGAGGAAGAAAGGAGTTTGGGGAATTTCCCGGAGAATAGTAATTATATTCAGAGCAGTCTGTGATTTAGAGTGTGTCTGTTTGTTGTTTTTGTCTTCCTTTGCGGAGCAGGGGTTGGAGACAGTGCACCTCGGAGCGGTGACACGGGTCTTCCCCAGTCCTCCTTTAAGTGCATTAAACCAAATGATTGACAATTATTGAAACCACACGAAGCCTGGGGCAAATTACTCGAGCTGAGGAGCTGAGACACCACTTCCATGGAGGTGTTGTCTGTCTGCTTTCAGCGTGCACGTGAAGGCTTTTGAAAAGAATACTCGCTTGTCATACAAATGTTATTCATCGGTTCCACAGACTTTCTCTTACATCTTGTAACAGGCTGGGTGGCAGACCGGGAGAGGCTAAGCAATGATCTTTGAGTTGCTGAAATATCACGGTGGCCTCATCAGACACACACTGAGCTGCATCGGGGGGGAAACCAGGGCCAATAAGCCTCAACTCTGCTGATGTTTGTCAATATGATGTTGAGCACAAGGCGTTTTATAAGCAGCTATTTGTGCTTGAGATGCCGTATTCAATAACGCTACACACTGGACAGACGTCTGCCTGAGTGGATTCCCATCTATTCTCTGAGCACTCGGCCGTTTTAGTTTCAAGCTAGGGCGCATTAGGTCGGATGGGAAACTTAAATAGTAAATCAATAGCACAGTTGCATCTGTCGCGGCTCTCACGTTTCATCTAGCGTTTCGGCCACTTGTGTTTTCATTGTCACTAACCCTTGTGTCTTTTCAGTCACTGCCCTCCATCCGGTCACTTGCCGGCTGACTGCCGCGCAAACTGCCTCTCTGTATTTCAACCCACCGGTGGTTAGATCGTCTTCCTGCTCATTACTGAGCCCCTTATAACTCTCTCAGGCTTTTATACCTGCCTCATTCCTGTCTCTTGACTTGGATCTTACTTGTCACCACTTTGTACCCTCTGTGTCTCTCTCCTGGACTCTGTTCTGCCTTTAAGTTTCATCGTCACCTCTGTTTCACCTGTGTCATTAGTCTTACATTCAGTTCTAGCCTTGTTAACATCAAATAAATATGTATGAAATAATATATAGCCTTCATCAAAGGAAAGGCATTTATTTGAGCCGTTCAAGATTGCACCTCAAAAGGAAAATAAATCAAAATTCAAAGATAGCACACCTCTTTTTTCCCCCCCACAGCCATCCTTACTTAAAAGTCCATTAAGTTGCAGCGAACTGTGAATGGTGAAAATTCAAATGTGAGCAGAATTGCATATTAAACCCTTCCTTTTCATAAATGACATTTTTGTTAACGGCAGCTTAAGAATGATTTCTTTTTGAATCGCGAGAAGCTGAACTTTGGGCATTTAGTTGCAGGCTTCTGACAGAACTAAATGTCCAGTTAATTAGTTTTCTGGCATGCAGGGGTGTCTGCGAATAGGAGGAGGAATAACGTCAGCTGAGTCTGCTTTTCAAATTCGTGTGGCGAATGCCTTTGGGGCGAGCCAGATGTAGTTGTCAGAGGACAAGAGATGAAAAATTCCTCTAATATGATTCCTCTTGTAAAGCATTACATTACAGCTGCCATGTCATGGGGGTCTCAGGCAATTCTGCTTCCTGTGAGACAAACATTTTTATCTGAGGCAATAAGTAGCAACAGCTCCCATCGTGTAGGTACAGTACATTTCATTTATTGTATATGATGTAATAGGCTTACCCAGTGCAGTAAACATTAGAGGGGAATAGCTCACTGAATACTGTTATGAAAGTCAATAGGGCCACAATAACATAAATCAATGGCTGACAACAGCCCAAAGCTTATGCAATGTTCTACTAAATTAGGCATGTAACAATTACAGTGGTGCATTTTCTCCTCTCATGTGTGACCTTTGATTAAGGCTC
Source organism: Pseudorhombus dupliciocellatus (assembly GCA_016785235.1). Lineage (NCBI taxonomy): Eukaryota > Metazoa > Chordata > Actinopteri > Pleuronectiformes > Paralichthyidae > Pseudorhombus > Pseudorhombus dupliciocellatus. The sequence goes on along the minus strand of JAFBJW010000130.1, from coordinate 2,359,108 downwards.
TGTCAGCAGGGGGTAGAGCGCTTCATGCATGTCCGGTGTGATTACTCTGGGTGGTGCAAGGTTTCAAATTTATGAGCCAAACCTGCGTCTGTGTGTGTAATTTTGCGCGGACATGCATACATTCATGAGATGGATTTCCAGAGTTTGTACAAGAGGGGGGGTGGGTGCAGGAGGTGAGGGTGGATTGTGATATTTGTGCGTCATTAAGATGGGGCTCGGCGCACAAACGATTTCACGGGCATCTGCTGTTTGCAATCCTCCAGTCAGGCCGGACTTAAACTGCAACTGGGATCATAGACTTCCCCTCCGAATGTAGCCCAGAGGAATCTACTATTCTTTCCCCAACGCCTTAAATAATGTGCTGTAACATTTTTCATGTAGTGACCCTCGGTTCAAAGCAGCATGTTGAATATTTTAGTATAGCAGGATCCAAAACCTTTGAGCAACACTCAAGCCTCCATGTTCCATCCACAGTCGTGTGGATCAAAACAAGAGGAATGGTCTTTAATCCCTCTGCCAGGCAGTTACAAGGGTCATTATGGTTGCTTTTGAAGACTTTATGCAAAATGATGAGCCAGGTAAAGTGTTGCATGTGAGGGGGAACCCTGGGTGATTGACCTTGCTGTCTGGAGCCTTGTCAGCAAGCAATAAAGAATGGTTAAATGTTAAGGCGGAAACTAAAGTGCTTGAAGGGCTGCACGTACTCTGCATTAATGAAATAATGGCCCAGCTTATTTCATATTCTGTGTAAACCAAGGTCACCATTTCCTGCTATGGAATGTGAGGGGGAGAACAAGTCTGTGTATGTTTGTGTGTGTGCCTGTCTGTCTGACTGACTCTGGGAGGTTTCCAAGGGGAAAATATTGGAATGATTACCCGTTGATTAACGATCTGTCTTACAGGTATATGCAGTTTCTGGATTAACAATGCAGATATATCAGTGCCATGATTAAATTTAAGATTAGAAATGCCATGGCAAGGCACCTGAATGATTCAAATGAAGCAGTCCTGGGGTTAAGATAGCAGGTTGGTTCCAGATTCACTCCCCCTTTTTGGACTGCACATTCAAACCTGAACCAGGATGTGGGTTTATGTATAACTCCCTCACTTTAACTCTCCTTGCAAACATTAATAAATGTGACAGACTAAATAATGGGGATGAATGGGAGCCTATTGCATCAAGCAGCCGCACATTCTCTCTGTGTGTTTCACTGCAGTCTGTGTGAATCAGAACGGATTCATTTAGATTCACAACCAAAAGGTTTCTAATGGAGCAATTTGAGCTGTTAGCATCCAGATGTCAAAACTCCTCAGTGTGTCCTTTCGGTCAGCCATGACAGAAACGGAGCTCGTGATTGGTCTAATTGAGATGACATTTCCCCATCTCTGTGGAGAAGGTCAGCCCAAAGTCAGCGAGTGTAGGTGCTGATGTCGCCGCCCGTTTTCTGCCCGTCCCGCTGCAAAGACAGACACATCCATCTGAAGCTATTAAAATCGTGTTGACCTGCCCTCCGACGTCCTACTGTGATTATCATCTATTAAGGCTCAGCACCACTGAGACAGCGCTCACAGCGGAGGCAGCTGGCTGAAAGCTTAACGGGCCACGCTGTAGGTTACACCTGCTAGTGTTAATATGGTCAGTGATCACGGAGTGAAAGCAGGGAACACTGGCAGTATCCCTCTGGGAAGCCCATGGAAACGTGCACTGACACTGCAAAGTGTTTGGCTTGATGTTTGCAGCGATCTCGCAGGAATTAAGCAGCGGGGATTCAGTTGATGCAGCTGGATGGGGCAAATAGACATTTTAACTTCTCCTGTCGAGGAAGGAGAGGCAACATGTTGCATACAAATAACACAGGAGCAGCAATTTGGTCTCTTGAAGGGGTTGCTTCACCCACATGACTGATAGAAAGGGATGACTGCCTCGATCACCGGTCAGAGGTGATACACGATATGATGAATCATTCAGTAGTAGAACTTTATATCTATGCAGATCAAACCGTGTTTCCTGGGAGGACCGCATTGAATCAGAAGCAGAAGCAGCTTTATTGACCAGGTTGTTGTCATACAAGGAATCATACAAGGAATTTGTTTCCGGCAGATCTCGAAGTAATTGAAAAACAAAAGAAAATCTATATCCATATAGACATGGCATAATTATGGCTATACTATAAATATATATATACACACATGTTGTGGACTAAGATTTGAGTCTGTGCAAAACGTTGTGCAAATCCTGCAATGCAAAATAGAATTTTCTGTAATCCAAAAGGACAATAAATTGCAAATCGAAACAAACTGCATATTGAATGGGAGGAGGCCAACAAGAGGAAGAAAGTATGTTGAGCTAGTAGAACAATGCCAAAGCAACAGGTGGCAATGGAGGGGCCAGCCCTTTCAGGCGGGGTGCTGAGGGTCCATAGACCAGTCTCTCTGCAGGGCCTTTATCATGCTGGAAATGACAGGAACCAGGGAATGAAGGGCCACTGATGTGGCAGAAGTTGCACCAAGGTGGATGTTGATCAGCTGTGGGTGAGGAAACATTACCTGGACACAAGCTGGGGACTGATCAACCCAGGTTGGGTCGCCTGGGTGACGGTGTCTGATTGTTCAAAAGCTACAAAGTGCATTGCATTGATGAGACAGATAAGAAAATAAGCATCTGTTAAAACAGTTAGAAATCATGCATAGAAGGCTATTTCTTATAAAAAAGTATGTTTCCAAGCAATGATTTTAAAACAGGTAATGAGCTGCTCTGCTCCTCAAGCAAGACGTCCAGGAGCTAAGGCGCCTTGATGGCAATGGCTCGGTCACCATCAGTAAACCAGCCCTGACCTTGGAAAGTCTTACATCTTGGAGCAAAAGGAGTTAGTAGCTGAAATATAATTGGCGTCCAGATAGTGCAGAGCTTTAAAAGTTATTAAAATAATCTTAAAAATCAATCCTAAATGTAACTGGCGGAGGGATTATCGGGAGCGGTATATACCCTAACATGGTGTCAGTTAAAATGCGAGCAGCAGCGCCTCTTCCACCTGCTGAAGTGGAGGTGACTGACTGGCACGAAAATAGTGCATTACAATAATAATCAAAAAAAATTAATCACTATGGGCTACAAAATCAAACAGTCAGGTACCACAGTGTTTCAGTTAGTAAAACAACCTTTCACATGAATGATTGATTGAAATTGAGTTGTCAGATGTTTCATTCAACCAATCAGTCCCTGTGAAGTATCTGATTTTAGACCAAATAGACTTGTTTACAAACTTCAAGACTTGTGTATTTAATCATGAATATTTAACCTAAGAAGCAAAATTCATCAGAATATTAAATCAAGTTTTGTGAGGCTTTGCAACCTGAGCACAACCAGACGTCCCTAGGAAAACTAAAGCATTTTTAGTGGCATAGCAATTACTAGCCTTTCACACATTTTAGTGTTGCTACTCGTCAGATGTAGTTTGCTCAATTTTCGAGCTCAGTAATTCACATCACGGCCGTTATTCATTCAGTGATTTAATTTAAAAATCAAATTGCAATGTTGACTTTGAAGGCCTGTTTTGTTAATCCAGACAGTTTCAAAAAGTGTTTCACCAAATGTACAAAATATGTCGTCTGCAACTCTGCAGTGAAGGTCAACAGCCCAATAACACACATTACCCATAATGCCATGAGCCATGTGGCACTCATAGCATTTTCAAAAGCAGCGCAACACGATTACGTCATCAAATTCATCAAATGTCATCAAATTCAACTGACGCTTTTTCTTTAGTAGTTCTATTGACAATGTGTGGAACATAGAGCAACTTGAACCCCTGTGGAAAGATGAATTGCTTTCTTTGTTTATTCTCACACAAAACTACTAAAAACTACTTGATGGATTTTTTTGAATAAAACATAGAGAAACAATGAGGGATGAGTCAGGGAGGAGCCAAGACAAATCTGTTAAATAATTTCCACTTTCTTTGTGGGATCAGTTGTTTTTCCATGCATCACAGCATGATAACGAGACAGATAATTACGAGTGTGGATCCAGTGACTTTAAATGTGGTTTCATAAGGAGACTGTTGGACCTTGGTGGAGGCATGAAGTCTAGTGAGGGCCATTCTAGTTTGAGAGGTAATTGTACACTCTCACCTGCGAAGTGAACCAGCAGAGCTTGATAGTGTGTGGTGCAGTGTAAGTGGCACAGTTCTTTAAGAAGGCATTGAGTTGTCTTCTCTGAATTGCAGCGTTACCCCCCCCAGGCGTTCCTCCCACTATGGGAAAACAAACAGTTTCCCATGGATGATTTAAAGCGTCCCTTGTTGTCTCATCAGGCGGCTCATTGTGTCTCTCCGCTGTCAGCCACGCCCCCCCCCCCCGTGTGACACCGTTTGTTTCTCCAGTTTTATGTTCCCTTCATCCCACGTCTCACTGATGTGCTGCGATCAATAGAAGACAATTCAATTTACAAGTCTGTCACTTGGCAAAACAAAACTGGAAAATAATTAATGGGTCGCAGTCATTGTTTGGTTTGTCCAATTATAACGGATTCTCTATACCTGTCATGGCCTCTTCCTCTTTCATTTCACTCACAGAGACACACACAAACACAGCGGTCCCAACATACCCTGGTACCTGATTCATTATTTCATGAGCAAAGGAGAGTTCAGCCCGAAGGACCAGTCAGTTGGCATCATGTGAGAGGCATATCCTCGCACGTCCCACGAAGACAAAATTACAGCGATGCATTCAGGTGTCCCCTCAGCCATGCGTTCAGAGTGCTTCTGGGGCTGAGGGGGAGCCAAAGTGGATGTGACAGGCTTAGATTAAATGCCAAAGACGGGGCGTTTCTCGCACACACTGCAGCCTCCTGGACAGCAGCCTAATTAGGCACTTCCATGCTCTGCCATCAGCTCTTCCAACAAAATGTTCCCTCCAAAAACACATTTGTTAAAGCAACAAAATGTAACTTTGCAATGACACGACGCTCTGCAGAGGAGAGACCTCTGAATATATTCCAATTATTTAATTAGTCACACATTCATCTTGCATTTTTCCCTCAGTGTTTGAAAGCCACGTATTATCCTCTCACTTTTTCATATCCACCTTCCCTCATATTCAGGTGGCCCGCGACATCCAGTGAGATCAAATCAGCCCCTGCATGTCTGTAAGAACTTGTCAGTCTGTATCACCAGGAGAAGGTCAGGTGTTTTTCTCTGGCACAACAAACCCAGATAGCATCGACTCCTCAGATAAAATGTTCTTCATGGATATTATCACTTCAAGTAAGGGGCAGAATTTGTTCCTTTATATCTGCTCTGACGTCGGCTCATACTCAGGGCTGCAACACACCGGACAGGAAATAAATCTGATTATGGAGTGCGTGGGGTAATGTTCAATAATAAAAAGTATTATTCGCCAAGATCAATGTGTGTCGCCGAAGCGATAAAGCACAATGAATGGAAAGTGCTGGAAGCCTGCAGTAAATTTTGATGCGTTGTGATATTGAACACATTGTGACAACATACTGCTCGCCGGGGCTGTAAAACATCTTCCAACAGGCTGTTGAACATCCTCTGTGCTACATTCTTACACACCACGACTGCCATAGATCAAGGCCCAGCCACTGAGTGAGGGATTACATGGCGAGAGGCAAAATAGGACAGTGCTGCAAATGTGTGCGTGTGTGTGCGTGCAAATGTCTGGCTAGACTTTTTTATTTATTTTTTTTATGAAGGACAATTTTGGTTCAAGACAATTACTGCGAGGATAAAGGTTAGGTATTAATTTGTGATGGCTACAGTTGGAGGCTTGGGATTGCATTGGGTGCGCACAAATAAAGACAGTTACACGCGTGTGTGTGTGTGTGACAGGATGAAGCTGTGTGTGATGCTGACATGAATCTGTATGACTGATTGATGGACCGAATCGTCTCAGCTCTGCAGCTATAAGCTCACTCCCGCTGGGGGGAAGCGTCCTCGCTGACGACTGACAAACCGCGTGTGACCAACACGCACTGAGCAAACTTCAACAGCACCGGGGCTCACCTGGCTCTGGACTTCGCAATCCCCGCTGCCCTCAAAGCTCTGTCAGTTGGGAGGCGCAGGGTGTTTAAGAATGTTATCTCCAATGCACAGATGTCTTTAAGGTCCCGGTGGAATAGGCCTGCAATTTTCCCCCCTAATTAAAAATTAATTAAATCGGCTGGGGCTCTAGCCAGGCATAAAGCTGAAGGCCACAGCAACCGCCACTGGAAGCGCAATCATTTATTTAACTCAATTACAGGAAGCCACAGCAGGCTCCTCCGCCACCGATGTCCCACCTGGAAAGTCGCGGCAGATCAGACCCGACTGTCCCTGCGCAAAATCCACTGCGGCGATATGTAACTCCCGCCCCCACCGCTCACTTGATATTTAAGTTAGAAAACTGGAGCGTGATGCCGCTTGTGATGCTGCACATACCCCCCTCTGCTGTGATTAATATATATGTAGTCATAGAGATATCCTTTGTCACCCGTTTTCCTCCCCGCTCCCTGGGGGCTGATTTGGGGTGATTGATCAGGGATTCAGACGCAGGATCAATAAGGCTTTCACCTCTCCCTTGGCAAGAGCAAGAGGCTCAGTGATGGTCCACTATGCTGTCCATTTATTCAGTAATGGAATACTGGAACCTGCCCAAGACAATTAACACACTGGAGACTGAGGACAGCAATAAGAAATGCTAATTGTTGGGTTATATTGTAAACTGTGACAACAATGCTCTAATTCCCCCATTTTTGTTTCCTTCGCAGAAGTGCTAACAGAAGCATTTCTCCGTGAGACAAAAGATATTCCTGGAATGCAGAATCAGTCCCTGCGTCCATTGTCTGTATGCAGCGGTTGTGACGCTCCTTACACGCTTACTCATCTGCTATATTGACAGTCACACAATCTGAATTCACAATGAGCTCACGCAAATTTTCATTTGCTTGGGATGTAAATTCGTCTGAAATATGAATTAACTCTGGTTGCTCATTAATTAAAGTCAATATGTCTTGTCCGTATGCAAATGCAGCCTCGGCACCGTCTCTCGTCGAGAACTTTGATTAAGATCAACGTGGATATCATTTATCTTATAGAGTTTGACCTCACTTACCAAGTCTGCAAATGTCATTACCAAAGGAAACAGAGGAAAGTGTTTTTGATGGCTGTGTTTGAACAAGAAGAAAGATCTTGTTCCACTCCCCGTTCCTCTTCTCTTGCCTTTTGTTCTTACAGTACTTTAATGTTCACAACCTCTAGGAGAGAAGACTGAATTCACAACCGAGTGTGAATATTAAAGAAATCAATTGCAAATCCCTACAGATGAAGACATGTGCAACGCAGCTGCTGGATATATCGATGGTGGTTGTGCGCGATGATCATCAGAAGCCTATCGCATCATCTGGGCGTTTCACTGCTCATTGGCTTGTTTGATTATTAATTAGCCTGCAGTGAATCCATCGGTTTTTTTAGACATATATTTGTATGTATGAATTAGTTCTGCTACATCGGGACCCACTGAGATGTCAAGAGTCACAGCTCTAAGTGTGATCTGCTGCACTCTTTCTCATTATGTGCAGATCATATTATTCTGTTCTGGTGATTAATGCTGTTTACAGACTCTCTCTCCCCCCGTGCGCGGTCCCAGGTCTGCGATCAGGGCGCACTGTGGCGGAGACAACCTCAGAGCTCAAAGAAACCAAAGACCACCTTCTACCGCACTTGGAACAGAACTCAACTTATTCAACTTATCTTTGAGGCACAACACAAGCCTCCAACAGATACAGTAGTGTTTCATATTCCCGCTGCGGTAATGCAATATGTTCGGGCTTTGTAGACGAGAAAGCGGCGTTCCGCTGGGAATCTCAGCATTTGGATGTTTCAGTACTCAGTGTTACAGAGCTCGCGATGATGCACAGCCACTCCAGACAGATAGCGGTGTGTGATGTCTCTGCCTGCAGATATGCCTTTGGATGCCTGCGAAAGAGTCTCTGGGGTTGAGGGACCTCTGGTGCACCGTGCACCGGGGGTTTTCTGCTGCAAATCATCGCGGCAGACCTTCCAGACAAAACCGGCTGCTGTACCGCGCCTCACAGTCAGTACGGATGAAAACATCTGATGCTGTGTGTACATATCTTCGGAGACATGTAGTTCAACATCCAGAAATGTAGCAGTTACTGTAAGGATGCATGCTCGTGTCCTCTTTTCCAACACATCAGGAAAAAAGATGCGGGGAATAAACAGCTCTGCTTCATAAATGAGTTATTCCACGCCTACGGTTGCCCCTGTTTAACTGGATGTCTCTTAGATTCCTCCTTGTTCCAGCTTCACTACGGGAACAACAGAGAAAAATAGGCATGTCAAACAATCATGCTGTTCTATTTTTACAGTGCGCCAGGTGATTCACTGTGTTTCATAAGCTGCTATTTTCAATGTGGCTTCACACGCACAGATCAAGTGTGATGTTTCGGTGTCGGTGATACTGGCTGATTCGACCCTTTTCCAAAAAAAAAAAAAAAAAAAAAAAAAACCTCCTTTTAGGTTTTCATCACTTTGCCTGAAGGCCTTGAATCAGTAATGCCACCACCACTCAGTCTCATCTCGACCGGCGCTGCCAGAGCCAGAAACAAATAGCAGCTGGTGGTAGGTGGCTCTTTATTGTGTCTTCAGCGTCACCCAGCTTTGCTTTTCCTGAAGGTGAAACCCGATTCTTCATTAGAAAGGAAGAGGACAGATGTGATCAGCTCTCTTTCATAAGGACTGATGATCCAATCAGCAGTCATAGCAAAAGTACAGAAGATAGTTAAAAAAAATTATGAGAAATATGTTTATTTTCCTCCACAAAATTATTCATTTATTTTCAGATCATCACATTCAAGCAACACAAAGGGGAATTGCTCTTTTCCACTCACAAGTTGTATCTATAACGACCTGCTACCACAGAACCATATTGGTAGAGTGGTGTTGCAGGATTTGAAATCACATAGTTAATTGCCTTCAAATTAACATGGCACACTGTTGACAAACTATTGTAGTATCGTACATTTTGCTGTGTTAGTTTTATATGATCTTTAATACATGAAAACTGGTTTGGTCAACTTTTGGTAAGTTCCCATAAAATACCTTGACTTTACTGTGACATGTAAGAAAATGTTCATTCTTCACAGAGGTGTGTGTCGTAGAATAGCCCACCCTGACACTGGAGCACTGACATTTGATTCCTCCCCTTGGTTCTGTCGAAGAGTAAAGATCTGCAGGCTGTATCACCCAGACTGATGGTGGTGAAATTGAAGTTTACAGAAAATGGATTTGTAAAACTAAAAATCATAGCTGTGAGGTATTTACATTCCAACCTCACATCAAGTTTGAAACACACCAATTTAAAGTTTTTACCTGGAGTCAAAGATAACTAATTTTGGGGGGATTTGGAAAAAAAATATCGGAGTTGTGGATAAGAATAGTAACGTTGTTGCTCATGGGATAAGCTGTCTAAATGTTGGCTCGCTTACACTTGATAACAAACTGTAATTTCATGACTTTTGGCTGAAGGCAAAGTCACAGGATTGACTAGAGAGCAGATCCCAGCAGCATTGTTTGTCATCGTTGCCCTTTGAGTCTCATTGGTTCATAACTTTATTGCTTCAGGCCTTGCATTGTGTAGTGGTGTGGCTTCTTTTTTTTTTTTAATCAATGAATAATTTCATTGGCCTAATATTACTGGCTGTGAGCTCTTCAAGCTGAACTATACGTGGGGGAAATTGGTTTTGGAATTACTTTGGTGGGTGGGGGGGGGGGGGTGTGGTGGGGGGGGGGGGATTTATGTAAATGTCAGATTTCTCTTATTTAAAAGTCAAACCTTTTCTAAAAAGACATTCAAATAAAATCCTGTTTTTATACATGGAACAATTGCACTATTACAGACCTCTTGCACGCCCTACACAAAATATTAATTTGTGTGTGTGTACAAGGTTTGAATTGCCACAGTCATTCCCTTTTTAAAAGCATTTCCACAGGGCTCGAAGTCTGAAAAAGGAACAAAACTGAACACTCCGTGTGGCTTTTGTGTGCAGCTGAATTTTTCATTTTCCCCCTCTCTCCTCAGAAAGGCTTCAAAATGGTGTGCAACGCTACTTTTAAAGGTATCAGGTGTTCGCTTGAATCCAGAGGAAAGGTCAGATGGTGAATTAATAAAACAACATGCCACTAACACGCTTTATAATGCCACTGTCTTAATTATCTCACATGTCAGGCAGAAAAATCTGTCTCCACTCAGAAAAAAATATGAAATCATTAAATCAGACTGACAGGAGAGCTTACAGTGTGTGTGTGTGTGTGTGTGTGTGTGTTTGTGTGTGTGTGTCGCTGTGTGTGTCTGTGGTGACAGGTTGCGTGTGAAAGTGTTAATGGTGAAGTGTTTCACATGTTGTCAGCTGAAGCCAGAGAGCAGCAGTGTGTTCTTCCATATCTGTGAGGTCATTGATACCTACACTCCAGACACTTACGCAACCCTTTGTCAGTGCTACTTACTTTGCTGGAATAAAGCTGTGGGATATATTATACATATTTTGCTGTGACAGAACAATCTGTATGTGTTAACAACACATTTAACAGAATTTTCATCTTTCTATTCATTTCACCTCAGTTTATTTTGTATTGGTATTTCTATTATTATTATTATTATTATTAATAGCTCCACTAAGGAGCCTAATTTTTGGTCCGTGCTTGGATTACATAAAACCGAGTAGGATCTGGAAAGTGTTTGTGGGAATAACTCAGTTCTTTGAATGCAGTTTCCTATGGGCACTTGTCTTCTAGGTGTGACTTCACAATAACACTGAAGCAGTAGTAGGTAATTCAATGGGAATTAAAGTTTGATGATCAGTAGTTTCAATTTTCTTTTGTATTTTTTTTGGGTGTTACTTAGCAAACATCATGGTGACCACTGTCACTTTCTGCAGTTTCTGCCAAATAACATGGAAACACATGCAAACCTAAAGTCACTGTTAAAAACAAATTCACATTGTAAGGGTTATGTCTGGGGTTGGCCTGGATTCATCAAATCAAGATAGTATGTAGAGTCATTTATTAAAGTATTTCAATGGGACACAAAGAAAACATTTTGCAGTAGAGGTTTTCATATTGTTGGAGCTAAGATGTTAAACTCTGGTTGATGAATTATTACATTAGCTCCAGATGTAACTTAATACGTATTTAATAGGATGAGGACTTTGGATTTAGTAAGAATTCAGTGAGTAACAATTCAGGAAAATATGTAAAATCAAACACTCACAGTTGTATTTGTGCGTGTGGTTTGAAGAGATTTGATCGACATCAGCAAACGATCATCAAAGTCTGAGTCAAACATGGCCCACTTCTGACTGACATCACCGCTTTTTTTTCTGCTGATTCCCACCCACTTCAAAACAGAGACCAGAGCAGGATGAGAACATCTGAATGGTCCCATTATGTCTCTGCTGCAGTTTAATGGTACACAGACGTTTAAAGAGAAAGAGGAAAAAAAGGCATCCTCAGCCTGGAAGCTATGGAAGGAGTAAAAACATGATCATTCAGAGCTGGATGGGTAAGTCACACTCCTGTAAGCCATCCACGTACTGCAGACTGCCTCACAGTAATTTGGAGCCAGTCTCTGCTGAATTCCCATTGTGACACATTGAAATACAAAATGGGTGCAAAAAGAGCTTATCAAGAGTCTGATGGTTCGTATGGGCATCAGTCCTAGGGACCGGAGCGATCCATGGATTTTTTTTAAACAACATGAATTGCAGCATTTGGTCAATACATCATTATTATTCTGCCGAAATAATTTTGAGGCTTTGAAAGGGGAGTCAGTGAACACATTTGAGTTTGATTCATGGGAGTTCTTTCAGCCCAGAGTTTCATCTGATAACAGTGAAAACCCACTTGCAGTTGGAGGGAAGCTGTCATGCTCGTTTCCAGCTCCACAAACTATTTTTACTCCGGGACTCCAAGAGAGTCCTTATTTGTCTCAAACTGTGTGTTATACAGTTCAGATGAGGCAAAATTAACTCAGGCCTCGGTAAGAGGCCTCATTAAAAGACAACGTTCTTCTGATTGGCTGAACAGCCGGACGCCTGAGGCAGCGAATACAGTGGTTGTTGCACATCCTATTATCAGTGATCCTGAGTCATTCTCACTAACAAAAACAACATAACCATCATCCAGTTCATGTGTCTTTGTTGAAGCTAAGCTGCAGGTACGTGCAGGGCAGAGAGGTCGTAGCTGCGAGCAGGTGAATCTGTGACGCGCTGCAGTTACTCCACCAAAACACTGGAGGCAGCAGAGTTTCTATGCTTGTGTCGAGTGTCTTCCACGAAGCGGCTCGTGTCGGAGTTTGAGCTGATACATGTTAAGTTGCAATTATCTTTTTTACAGGACTGCAACAAAGAAAAGGAAGACATCGTCCTTGTCCATTCCTTCCACCCAGTTCAAAAAAAGATTATTATCATGAATCTAATCAACCTTTAACCTCACAGTATTAACAATGGGTATTTATCATAGCTCTACTAATGACTTCTGAATTATTGATTGATGAATTTGGGGAAGTCGGCAGATTCATTGACAATGATAACTTTGGCACCGCTCCCTAAATAATGTGCTCTCTGCACAGGGTGTGTTGCGTTTATTGTTGCATTTATCAATTTTAATCATCTTAATGCGTTTTTAACAGTGTGCGGTGATTTGCTGTTTTAAAATTCACTCCGATGATGAACTGACTCAACATTAAAATGTGGAACACATTTAAAAACTCAGGATCTGGGCTCCGAAAACATGAATGATTTGCTGTAGTTAATCTTGGTCAGATACGTAACCACCATTGTTATCTGCAGTAACAGTTTGTGTGCTCAGGCACAGCAGCAATCGTCTCATCTCACAATGGAAATTTAAAGAGGGACCAACCGCTCTAATCCTAGAGGGGCAACATGTAACATGACAATGACTCTCCTCATGATTTTTTAACCGTTACACTGTCAGTGTTTGTCTCAGTTCCAACTTCAGTTTGGTTTGATTTTACCCAGCTGAGCAGCGCCTGTCAACAGCAACTTGAATATATAAGTTCATTTGATATGCACACCTTCATCCTAGAGTGTGCTTAATTTCTGCACTTTTCCCAGTGTTAATGCTCTGCATACTGAAAGCCTGCTCCAGCATGTGTGTGTGTGTGTGTGTGTGTGTGTGTGTGTTGTGGAAGCGTGAGGCAGTGTGTGCCTGGATTTCAGCACCATGGACAGAGCTACCCGGGCCGGGCTGTTCCTGATGAATCTGCGGATCCCGACGGGCAAATCCATGTTCCACTTCCCCTCCACAGACAGCCTCAGAGCACAGGTTAGCACCACAGCGCAGGTGGGGATTAAGTCAGATGCTGAAGGACACTTAAGCAAGCTAAATGGATGCTGTCACCGGGGCTGGAGCTCAGGTCCTCTGCTTGAGAGATGGCTTCTCTCTCTCAGTATGAGTGTGATGGCTTCATTAGATCACACAAAAACAGGGCGATAATGGTGTGTGGTATTACAATATTTGTTGTGCGACGGATTTAAATCAACGGCATTATCCACAGTATGCTTGATATGTGTCTCGAGGACACCCCAAGGACATCACCTCCTGACCTGTAATACCATTAGTATATTTTTTATCTTCTGTTTGCTCTCATGTAATTAGCCTTCTCCCTTAAGGGAAAAAAACATCTTGGCACAACACATCCTTGCTTCTCTACCCTTGTTTTAAACACATAGAGTTGCACACATACACAAATAAAGACCCCTTTTAACAGCTGGAATACTGCCAAACTGTGTTTGTGTTACTGCTGATAATGTGTCACCAGTATTTTTTTTGTCAGCCCCCCCCCACCAACAACATCCATATCCCTGCTCGGAGGGGAAATAGCTGTGCCAGCATATACGCAGGCTACCCATGGGTACCAGTGGGATGTGCGCATGTGGGGTCTCACATGCATTTGTAACCAGTGGTGAGGGAAGTACTCAAATGTTTTACCCAAGTAAGGGTAGGAATAAACAGATAAAAATACACACAAGTAAAAATATCACCTGAACTTTTCTGCTTGAGTAAAAGCAGATACATGCTGAGCTTAAGTACTGACTGATTTACCAACTCAACCCAAATTAATATAACTGCAAATGAGGCTCCTGATTGGATATTGCTTGCTTTTAAATATATCAAACATTTGAGCACTTGACAAAGTGCATTGTAAAAATGTAGCGGAGTAGAAAGTACATATCTATATTTGCTGATACATCTTTTGGAGTAAAAGCACCTTAAAATGGAAAAAATAAATCCATTCACGCACAGCCCTCACCTAGCAGACAGGATGATGATAATCTAAGTGAGGTCTAATTGTGAGGACATCATATGTGATGGACTGTTTAATAGGGATGGGACTAAGAATGAATTTTAATATCAGTTATTGTTCAAGTTATTTTACATGTCATTTTGGAGTCTCTAAGTGTCTTTCTTTCAGCAGTTCTGAACCCGGAGATGGAATAATTTATTATGAAAAAAGACACTTCAACAGACAATGTTCATGTTTAAGAGGCTGGAACCGATGGAGGCAGGCCATTATTTGCTTGAAAAATAACTTATTATAAGGCTGATTATCCCAATTGTGTATTATTACGATTTATTTTCTGTCAAAAAAACAAATCAATAGATTTACTTAGATGTATTACCAAGTTTCTTTTTCATTTTGTTCAATCCATGTTCTGTAAAACAGTTTCTGTGCAATTGTATTATCTATGACACACACACACACACACACACTCATCTGCACCTGCTGAAAAACAGAAATCAGACAGTCGAGTACCCAGCTCTCGGGTACAGCTGGAGAGAATTACCACACAAGTGTTCTGTGTCTCTTGCTCTTTCTTGCGCTCGCCAGCCTAATTCCAATCCAGATTTTACATACTGTATATATCTAATTAGGGAAAGCTCTCTCCGTCTACTCATTATCAGTGTTTGACCTTTTGCTTTGCCTGTTTGAGAAAGTGAGCAGCAGTCAATGGGTAGCCGGTGATAATAGCTTGTCATTTAGCTCAGCACATGCTGATTAAATAAGATAGGCCCACGCTTTCACCAAGCCGTTGTGCTCAAATAGCTCGATCAATGAGGGGCACCTAAACATAAAGATGCTTGGACAACAATATCGTTTTCACGAGCAAAACAAGAGCGGGAAGCCAAAACAAGATCAAACAGTCCCTCTGAATTCACCCCACCCCCCAAAAAATATATTTCACCCAGTCTCCCATATGCAAAGTCTCATTGGCATGAATTAATAATACCACTTCAAACAAATGCAAATTCATTGTACTGTGTCCTCTCCAGCTCTGACAAATGCTTAGGTATGTAGGCTGACTCCATCCTATTCTGTTACTGAGATTAATTCGCCGGAGAGCCGGATGCCAAAACTTGACTTTCATGGCCTTTCGCCCTAAGTTTTATGGAGAGAGTATTTACATGATGTATCGCGATCACCAAGACACTGTGGAAACGAGCTGTGTGCTCTTGTATCAAACAAACAAGAAAATCATTTAAGTACATCTTAATTTAGCATAAAAAAAACAAGCTGTACACAAATATGCATGAACACACATGCCGGAAAGGCAGAGAAGTGGGTTCAGTATGTCTTTCATAAGCCGTATCTGTGTGTGGGCTGCTGTGGCATGCATAAAATATCATTTTCTCAACAAGTCAATGCTGTGGAGGAGTTAGTTCAGGAAGGGGTGGTGGAGAAGGCCAGGGGATATACAGTATTTGGGCGGCTGACAGCTGCGTGCGTGTACGTCTGCGTGGGAGTCTTGGAAACGGGAGTGGGAGTCACGGGCGTTTGAAATGCAATGAGGTGCGTTTGAAAGGCGCTCCTATCACAGGTAAGCTGGGTAGCGAGAGCAAGGAGCCACGCTGATAAAAGGAGGAGAGGAGAAGTGCCCATGCTTTAAGGTGGCATTCGGTATCTGAGGGCTTTTTGCTCAGACTGAGGAAAGCACTCAACACCACACACACTTTAATACAAAAGCCCATGAAACGTACACTTTGATCCTCATGGGACCAATCCTTAGATTTTAGGGGAGCCATCTAAAAAAGCCTTTTTTTTGTTAGCTGTGGTTTTGGTGACCAATGAGTGTGCACGAGTGTGTGTTGGTGCTTTGTTTAAGCCCAGAACAAAGACTCGGTTCCGTTGCTCAAGGTGATTGCACGAGAGCGAAGAGAACATCAACAGCATCCCTCAAACTGTAAGGATAGAGATATACCTTATAAATCAATATTTCCTGTATCGTGTGCCCGCTGCCTGTCTTTGGTGCAACGATGTCCTCGCCGCTGTCATTCCATGTCCTCTATCTGCAATCATCTCCTCCAGCTTTTCACCAGCTATTGAATGTCAGAGCACCGCTGGTTAAAAATATTGCTTTCTTTCAAATCCCGCTCAGTTTAGACATGTGGATTTAATGTAGAATTTATTAATGTCATGCCCTTTCAGGGATGTGACTAATTATGAGAGAAAGGCTTGAAGGAGACTGCGTGGCAGAGGTGAGGTTATACACTGTCGCTGTTTCATCTGTCAACACTTTGAAACTGGCTCACATCGCACGTACATTAGGGCTCACTGGTGATTAATCAATAGATACCTTTTCGTTCCTTTTCCATTTCTCAAACGAGGCCGTGATGGCAGACCTGGAAAATGACAGCTTTTGAAAATGCTGTCGATATGTATGTGTTTTTGAAGACAAATTTCACCATCCTTTTTTGCACTTCCAAAATACTTAGCTGCCTCCGAAAGTGCCAAAGTACCTTCCGAGAGTAGAAAAAGTAATAATTGAGGATGAAAATACTGGATCCTTGCCCATAGGTTGAAGGCAGTTGAAGGATGCGGATGTGTAATTTAGTTGTGAATGCTTAGAGGAAATGTAAAATGAAATCAGCAAGAATTTATGGTCGCCGAGCTCTGGCATCGGAAAGGTCATAGCTCTGTCATTTAAAAAAAGATTTCAATAAATGCTTGGCTCTGTCTCCTGTGAGACACTCAAGCTTTATGGCTCACTGGGTGGAGCCGGAGCGCTGGTGGAGAACAGAGGGAGAGAGTGATGGAGCACATCCCTAACACCCTCCTGGAAAAAAAAGAGAATACCCTAGTTAACTCTTAACACCCCCGGAGATCAGAGATCCGCCGCAAGGGCAGAATAATACTGTATCGCTGCTGCAGCTGGTGAGCATTGTTGATAGCACTGATCCGAGATCTCTCATTACCGAATGAGAGAAACCCCTTCAGCAACGTCACCCTGGAGAGGGATGGAGCTAGGTGGGGGGGGGGGGGGGGGGGGGGCGGAGGGGAAAGTAGACAGTAAAAGACAAAAAAAAAGGGAAATGGTGGAAAAAGAACGAGGGAGGCTTTTACAAGCACACGTGGTCAGGAGGATGGAGACAGAGCGGGGAGGAAATCAGCTAAGAGAAGTGCAGCTCAAGCACTGAGAGGATAATTACTAGTTTCTAGTTACAGCACGGAGCGGCCATGTTCTGTTCCGTAGTGGACGGATTGATCACCGGCCAATCAATGACGCCCTAATTCTGAGGAGAGAAAACTGTGTCGCCTTTTCAGTTCGCATGTATAAGACTAAATGACGCTGCTGGAAACTGGCCTCAGATCAGAAGTAGCTGTGGGATGCTTAAAATCCAATATTATCACTGAGGCTTGAAGGGGCTTTAGGGTATGGACACATTATGGATCTATCGCTTGTCTCATGACGCGATGTAAAGCGGCGTATAACACCCCGGCTCTTCAGGTTGTAACGGACGTGTCACATGGAGCGAGTGTGCGCTGCTTATAATCAATGGGAGAAGCGGTGGACATCTTCCCATCAAAGTTATCCTCACTAGACTCCATTTTAGCATTCACCACCGCAACGGTAGCTTCCACTGTCAAGTTAGTCTTATGGCGTGCTGACTCTAAATCCACCCCTGTGCTCCCATTCCTCCCCTATACGCTCAGCATCACTTGCATGGGGTCCAAATAGGGCAGGGATAATTGGATCAGCAAACATGGTCTTATGGAGATGGGGCTCCTACATTTGTCTCCTGTGACATTTCCCTTTTTGTTTTTTTTTCCAGATGAGATACTGTTTAATTGGGTTATATCATTTTAATGTGATTTACATTATAATCCGATGACAACAGGCATAATGCAACCGGCGTTACGTCGGAAATGCACTCTGACCAGCGCCACGGAGCATTTATGGCTCTGATGATGCTAATTATCCGATGGAATGTTGACTGCACAAACTTGCCTCGCCATGAAAGCTCTGTATGACACTGTGGAATATCACAGACGCACAGCGATGCTCTCCAAACCCCATACCCCTGTGCTAGATATGAAATGTTCCTTTCAATTCCTGTTTGGCCTGTTTTCTGGAATAATAAGTGAGGGCTGTGTCTCTCTTATAGCTGGTGCTCCCCCTCTCCACATCTATTATCTCTCCTCTGTAGACCGTAATGATAAAAAAGAATCACGGTAAAACACTGTGACATTTCAAATCTCTGCATTCAGCTGGTTGTCAAAGAGATATCTCAGTGAGATGTGTCGAGCAGAAGGGGAACCGCTCTTTTAAAACATCATTTACCTAGCTGCTGGAGGTGTAATGCTCCTGCCATTAGGGCTCTGCAGGCAAACATGGCATCTCAGAAGCGGCTCTGTGGCACCGGGCCCCCCCAGCTCCGAATCACCGGAGGTTTTCCGGCCCCTGATCAAAATCCATTATTGTCTGCTCGCGCTCGTTGTTCTAAGAGGAAGCGGCCTCGCGCAGGACCCTGGCAGCTGCATATTGACAACCTGCACCCGGGTGACAAACACGGTGTAATCTTTATGTCAGAGATGCACAGTTTTATCAAACAAACTCGAGTCCCAAAGACTTTCTCCCTCACTGCTCTCCCTCGGATCCTTTAATTCTCTCTCTCTGGAGCTGCTGGGCATGCAGCCGCCATTTAGAGGCAGCCAGTGATGAAACTGATGGAAAGTGCCAAAGACTATTGTTGATAAAAAGCTGCATAGACTGCCGTCGTGTGTTGGGGGGATATGGCGAGAGAGGCTGAGAGGCAGATAGACCGAGGCAGCTGTCAAAATGGTTGTTTGTAGCCCCGCGTGTACCGAGCTTTGGGGAAATAATAAACTGCATCATTAGAACCCCTGTCATTCACAAGTTGTTTGCACCAGCGAGTGACTGGCTGTAAATACCCACACCGATGCATCGCACACACCGAGCACAGGTCAGAATCATTAGGTGGCCAATTTAGCAAAGAAAAACAGATCTTATGAGACGATGTGCAGCTGTTGTCATAAAACCGGTCCATCGCCGCAATAAATTACTGTCAAGTACCGTCCTCTCTACGTATGCACAACATTATAAACATTTATCATTAAATACTAAACTATATCTTATTACCATTCCTGATAATATTCAAGAGCTGCAATGGTTGAGATTTGTTTTTACATCATGGAAGCTTGCAAGCCTGTTGCCCATTACAAATACATGATCGCTGGTGTTTGTAATTGCAAATGCAAATGCTGCAGGAAAATGGCAACCTTGGTTTTTGTAAGAAATGGAAAATTATTTGTTTTAAAAATTTAAACGAATCAGGAGCTTGCAGCCCTCATGTGTAAGTGTTTTTGGTTTTCGGAAAATGTTTTTGGTATTAGTTGTATCTTTTTAATCATTATATATTATAGATGGGAGATTAATTTGTTTAAGCCTCCAGGGCTTTTGCTGGTGAGAGATAAACAAATTTTGATGTTTGGAAATGTGCTGCTGGAGGAAAACACCCATCTTTTGCATTTTTGTTCAATCAATCTATACATCTGTATTTGTTTAACTACCAAAAAAAAACATTTGAACAAGCGGAAAAAAAACCCTCAGTGTGCGCCACGTGTGAGAGACCCCTCTTTCAGGATGGACAGTGCAGTAGATGCCATCACCAAAGGTTTTTGGTATAGTCTCACATCTCTTAATCTGTGTTCATTGCACAAGAGCGTCCAAGCTTGTTGATCGATCGAAAGAAATGACCTTGGTTTTGTGCAGAATAAATGTTGCTGGGAAAATTACGCAAACGAATGGATTTTTTTTGGCATCAGCTTTTGTGCAAGAGTTCAACTGGCAAAAACACGATCTTCCAGGCCTGTTGCTCATCACAAACTTCTGGTGTTGATGAAGGGAAATAACAAAATTTCACAACACTGACTCTAACTTGATTTTTAAAATACATGATAAACGGTAAGCAATTCGGAGCTTAGGCCTGTTGCTCGTGAGGAATACATGTTTTTGGCAACTCGAGTGAGTCAGCATTCCATCACAGCAGCATGTGCAGCCCTGTGGCGACACCTGAATGAGTCTAACTAGAGAACCAGACGCCCTCCTGATGAGAGAGAACCTGCCTGTGCGCTTTTTTTTTTTATTTTGGATTTAGTGGCCGGTCTGTGCCACACCCCCTTCTCCTGCCGCTCGGTGGTACGATCCAGGAGATGCTGTTATAGCGGCACCGAGCCTCAGCAGCATCAGCATCAGCAGCATCACCCCGCGCTCAGCCACCGTTTGGGTTCAACTGCGGCTAAACGCACCGGCGCCGGGCTCCCTGTCACACGGCGGAGCTGCTCCCGCGCCCGGAGAGGGGATCCCTTCCCTTCCCCTGTGCATGCGTGAGCACAAACCGCTTCGTCGTCCTCCATCGGCATTTGCGAGGCGAGCATCAGCGTCGGACACCAGACCCGCACTCACACACACACACACACACACACACACTCATATAGAGAGGGTGAGAAGTGTCTCGTCCACATTTTTCGCAGGGAGAACCGCTTCTCACGTCACGTTTCTGGCGCGGGCAGGAGGAGGAGGAGGAGGAGGGTGGTGGTGGGATTGCACCGCTCTTCATCATTCGCGGGGCTTCTCTGCTCGCTCTCGCATACAGCAGTGGATCGGACTAAAGGAATGGCTGTGCGTCGGAAAGGTAAGCGCCACGCTCGGTTCCGGCCTGTTATTGGGCTCATTTGGTGTCGGCTGCAACAGAACCAGCCTCGGAGGATGAGACAGGAAATGTTTATTATCAGCTGTTCGGATGCGCTGTGCAATGTTGCGGCTGTCAATGTACGCGTGTGCGTTTGTGCGAGAGGGATAGATTTAGAGTGTGCGCGCGTGCGCGTGTGTGTGTGAGAGAGGGAAAGAGAAAGAGAGCTTGTGGTGCGGTTTGATGAAAATCAGTGCGCCTCCTTTAGAGGGACGCAGACTTTGTGCACCCTGCCTCTTTGACAACGTGTGGCGATGACGGTCCAGGTACGCCAACAGCAGATGGAACTGCTTCATGCGTGCATGTGCCGTGTTCGTCTGGGTTTAGCGACGCTTCGCAATCTTGAGTTGTTTCGCTCCACTCCTGGCTCGTGCACTCCATCTCCATCAGCACTGAGGTGCAGCCTAATGATGCCAGCAGGGCCACCAGGAGATCCAGGGGGTATAGATGTCTGAGACGCCTGCCCTCTGTCATCCAACATCAGCCCACAGGCTCCACCGGCCGGCCTGCCTGCATACATGCACCTCCAGGTCCAACAGGCACAGTCAGGACACATCTCCACACACACACACACACTGCATTCTGCTCCACACATCCCAACTTGTGCACCTCTGGATGATGCTGCAGCTGCTGGAGCTCCATTATTGAACTGCGGGGTGTTTATTTGCATTTTCTACCCCCTCCTCACACAACACGTCAACGAAATGTGTGGTGGTGCAAGTATATTGCTAATTAACAGCAATAGCAATTTCATTTTTGATAAATCACCATTATTGTGTAGGCGGCACAATCTCCACCAGGATGGATTTGCTCGGTCAGATTTAAATTAGACCTCCTCAACTCTCTCCTTCACAGCAGATTAGAAATAATTGCTCTGAGTGGACCACTATATCCAATAAATACATTATTAAATAGGCAAAACAAATGAAATAAATAATAGATGTTTCTCAGCAATTGTCTAAATATGTTATCCCATTAAGGAGAAAGTGACAGAAGCTATACTTTTCCTGCACGCTGTGTTACTTTCCGCCACACTTGACTAGGGCAGCTATATACCTTTCATTTGAAAATGCAAATGCACCGTAATAAGAAACTGCAATTTGTCAGCGTGTCTAATACAGATGCATCTAATGCACTACACTCCCCTCGCCACTGCTCACATCTCTCAGAGAAATACATTGATGCCGGGGTTGTTTCACCCATCAGGCGAACCTGCGTTCTGCTCCAATATTTTAAGATCCAACAAGAAGACAGAGAAGAAGAAGCTTTAATTTCAAGCCTGGACTTGAATGCATGTGCCTCCTGTCAGTGCAGCGTTGTGTGTGTTGCTGCTCCACTCCTGACGCTGCTCACAGTGACGGGGGCACCGCGCTTAATTCTTCCTCGGCTCGCACGTTATTGATAGAGATGATAAAAATGAGGCAGTCCGTCTTGGCTCTTTGTGATTAATAGAGAGCATCTGTGCATGGAGGTTAGATAATACACAAACTCGGTCCTTCTGTGGCTCTTTCACACACACACACACACACACACAGTCACATGTACACAGATGGCGTTTATGTTGTAGATGTGTGGAACCTGGGGAGGTTGATAACTGTAATTCTTCCTTCTCCCACTGTATTTAGGGATAGCTGGGTTCATGTGTATGTTTGTGTGTGTGCATGATCTTCTAGTCTACATGTCAAATCCAGTCACTTTTATTTATATTGCACCAAATCATATCATAACTTATCCCCGGGCATTTTTCACATAGCACGTCTGGACGATATAAACGAGAAACCACAGGCATATGGTGACAGTCGCAGTGGATGTTTTTTGTTTTCCGCTGCCCCGTAGGTGGTGGTGAATGGTGATTAAGTGCATATTTCAAATGGCACACCCATTACGGCTCCGCCTTCACAATTGGAGGACAGGTCTTTTGAATTGAAATGTCACCCCACCAATTAAATACGGCGCACATGCCACTGACAAGGCATTGGCATTTCTGTCAGTCGAGCCGGGCCGAGCACGTGACGTATCAATCAGTCCCATTTTTCGACTCGTGTCAGCATGCTCCGCCCCACTCGCACCGGCACGCCCGCCCTTTTAAATTTTCAGACTTGTTACTGCTAAGTGCAGCGCTGCATATGGCGTTTTGGAAATCCAAGGAAGCGTCTCAGCTCTCTCTGCCTCCCTCGGAGTCCCATCATTATTTCAGTGCAACTTCTTGACAATTTCAGGCCCCGGTTGCCAATTGTTATAGGATCCTGGCATTTTGCCTCGACTGTCAGCCGATCCCATTGTCCATGAGTCAAAAAAACCCACTACAAAAAAAGAGACATTGCTTGGGTCTAATAAGTTGTGTCTTTCTGCGATTTGAGTGATATTGCATGGCCTTTGGATTGCACAGTACTGTGCGAGACAGCGGGGGAGTTCGTTTTGTTATCCATGTCCTGCATTATTTATGAATTTTCATTCCAGGAATGCAGTAGCCCCTGGCACTGTAATGCTACTTTCTCCCATGGAATCGCTCGCACTTCCCTTCTGCCCCACAAGTTCCTCACAAAAGTCAATTCCCTTAATAAAACCTGAGTCAGGAATTAGCGAGAGGACGGCGTGAGGATGCCTCAGAATTTGTTTATAATACTGAACACAACAGTCAGTGCTGCAGTCAGACTTCAGGCTCGCTGGTGATACGATGCCCAGTGGGAGTTTTTATTCCCCCCCTCCATCTCTTTCCATGTCCATCATACTGTAAGAATGTAATTGCTGGGAAAGCATAAAATGTGTCAGCCTCCCTGCTGATAATTTCAAAGTTAAAGAACCCGTGCCAGCCGGGTTATCAGACCGTTGGACCACTAGACACACACACACACACACACACACACACTTAGAGATGTAACCATTGAACGACTTCAAATATTTACCTTCTTGCTGCAATGCTGCTCCGTCCTCTAGAGGAATTGTTGAACAAATCCTGCAGTGCTAATTAGCGTTTCCTCTATTAATTTGGCTGTGGTCGGCCTCTGCAGCAAGGAAATTGCCAGCGCTGAGATTAAAGAAGAAAAAAAAAACAAAAACACAAAAGCAACATAATAAATGTATTAATTACCCCATAAAAAATGTCATATGATAGCACACAGCCAGTGTTTAGAGTTAATGCACTTAGTGAAGAATTCTTGGCCGTAACATGATTATAATAATAGACCTGATAATCAGTATTAACATGACAAAGAAGAGTTGGTAACATGTTGTGTAGTCTCTGATGTACACATACGCGCACGTTTAATATTTAAAACTACTTCTTACGATCATTCTGACAGTTTCATTGATAAGCTTTTTTTGCTTTCTCTTATCCAGGCCTCTGTTGTAAATAAAATGTTCTTCCTTCAGCTGCTCTGTGAGAACCACACAGGTCCTGCTTTTCTTCTCATGATAAATTATCTGAATACAATACTGTTTATTTTAGTGTTGAAACCAAAAGCGGGACCAACAGCGACAGGGAGAGACAGAAATAGAATCAAAACCAACGTCGCCAATGCTGCACACACACACACACACACACTGGTACGTACAGTAAATGCCCGAGGCGTTTTTCTTTCAAGTATTTGGCCATGTCTCCACTGCTTTCACTGGCCCTCTATTCTTTCTCGTCCTCTTCCATCTGGCCTATGGGTGCGAGTCAGGAACCACACTCAGTTGAATAAGGAGCAGGGTGTTATGTGAGATTTGTATTGTGAAAATGCAATCACAGCCTCTCTTCACACTCCCACACCTTCCAGCCCACCCTCCCTTTCAAATTGTTCACATTGTAGTCAGAAGACAGAAGGAGCGGAGCCACGAGAGGCTTTACTGGTCAAGCCCACTCCACTTCTCTTTAAAATATGAGATTAATTTGTCAAGAGGAGTGTTCCTTTGTGTGGAGAGGGGAGTGATGGCAGAACTCACCATGGCTATCAGGCAGGAGCAGAGTGATGGTGCTTTAAGTGAATGGTAATTGTGCGGACATCATTTGTATTGTTGTGCTGGACTGTATAATATATAGGGGTGTAGCTATCTATTGTTTTAATGAGCAGTTGTGCTATAGACTGGTGTTGGTGTTCCACCAATATTCTATACATGTGACGCACAAAAGCTGTAATATCCCCACATACACACAAAGGAACAGAGCGAGTGAGAGAAAGCCGATACACACCTACAGGGACACATTTCTCACTGTGAAATTTTTATTAATCAAGTCAGTGGACAACTTCAGAAGAAGAAAAATCAATTTTTGTTTCTTCCTCAATTTATTACAACATAAATTGTCCTTCACTCCAAAGTGCAAGCCTCGGCGCGGGTGTCAAAATAATTACGTTAAAATCCATTGTATTTGCCTTGATTTTATCCTGCTTTCGTTGACACAGAGGACACAGAAGCGCGTCGGGCCAGCTTTTACTGGAGAGACGTACACGGCAGCATATCACCTTTAGAAAGATCAATAGCTGCAAATTATCTGGGAAGGCTTCAAAGAAAATCAGCCCTATCAGATATTCAGAAAAAACCTGATCACCCTGAGGACAATTGATCAGTGCACTCACCACAGTAGCTTTAGGAGCTGCTGTAACAAAAGGAGGGAGAGCGGCTTGACCACACACCTGCTGCACACATTGACAGCACAGTACAAACCTACCTTTGCCCCAAATGAGAAATCTCTCAATATAAATAAGTTACATCTGCAGATTTGTTGCACTCCCATGAAGTGATTTATTCAACAGCATAAAACAGTGATGGTGCACTGTACATCTCTCCTCTAAACAAGTTCATCTATTTCCTGCTGACTGGTAAATAGTCTCATGTGTATCGTCAGAAATATTCATAGCTTTACTTTCTGGATGATCATGAATTATTAACTTGTAGAAAAGATGAATAGCTCCAAACTGGTACTTGATGCATCTCTGTTGGAGGACATGTTTTATACAATACAGTAAAGTACAGTCAAGTTCAACATGCTGCGCCGGGTGTTTGCTGTTGAGGTTTAATTTCAGATTCAAGGCCTGATCCAGCGTGAACTCTGGGATGTATTTCAAGTGTGCGTGTCATTGCCCAAATTGACTTCTCAATGCAGGGCTCATATTCTCAGCTGATTGCCAAACCACCGAGCCAAATTGAACAAAGAGAAATAAAAACCGATTTTGAGCAAATAAATACGCGATATCTGCTCGAAAAGATCATGGCAGCTCTTTTTTTTCCCCTTTTTCCCGAATCAAAGAGAGCTAATACATGTTGTCTCCAGATGTAACAATCCTGAAAACCTAGATTTTACAGCGTGCACTGCGTGTCATCGCGACCCGATGTGCCTGGAGAAGGAATTGTTTGGAAAATTCATATTTTGTTCTCTGTAATGCGCTCAGAAGACACAATGATTCATCTGACAAGCAGCGAAATGAGAAATGCAAATTGTTAAGGGACATGCCCGATGCAGTTTAGCCTTGCAAATTCTTCGAGAGGAAAGGCTGCAGTGGAAAATAAGATGCAGGATAAATGAAAAACAAAGTAGGGGTAGAGTATATGAGATTGAAAAGTAAAGTGCTTCAAACGACTGCTTGCTTTCTCTCAAACCGCAAATGCATTTTTACAGCTATTGATTTTAAGCTGAAATTATTTGTCTATCAGGAAAACTGTGACTCCTCTTTTCACATCTATTTGGGGTGGGGCTGTGTGTGTTTCTGTCCTTCAGGGTTGAAATCATCACTATTCTAAGCACAGTACATCTACTGGTGAATGTCTGAATTCTTGAATTCTCTGAGTGCCTGGTCGACCACACCGCATATATGCCATAACCTTGAGGGGCACTTACCTGTATGTTTTTCTTTATATTGAATAGGCATACGGAGGGGACGTGTTTAGCCCTGTACATCAGCTCACTAAGCAGCAGCACTGCATCACAGTTTACCCTCTACTGAATGTTCGTCCTCTTTGTTGAGAGGATTTTTTTCATCCTGTCATATGTGCAAAGCTGCCTAATGTCATCTGTGACCTCGCAGTCTGCAAGAAGACTGGGAGACAAAGAGAGGAGTTCAGGGCCGAGAACGTATCCGAGGAGCCAGAGGGAGCACTCACTCCTCTCCCTGCGCTTGCGTCGCAGTTTTTTTACAAAGTGACAGGCATCACGCTGTCGTGGCGAGGATGGAAGATTAGTCCACTTAGCATTCTGAAATCAATCTGCAATGCTGAAAGCTAACCGTCTGTGGGGCTAATTGTCTTTACTCACTAATTTCTCTGTAATCAACAACTTCATAAAGAAGATGCGCAGGAAATACCATCGAAATCGCTAATCACCAAACCCAATTTCTGGAATCAATGGAATAGATTTATCAATTAATTCTGCAGCCGTAATGCTGCCACTTTGCTTTGCCGTGGGGTGTCGGAGGTTTTCGCGGTCAAATGCATTATTGAAAGAGGCTTTTTACCAAGCAGTGGCTGATGCTGAGAGCTTAGGAGGTTGTCAGTCTTGATGTAAAGCTTTATTTGCAAAGCGAGTCAGTGTGAACAGCCTTTTAGTCCTGCTAGGAGGACAGTGACATGTATTTATTTTGCGAGAGAGGAGGAATATCAAACATGTTGGATGAGGCTCTGTCTTGTCAGGAATATTGATCAAGGGGTTTTGGGTGTTGTCTCTCTCTCTCTCTCTCTCTCTCTCTCCATGTGTGTGCATGTGTATGTTTCGTGGCCCAATGCCGTGTGTGCCCCCTGCCAGCAAATGTGCCGAGCGCCTTTGTGTATTGTCCTTTCTGTTTTTTTTTTTTTTTGTTTGCTCCTCAGCCTTTTGGGGAATCAGCAGAGGGCTTTAGATCAGAGGGAAGGAGTCAGAGTAGGTATCATTAGATGAAGGGAGTGGTCGGGTGAGGGGGGATATACTGTACCATAGGAGAGATCTAAAGGAAAAAAGAATAGTTTTCATTGTAGTGGAGGTTTAAAAACTGGCCTTTGAAAAGGTAGAGCTGAACTGTTCATTCACTCTAGGCCACATTCAGACACCATGAATAGTGTAAGACCTTATGGATTTCTCCACACTGCGTGCCCATGCAGCGATGATTTGACCCATGTCCACTATAAATAGGGAGATGATCCAGGATGGTTTCCGGGCCCCTGACGAGAACCGATCAAGTTCTCTGCTTCTTGGTCATGCTCACACCCAAGCAGGAGCAAACGCAGTTCACTCAGACTCGCTGGACTGCTGTGTCGCCTGTACGGCTCGCATTGTACGTACGTGCATTAACCTTGGTGCTACTGTGTGGCTGTGCACTGGGAGCTGAACGGTAAAGACACAGCAGAGAATCGGCGAGCGGGGTTTTACAAAACAAAGTCTCTACAGAAAAGGGCCTATGCCGATTCTCTATAGCGTGTGGGTGTTCAAGTGTGTTGTTTGTCTGTTAGCGTGAAGGCCACGAGGGTGTGGGGGCTCAAGGGCACCAAGTGTATGTCCAACGCTTCTTCCTTGAATCTTATCAGCTGGACTGTATGGCGAAGTCCAGGCTTATGTCCTTCAAGTGTATGTGCACGCGTCTCGGGGGGGTACGCTCCACACTGTATGTGTTCCGCCGGTAAACTCGGGATTAGCAGCCACAGATTTCAGGCTTGGTCAGCTATGAAAGCACACACTACGTGACGAGAGTGCTGCCGCCGCCCACAGATAGCCGGCCCTTATCCACTAATTAAATCCCTCTATCGCTCCATGTCTCACTTGGCAATCTCTCCATCCTTCAATTCCTCCTGTTTTCACCGCGCACACTCTCCATCTCTCATTATCTATCCATCATTCTGTTTATCCTCGTGTTCCATTCATCTCTCCCACCCTTTGCCTCCGTCCTCTCAGCAAACGCGGGGGCCTCCCAGTGGGCGGTGTACGGTTTTGTTGTTTTTCGGGTGCTTTAGGTATAACAGGGTCCTGGGGGTCCTTCATGTCCTCTCATTTGAGGTGTCTCTGTCATATGCCTGAGGAGCCGTGGCGGTGCTAACGAACAGTAGAGATTTTTAAGTTACTCCCCTCCCTCCCTCCGCCCCCCTTTCATCTCCACGCACACACACAGCCTCACTCCAGGAGAGCCATCTCTCTCTGACAGCTCGCTGTTTACTCCCATAGGACCTGTAGCCTGGATCTGCATTTGCAGCTACAGGCTGCGCCTCCATGCCTTCTGATGATTAAGCCATGGTAATGGTGACAAAATGAAATAAATAAATAAATACATAGCGGCAAACAATACCAGGATAGTTATGACTTTGCAGAGGATCATCTGCAGTGACGGGTTTGTGGTCGAGCATGAATATATTTCTCAAGGTTTCTCATCGTCATTCCTGCGGCTCGCGAGGCCTGTTTAGTGAGCGGGATTAGTTTGTCTCTGTGCAAACAAGCTCCTTAGGAAACGTGTAAAGGCCGGAGTTAACAAAGAAACACTGGGGGTCTCCGGGCTGTTATGAAATAAGACCTTCTCTGTGTGATGGAAATGTATTTGTAATCCTGGAACTATACTGTATCGATAATCTGAGGGGCTAATATCGTTGGACGACACTCTGCTCCATCGCTGCTTATTTACCAATGTGAAACTCAATTTCTGCGCCTCAGCCTGGCCCCAATCCTCTCGCTGCCTCTCTCCTTTATCCAGTTTGCATGCTCTCACCCCCTGTTTCTTGTGATTTCTGCACATTCATTTTGAGATTGGAAAGTGTAAATCAGTTCTGACTCGTCCTCATGGTCCTTGCCTTTCCACATGACGATATCGGCCGCGCTGTTTGTGTTATTGTTGTTGATGTCGGACATCTTTGGGACCTCCCCGCCCCTCTGCAGATGACATGGAGCATAAATCCTGTTTAAAAGCAACTGTGTGTGAGAGAGAGCCTCTATTGCTTCTCTAAGCAGATTTGCAAAAAAAAAAAAAAAAAAAAAAAACAGCCCATCGGCCTGCGGCTGCACTGTTTCAATAAATGGACAAATATGAGAGGATGAAGTTGGGGGGAGGGTTTATTAATTCAAGTCATAGATTATCACTCCTCTGCATTCATGTGTTATGTGTGTGCACCTTTACACCTGTCTTTGTGAGAACCACTTACAAAATTTACCAAGGGAGGACATTTTGTCGGTCCTCACTAGGGTGTGGCTCGAGCTGCATGTAATCAAACTGAACCAGAAACCAACAGAGATACTGTTTTGTACACTCTAATCTTAAATACATGTGAATATGCAGGTGTAGTAGATGAGATGAGGGATTGTATCCCGTCTCGGGTCTATTTCTAGTTCAATGTTGGAGCAGGCTTTAATGTGTGGGACCCACATGGAGCACAAGGAGACAGTGCTGGGATCAGATCGCATAAACTGTTTTCATGTCTCTGAGCAACAGCAACACGCGGTCAAAAAACTGGAAGTGTGACAGAGTCTCTCGGGGGGGGGGTGCTTGGTGTTGAAGCACAGCTCCAGGCTTAGTCTAGGAGATTGGGTGAGGCAGAGGAAATCAGGAGAAAGCAGGAGGCTGGACAGGGCTTGATTCTGAAAAAACTCAGCTCAGGTGAAGCAATGCAAGAGAACTCAGAGTTGAGACAGGAGGCATGGACCAGGAGGTCAGCAGAGCAGTGATCACTGAAAGTCTTTACATAAGGACAAAGAGCAGTCTGGCGCTGGTGTTGTGGTGTGCTGGAGCTTATAAAGGCAGAGGGCTGATGGGAGAGTGGAGCCAGGTGTGTGTGGCTGGTGAGGAGATGCACAGGTGTGGTGGACTCCTGATTGCTGGAGCGACACCAGTCACCATGCCCCCGACTTTGGTTATTTGCGGGTATATACTGCCCCATGTAGACTGAAATAAATTGATCAGCAGGGTTTTCATCTGTCTGCGTTAACATGCATATAGTTTTTAGTTGAGATCAGTCATAATTACGACTGGACCTTAAATTATCGCTGTTTACCTTTAGTTTGGAGACTTTTTCGAGTCTCTTTGTGTATTTGTGCGACTATATGCAGTGAACGAGCAACAGAAGACGCAAACCTGGGCACCGTATCTGTATCTGTTGTTGGCTGTTGCCCACATAGGCTATTTTGTCCTCAGATGACAGCCAGGAGGTTCAGAGAGTGAGCCACACATGACCAAAGCCCGATGCAGTTAATGTCAGGTAAATCGCTCTATTTGTGTTCCTCTGTCACTCTGGTGTTGTTGCCATGGTTACAGCATGCGTACACGCAGCATATCAATGATCAGTTCCTTCAAAAGGGAACATATATCAGAGGCTATTGGTAGATTGTTTTTAGTTGACCTAGTCAAAAATCTTTGAAATTGGCAGACATGTAAAATTAAATAGTCCTAGTGATGTTTTCAGTGGCGCGTTTCATCTATTTTTTTTTTTTTTTTCATGAATTGTTGTTTTCTTTTCCCCAGAATGGGGCCTTGATATTCAAATACTTTGTTTTTCCATATATTATATTTTTCTCATCCCTGCAGAGGCCACCATGTTTTTCTAAAGTTGTCCAAACTGGACAAACTAAAAACCTTTTGAGTTTTTATTCCTCACAATTTTTTTAAAGGTGAAGACTTGATTTTAAGGTTCAGATTTTGGAGTTAGCTTTAGATCAGGAAAGGAGCATTTAGTTGCCGACAGTTGATGTCTATGTATGAGACTAGGGAAATTGTGTGTCAGAGGGAGAGGGAGAGATAAGCGAGAAAGGGGCTGGTGGTGACTGAGGGGAGGGGGGTAGCAGTGTAATGTGATGCGTGTGTTTCACTCTGTGTTGTCACTTTGTATTAATTTTAGAGCGAGCGGTGAAGAGTTCATTACACACTGATGAATTATAGATTAGAGTTAAATTAGAAATAAAATTAGACAATAACATATACATACATTGTCCCTGCATACATGTTCTCACTCTTAATTAATTTCTTGCGCAAACAAACTCACGTCTCAATTTTACAATTTAATCTTTTTATTTTAGTCTTTGCTGCCCACGTGAAGCACACTGCTGTGCTTATCACACTGGGTTGGAATACATTAATCATTAAAGTGTATGAATTTTACATTCTTCTCTCTTGCATGAACATGACGATGATCAGTTGTTAGCAGTTGCTGCATAGTGATGAAATCAGCTAAGCACTTCTTTAGCTTCGCTCAGGGATCGTTCAGTCTATTCCCCTGTTTGACACATGCATAAAAAATGATGAGAGGCCTGATACAAATGTTGAAGGGAAGCTTTTTGAAGATTGGGGTGCCATTCAAATATTTATTCTAGCGTCATTCTAATTACGGCCCATCCTTGGGGGTTTGCTAAAAGTGGTGGTCCATAGTGACGCTGCGGTGACCTCTACGTTCCAAGGTGGCCATTCCTCAGCTTTAGATCTAGACTGATGTGCTCTTGGTGGCACATGCTCTCCTGTCCTGCAGAGTGCCCATGTGTCTTGTTTGAAGTGAGCTTGGCTTTAGGAAACAAACTCCAGGTTTTGACATCAAACCCAAGAATCAAACCCCCTAATGGGCACCCCACTGTGGACGAGAATTAGCAGGCTTACTTCTCTAAACGCAGGCACCTCAGAGGATAAGAAAAGGGGTGGGGAACATGCGAGGTGGGGGAGGAGTAAAGATGAGAGGAGGCAGTATAGATGAGAGTGGGGTACAAAAGAGAGGGATGGTGGAAGAAGGGGTAAAACAGGATAGGCTTAATCAGGAAGGAGGTGAAGGAAAATCAGCCTGGATTTCTTCTTGCATGCGTTAATGGGAAAGTAGACCTACTTGTACCAAGCACAATTTTCACTAGATGTTCTGTGTGTGTGTGTGCAGGACGCAGCGAACAAGATGGTGCTTGTGTGTGCGGGATCACATGCTTTCATTCTTGCGTGTAAACGTGTGACAGACATGAAACGGGACAGAGAGCCTCTGTAGAGACAGACAGCAGTCAGTGCCTGCAGCAAGCTCAGAGCTCGCAGGGTAATGTACACTCGCTCCTCGGCGTACCAGAGAGAAGGTGACACCAGTCAATCCCATTCTGACAGGGCAGCTGAGATAATAGCGCGCTTTGATTCCTTGCAATAACTCCTGCCAATCAAAATGAAAGGCATAGTGATTGCAGGGAGCCACAAGAGTGTGTGTGTGTGTGTGTGTGTGTGTGTGACAGAGTCATAGGGTCTTACAGTATGCATAAGTATTGCTCAGAGAATTAGAATTAGATGCAAAGGTGACATTCCTTTGATTTTGTTTTATTAATGAAAAGGAAACACACGATGCCGATGGAAGGGGAAACAAGTGCAGAGCTCTTACACATCATCTGTACTATGATATGATGTCTGCAGGGGGTGAGCGTGTGTGTGGGATGAACGTGTGAGAGACTTGGCCCATTTTTTGACAGTTTGCTGTCAGGGTCAGCGGGCGCTCTCTCTCTCTCTCGCTCTGTCCATGCAAACTGCTTGGTGCGTGTGCATGTTGGGACGGAGGATTGAGTGTGGGGCCAGGGGAAGGAGTCCTTCAGGTGGAATAAAAGCATTACTGCACTGGTAGGAAGGTCAGCTGTAAACTTGTATCAGACTGGTGGTGATCACCCTGTGCTGCAGATCTCTGAGGTATTGAGCAGGCATGCTCTAATGGCTTTGATATATGGACTACAGGACTCCCTGAAGAGGTCAATACTGTAGCACTTTGTCTCTATGAGCAATGACCCTCTCAAGCTCCATTTAGAAGCTTTATATCTGCAGGAAATAGGCTGAAGAGGCCTCGGGCACGGGCGCTTTGAAAGTGAACTAATATGAATGAAGCCTTTTCTAATCACCTCTTCTGTGCTCCAATCGCCGTTCCAATCAATCATTAGCTATGGTGGTATGACCGTATCGAAGTCGGGTTTGATGTAGTTGAGAGATGAACCAGACAATACGGGTTCGCGACTGTATTTGCGGCAATAACGCGGTAAAGGCCGCTTAGTGTTTCGTCATTACTCCAGAAACGACTCGCTCGCTCTGTTAAATGAGAGTTGCAGATGAAATTTGTTGATTTACCCTCAAAGTTGTCCGTGGTTGCCTGTGAAAGACAGATATTCTCGCAGCAAAAGAAAACAGAAAGCACAGCTGACAGAACAGAAAGCTGTGTTTGGCTTTGGCCAATTTCTCTTAAAACGCATGCAGAGATAATGGGCGCCATCACGGCCCCTTCTTGAGTGTATTGCTTTGGAACCAACCTTTGGTGGAAGAAGCCAAATACTGTTTATGATTGTCTAGTGTAATTGGGATGAACAGATGTTGCAATATTTTTCTCCTGTGCTCAATAACCAGACTTCCTGTTCTACATTTTCTCCTCTACCCTGTTATTTCAATCCTCCACTTCCTCCCCCATCCCTCTCTCCTCTCTGCTGATCTCTCTACCTTTCCCCCCGTCCTTCCTCCACCTTTTTACCCTCTTCCAGATTCTGTTTGCTGTGCCGTAGCTGTGCTGTGTGACTAAGTGGAGCCGTTCAAGCCATGGAGGATATGGACAGCAAACCCTACCAGCCATTGCCTAAGGGCCGCCATGAAATGGAGATGTCCTACACCAGCTCATCTGACGAGAGCGAGGATGGCCGCGCCCACCACCGCTCCTACACCTCACGCGAAACCCTTCCCGACTACACACACGAGCTGCGCCTCACCCTCAGTTCACACCGGGAAAGACAGGGCAACTACAGCCAACCACAGCCAGGTACGACGCTTGTCACGTTTGCGCGCTCTGCGAGGACAAATATGGACCCTGGCACTAAAAGACAAACAGCACACGCAGGCCGGTCGTAAAAGGGCCTATGTGAATTACCTATTGCAGTCCACAATGAGCCAGAAGGACAGTCGGAGGCAGCCAATTACCACTTCTCCACAAAGGTGATATTTCTCTCCCACAGCTAAAGTAGGTCAACCCCAAACCTCCCTGGCCTCACCTGGGGTGGAACACCACCCTTCATTGCCCACACACTAGCAGACACAGGTGGACATAGGCACAAGTACACATGCACTATGCCACATACACACAGAAAAATTCTCCCCTGCCGGTGACAGGAGGAGAAATGGGGTAGCGCGTGCTGTGATGGATGGCCTTTATGCAGGTCATGTGTGGTGTTAAGAGAGAAGCCGCACCTCTTCAGTAGCGCGCTGCTGTGCTGAGTTCATAGTGATCAATAGATACTCTTTCCACTGGTGCAACCTCCTGCTACTCCGCAAGACCTACCCACCATGCTAACAAGCAACATTAGCCATTCATAGCAGTTACGACTCCTGACAAGCAGGTCGCTCAGGGGATTTCTGGGTTTGAATGCCACCTGCTATGGATTTTGTTGTATTGTTCGCCATGTAGCAACCCGTCGATGGTCATTAGTCATCATCATGTTCGATGGACAATATTACTGCATCGAGGGGCACTTGCCTTTTTCAACAGTTCTGTTTCCATAACAAACAACATCCCCTGCCATCAGTGTCATATGGTAAGGTGCAAAAGACCCCCCAAAGCAGCCTTTGAAATGTCAATGGCACCCGCTTCTGCAAAGCACATCTGTTCATCTTTGGGCAACTGAGCTATATATAGTATAGCCTACCTAAGTAACCAACTGTTAAGGGGGGACACAGCCTCCAGTGACATTTTTAATGGATTACAGTGTTCCTGACAAAGATCAGCCAATTCATTTCTCTTCTAATTCCCCACCGCCTTCTTCATATTTTCTCTTAAACTCCGTTCTGCCCTCTCCTCCCTTCCTTTTTTCTTTTCTCTTCTCTTCTCCCAGCTGTTTATATTCCTTAACATTACAAATTCTTCTCCGTCCATTTAATCCCACATGATCCCTTTCATTGCCCCGTCCCTAAGTCTCCTTCAATTAACATGATACAATTGATAAATGGACAGTTACTCAGCCAGATCCACAGCTCATTAGTTTGTTTTCCCTGCTAATTAACTCAGATTAATTAATTCAACATTTTGATTCCTACATTTTGTTAACAAAGCCAGAAATCAGTTACAGTACACAAATGTTTAAATTATTCACAAGCAACAGATTTGCAAGCAGTCTATCTCCTGTGTATGTATAGTCCTTTCCATAAATTCTTATATAAATATAGAACATTGAAAGAGTCATCAGTTAAGTCAATAGGATAAAACTTATGTCAAAATATTCAGAATAAATAGATAATATCAAATATGGAATGCTTTATCATTTCTACACAAATACACTACTGCTAATTATTTTCTTTATTTTATCAAAATGTGCAGCGTCTCTTACTGACTGATTTAATTTTGGCTTTGTTGTAATATGTAAAATATTTGCTGTAAATCCATATTAAAAAAAAATAAAATAAAAAAAAATAATCACAGTGTTTTTCAATGGGGTAAAAAAAAAACTGAGCGGGTATTTTCTGAGCCCAAATTGTGGTTTGGAAAAACATTGAATATATTGGCAGAAAATTTAAATAACAAAAGTTATTGATAGAATAATTCTTTTCAAAATTGTCAACCCTAATCCTAAGGCCTTTATCTTTACCTCCATTTGTGGATATTGAGCTTCGCTGTTGCAGTTTTCCAAACAATATACAGCTAATTTTGCACAAACCATTTGGCACGTTTCCAGGGCCCCTGTCAGGCTGGGACCCTCAGGCCTGGTTTGGAGTTGAGTGTCGGTGAGGGAGCCCTGTCCCCCCCCGTTCACCAGTGGTAATTACACCCTTGGGTAAACAGAATTTAGATGGGTTTATCTTCCATTACATCCAAGACTGCATTACAGTGAAATTACAACCCAGACTGTTTTGGCAGATATTCATAAGTGCTTTGTGTTATAGCAGAGCTGAATACATAAATTGCTGATCTTTTGCTGAAGTGAGTTGGGAGCGGCAAGCCATAATGGCAGGAAATGGGAAGTTATTCAAAAAAATTGATTTCTCCTCTAATCGTCTACTAAAATCTGTTCTGGTGTTATAAATGTGTTTCAAAACAAATCTTTAAGGTTGGCTTCTAGTGTTCCAGCCAGTCCCTGTTTGTTGGCCCAAGGAAATGGTCTGTTTGCTCCAGAATTGCCCTCTTGCAGCCAATTTGAGCTAAACACGAGCGCGTACTGGTGACCAATCATGTGCCGGTTTAATTCTGGCAGAACAGTGTGTGAGCCACTGATGGTCTTGACCCCATCAGAAAGGCACAGCAGGACATGTGGCTGGT
The DNA here is from genome assembly GCA_016785235.1 of Pseudorhombus dupliciocellatus. Classification (NCBI taxonomy): domain Eukaryota; kingdom Metazoa; phylum Chordata; class Actinopteri; order Pleuronectiformes; family Paralichthyidae; genus Pseudorhombus; species Pseudorhombus dupliciocellatus. Next base: position 2,321,879 of record JAFBJW010000130.1, on the reverse strand, counting down.
CAATGGAGTGGTCAACCTGACTGTGGCTTTTATTGAAACACTGCGGTTCGTGTTAGGAAGACCTGACCTAACAGAAATATTAACTGCACTAAGTGAGAAGGGGAGGAAGTCTTTTTCTCCCTCCTCTGCATCCACTGGAGCTTTTTATGTTACCTGGCTACTGCGGTTTCTCTATGGATTTTGATTTATGCCTTTATTTCTTTAAAATTGCATCAGTTCCATCACTTCCACTCACATGGTCCAAACAGAAAACTTGTGTGGCGAGGAAGAAAATTTACTTAACTGCCTCTGCAGGCGAAAAAAAACAGTGCTCAATTGAATTGAATAAAATTGAAGTGTAACCAGAGGACTGAGACAGTATATCTGATGTTCTCAGATAGCAGGGTAATGCTCGGGATTGGTGGGCGTTCTAATACCTGAAAGCATGTGAGGCTCAATTTTTCTCTCAGCTTGAGTCAATATTAATAAGGTTTGATCTTTATCTGATCTCTTCACCCCACCAAAGAGAATATAGATGAGATCAGTGCTCTGTTTGAGCAGCAGTTCAATACATCTTGATCTCATAACACACATCAGGAAGCCCAAACAGGATATGGCTGCACTGCAAATGGTTAAGAAAAATCAAGGGTGACATTTTGATTTGCGCGTCTGCTGCGAAACTTTTAATAAACGCTTGCTCAAATTACAGTCTGTCTCTTGACATAATTTGGGAGGTGCTGCGAGTTTGGCTTGTGAGTGTCTCTCTCTCGAACAAACACCTGGTCAGATTAATTGCTTAGGCAAATAAATACACAAGCTGGCTTTAGAGGCTTTGGAGCTCTAAGTCTATATGATCTTCATCCTCCTCCTGCAGATTTAGACTTCTGCCAGGCTGGGCAGATGAGGAGCCCCGACTACCACATCCACCAGCAGCAGCAGCAGCAGCAGCGTCATGAGGAGGAGGAGGAAGCGCTGTGCACCGGGCCGGTCACTCACGTCCACAGCCGCGCGTACTCCCTGGGCGTGGGCTCCGACGTGGACACGGAGCCCGAGGTGGACCCGTCTCCCGCTCACGGCCTGCAGCACATGTGGATGCGCGGCCTCAAGTCCGAGCAGAGCTCCTGCCTGACGAGCCGCGCCAACTCCGCCCTGTCTCTCACTGACACCGAGCATGACAGGAAGTCCGAGCCTGACAACGGTGAGTGCAAACAGGCTCTTATTGCATTACATACATTTTCAGTGATTGTCCGTCACTGTTCAAGAGGCCCTGGGGGAGATCAGATTTTAGTTAAGCAGATAATGTAGTCCACCCTTTGAATGGCTTTTGGGCATGTAAAAAGTGTGCACCACTTTTCTCTTTGATTGTATAACTCATTGTACGCTCATAGTCTGAAAATATAAAGAAAAGAACATTCTCGCCAACAAATGCAAAGAAAAACAACATTTAACATTCTCTTGTTCCAAGGCTTAAGTTACAGCCTTGGGCAATTACATGATTGAAGCTCTCAGTTCTTAAACTAAAGCTAATGCTTAAGTTCTTCTCTCTTTGAAGGCTCTTTGATGTGACTAAATACAGAAAATCTGCTATTGGTTATTTGGTTTCTGAAATGAGCTCGTAGTGGAGGTGAAACTGGGGTTAGCTGAGGATCGAGCGTGAGGAAAAGTCCAGTGACAAACGGGAAAGAGGATTGAAAATCCATCGAAAGCTGAGGCAGAGTTTAGTTCATGGCTTGAAGGGAGAGAAATTGTAGGGGTCACACATCTCCAGCACCTGACTGGCTGCCTTAGGGCAGCTGACAACCAACTCTGTGGGAAGACTGTACCCTGGAAGTAAGGAGAAGTTGAGAGGCGGAGGTGAAGATATGGGGGCCAACTAGAGAACAGTCTGGGATGGTGCCAGCTATCTGTCTTGCACTGCTGGGCTTGGCTGGGCTCCCTGCAGATAGAGAGTTAGTTAGAGGTGCACACAAACAAAGACAGAGCTCTCCAACCCATCCCCAAGGGCACTGTCTGTTTATGTGCCGCAGAAAGAAGGTGGAACGTATTCACTGGCTGGAGAAAAGGACGGATGATAGAGAGAGAGCGAGGGAGAGAGGGGCAAAAAGAGAATTAGAGAGGAGAATAATAAGAGAGAGGGAGAGTGAGAAATGCTAATGAGAGAATAGAAATGGTAATGTAATGGTATAATTAGAATGAGGATAAAAGAGAATGAGTGGTTCAGGGTAAAACAGGTGAAGGAGAAGCTGAATTGGAGTCAGTGTTAGACAAGATGGCGAGAAAAGTGGAAGACTTCGACAAGGGTAGACAGGGATCATAGGGAGAAGGGTTTAGGATGTGCCTGTTACTGGGACGCACCTAGGGGTGCTGTTTAATGACAGCCAGATTGGACATGGAGTCAGCCTCGTGCCTCATCACGCGGCGGAAGAGGAGAGTGAGATTGAGGGGAAGTGGAGAGCGCTCACAGCATTACACAGTAATCAATTTGTGATGGCTGTGTGCATATGGACCAAAGTTATTACCATTTGAGATGAAGGACTCCATCTTTATCCAGGGTCAGGAGGAAAGCTGGGGGGAAGCAGATGCAAGAGGGGAAACAGAGGCAAATGAGCATGAATGAAGCCACAGGAGTGAGAGGATTTAAATGTTCAAAGCATTTGGCTGCGCTGGTACAATGCACCCAAGAGCGGGTTTATGTGTTGGATTCCATATGAACGTGAAGCCCTGTGCAGTGCGTTCTCGATCTGCCCTGCTCACACTTTTGTCTCTTTCCTCTTGCACACCATCCTTTATCTGGCGAGGTTCTTCTTTCTCGCCCCTCTCCGACATCCCTTCATCTGTCCCCTCCACTTCCTGTCCATCTCCAGATGTGTCCACATGTGCCATCCCCGAATAGGAAATACATTATGAATGTCACATATCTCCCCATCAGCGCAACAGAGTCTTGCATGCCCCTCTGTTCCCACCGATAATGAAAGTTAGAACCACTTGCAGAAAAGACGTTGGCATAAAGGGGCCGATATCAAAAAGCTGGTGTCCCTGCCAAAATGAAAGTGCATTTTAAGTCGGCCCGACCTTGCACTCTCTTTGTCTTCAGCGCTCGCCCCCCTCCCAAACCCATTAATGATGTCAGCTTGAAACTGGCAGGAATCCTTTTGTTCCCGCTCTGATTGAAGCTGACAAGTCAATTTAGTCACTCTGTTTGTGTGTGTGTGTGCGTGCACGCATGTGTGTTTGAGTGTGAGAAAAATAAAAAGGGGAGCGACAGATTAAGAAAGAGTAAAGGAGAAAGCGGTTCAGCTTGTGTGTGCGGGCACGTTCCTTAAGATGTCGGTCTTTATTCTCCCCGGTGTGCACGCACGTGTGTGTGTGTGTTTGTGATAGGATGGTGTGGGGTGCATGTCCAACTGTGACACCTCCCTTGAGGGAGGCTGCGGGCATCCTCGAGCACCAGTCAGACCTGCTGACAAACTCAGGGAAGCATCAACACCCCGATTTGACGACAGAGCACCGTTAGAACAGAGGAGATTGGCACTAGAAAGGAAAAGTGCAGTTCAGCTAGAGTTTACAGCTGACACACACACCCACACATGATGTTGCCCAAAACTATATGAACAGAGCTATAACTCCTTGTTATGTCATCAGCAACTCGTTATCACAGTAATAAGCTGCTACATGGGGAGGGTTTCCACACGATTTTGGAACCTTAAGGTTTGATTTGTTTCCCTTCAGCCCAACTAGCATATGTAGGGAAATAAAGGTGGGTGATAAAAACCCTGACTTCCTGATTTCATCCCCCAATGTATTGGAAGTGGTTGAGGTCAGGGCTCTGCCCAAGCAAGTAACATCTTTCCACAGCAAATTTGAACCCAGCTCTGTGCATGGGGGCTTTTTTCATAATTAAACGGGAAAAGGGCCTTTCCCAAGCTGAAAGCACGTAACTGTCTGAAATGTTGTTTGCTGAAGCAGTACCTTTTCCCCTAATTGAAACCAAGCCAGCTAAACCATTAAAAGCACCAGCAGACCAAAGGTACTTTGGCCATGTACATCGACACATTGACTGAAATTTAGAAATGTTTTTCCATTCAAATTGCAGGTAGTTGTTACCAGACACAAGCTAAAATCTTGTCTGGGCCCAAAACACAAAAGTATCAGTGCCTATTTTCTGAGGAGGAAAAGTTTGACTCAATTAAAGAAACCAGTTGCACAGTAACTGCCTCAGGTTGCCGTCTCAAGGTGCCTTATACGAGAACCCGGTTGCCATTCACATGGTAAACAGCAGGTTTACATGTATTCTGTGGATTGTTTATTGTACAAATTGTTGAGATATTCCTTTTATTGGTGCTTTGAATATATGTTATAGACTCTCTGATCCACTCTGTAAACCACACGGCTTGATGTTGTCCACCAGTGTTTGTGTTTGGTGTGTGTGTCTGTTTCTATGGCTTCAAAACAGTCTGGCTAGCTTTAGGCATTTAATTTATGATGATTATGGTTAATGCAAGGGGCCGGGGAATGTGTTATGTGTGTGTTTTTGTGTGTGTGTGCTGTATTTCTTTAAATTAAATTCAGGGCACACACATTATGCATCAGTGGTCAACCACGACAATCAATGAGTTTTTTTCAGTTCAACTTTTCCCTGTGACTATGATGCTCATATATTTAGTGGGAGAGAGAGAGAGAGAGAGAGAGGGAGAAAGAGAGAGAGAGCAGATAGATTTGGTGTCGGCCTCCGAACTACTGCAGTGTGCAATAATAATAAAAAAACGACATTAGCTGCATTATCTGGGTTACAACACTGTACTATAATGAGATGCTAATTAATTGACCACTTTTTCATTAGTTTAATCAGTTGCGGATTTACTCTAGCCCATTGTCTGTCTCTCCTTATCTTTTTTCCCCCCTCTCCACTTTTGGGATTGACACATCGGCATGTAGCAGACGGCCTCCTGGTTTTATATCGCTGCTCTTTTCATACGTCAGTCTCTGATCAGAAAAAGGCTCCTTAGTTGAATGCAAACAGCAACTAAAGGCTCTCATTATGGAAGATAACATCCTTTGCTAAAATGCTAATGTCTATGTAATTACCGTGGCCTGAGTAAGCACTTGATTCTGATTGGCCGCAGGACGTCCATTATTTTTCTAAAAAAAAAAATAAAAAAATAAAAAATTGACAACTCTCTTAAATGTCTGATCACGGAGCTAAATTAATATACTAGAAAGGTTTAAGTGTTCCATTTATGCCATACACTGGAGATAATGGTTTTAAGAAAATGGGTTTTTCAAATTGCTTCAAACATTTACAGTCCCCGTGTTAACAATCAAGCCTTATGAAAGCAGCGGCACTGAGAAACATGCTTCAGAATGGATGGGAGCCCCCACCCCCCAACATCAACACATGTTACACCTCATCTGTTAAAGCTCCTGGCTGCTTTAGTACTGCAAACACAACAGGACACAAAGGCATTAAACAGCAAAACATAAAATAGGACTTATCAGATATAATGACAAAAAGTTTTATTGTACCTTACTATTGGCCTTTTTTTTGCTCTTTCCTATCTTCATATATTAAAGTCAACCAAAAAGATAATCTGAAGGCAAATGGTTGGGGTGTGATAAATGAAATAAAATGTCAAATAAAATAAAACTATAAAAAATTTGACTTTTTACAGATTAGATGATGAAAAATTACATTAAAGAAATACATATTATCTGAAATTATTCAAAAAAATATAGTTCATGAGAAAATAACAATCATCCATCTTTAGAACTGCTCTGGGCCTGGAAGTAAATGTCCCATTCATTTTCTCTGATGTTCAGAAAACCCTTCTGAAAGAGTTCAAAGCTTCTGGAAGCAGCTATGAAATGAATCAGTAACACTTAATTTGAAGCAAATAAATATCAGAAAGGTATGAAAGCAAACCAAACTGAGCGGACTGTGCATCCATTGTGAGTGATCCCTCTCCAATGGCCTCCAGTGAGCTTCTCCCTGAATATCACAGTTTTGTTTATATAGTGTTACAATAAGTTGTAGTTGTAGTAATAATAGTAGTAGTAGGACTATTTGGACTATTTTTCTCACCTCCAGGTTGTTTGAAAGGAAAATCGTATTTGCTCTGTGGTAAACGTAATGTAACACCGAATGATTTCATTGTTGTGGTAAACATTTCCATGGTAACGGTGACCGACACCAATCAGAAATGCTGCTACGACTCCCGAGAATTTTGTGGGTAGTACTACCGTGGCAATATTGAACATTGTTTCAGAGCCACGTTACTTGTGCTAAGATAAACTTGGATGGTTAAAACATTTTTGGATGATAAATGGGATTTTTACCCTTTACTTTGATACTGGCAGCACACTGATGAGCTCTTTTGACTATGTAGCAAAAGAGGCCGACAAGCCGTTATTAAATTATTTTGTATCCCCGGTAATTTCCACTACTATTAATACGCTTGTCCAGAAAGTGAAGGATAAGCCAAATGAAGGTTCTCCACCTTGAATGAGTGTGAAAGGTACTCTGTTACAGAGTCTATGCCTGCCAGGTTTATACTTACCAGCACTAAATGAGCCATATTACCCCCAAAATAGATTGCTGCCATTAGACCTTCAAATAAAGTCATTTCAAATATATATATTTTTTCTGTGTTGCTGTTGTCCTTACCTTGAAATAAGACAAGCATGAATGTTACCTTAAACATAAATGTTACATGCCGGCTATAAACTAGGTTGTGCGAGGGCCTGGGGGACTGCGCAATGTCATAGAGGGCCCCTGATATCCTTTATAAACACGGCCCATTATTTTTATAATGATGTGCCAAAGTTTTGCAGTCAAGTTTGGCCAAGTAAGTGTTGCAGAAGGTTAGCGAGGGCATAAAGACAAAGGGCTGGAGAGTGGAGTGAAACTTCACTGACCTTATGGTTTAATGAGCGAGCATGCAGCAGAAAGAAAGACAAAGAGAGGGCGCGGGCATGATGGGAAGACGGAGAGGCCCGCTGACAAGTAAAGATGCTGCACAGGATATTGGAGAGCCATCATCAGAAAATCCTGTCGAGATTGAGCTTTTAGTTTTAATTTCGGCCAGCAGTGACTCGACATGTGCTTCGTGGGAAGCACCATTAGAAAGACTGATGGAACCTGGTGAAATAGCAACAGGTGTTACGCAGAGTAAGATTTCAGATGGGGATACAATTTTTTTAGGACTCTTCTCCTTTATGATGCAATTCTGACATTTATTAGGCAATCTGGACCTTTAATTGGAGAGTGAGGGGATTCACAAATGTTTCACATGAGCTCTCTTATCCACAAGTGTCAGATAAATGAATTTAAGCAATGTGAATGAAATGGGTTTTATTTCAGGATTTTTTTTTTCCTCCTGATATTGGAAGACACTAATCCTCGTTTGGCAGTGTCGTTTCTGAGAAGTCAGAAAAACTACGATACCCAGAGAGGCAGAGACATCCGCAGATGTTCCCATGCAACCTCGCACACGCAAAGGCTGCATCCTCTGTCCCCTCTGTCTTCCGTGGCGTGTCTGTTTGTGCGTGCAAGGTCTAAGTGGCAACACCAGGCAGACAGCCATGTAGTCGTAGTCCCTCCTTGCCTTCCAGAGGCCCAGGGGGGTTTGCAGGAATGGATTTGTCTATTAGCTCGTAAAGAACATTGCTCAGTGCCATATCGATCATCTGAGCTGTAACGTTTAGGGTCTTTTAGTTGTAGAGTTGATCTAGTGGTACACGGACTCCCCTGGCTATTTTACCAGAGTGAGAGATGATCAACTTAACCCTGGTGCTGCGCCTGGCCACGGGTAACGCTATAAACACATCCGCGAGACCCAGAAACTGTTTTCATTGAAATACACATTCAGCCGTCAAGGAGAGGCTGAAGAAACGCCGCGACTCCGCCAGGTGCTTTATTGTAGCAACAGCTCGCTCATGTGCGCTCCCCCTTCTCTAATAGCGGTCTCATCACACAGTTAGCCATGCAGGCCTCTGTTCTTGACAAGCTGTCAGAATGTTGGACCCCGCCCTGTTGTCCTAATGATGGACCTTTACAGCTCACTGATCCAAAAGAAGACCCACTGGTCTGAACTACTGGATGATGGGGGGCTTAGGGATGTGTGTGTGTGTGTGTGAGAGACAAAAAATGATGGAGAGGAGGATAATTTTCTGTCTGTCTGTCTCTCTCATTTCTGTGACTGCCCCTCCTCCATTCTCATCTCGCTGCCATGGCAACAGTCATCAAATCAGAACATCAGCCGTAGCTTTCATCTCACGCCGTCCACTGGCAGCTCACAGGCTGTCTGTATACATAAACTCTGTGATGTTTCCATCACAGTCCTTTCTTGGCCATCTTATTAAGCGGTCGCCTTCTGCACAATTCAGCGTTCACCTACACAACAGAGGGGGTGGGGGGTGAGCCGTTGTTGTTTCCATAATGAACGGTCGAATAAATCGCCTCACAACAGTTTTTAGCTTCCAGAGCTGTTTGTGTATTAAAATGAGTAGAGAGCATGGTGAGTGGCACATGAATAAGCTCAGAGCAGAAAGAAACAATAGCCCTGAGAGTGTACCGAGAGATTAGTGCAAATCAGAGTGCTCTGCACTCGGGTAAGCGCGGCTGAGAGGGGGCGGAGGACACAAAGGTGTCTGTATGGACACACACTCAGATAGCCACACACTCGTGCTGTGTTGTGACGCTATGTGCGTGTTTGTGTGTGTGGGGCTGTAGGGAAATGTTTTTGTGACCGTTGGACGAAAATGTTGCCACAACACAAGTGAATTGCCATTGAAATGGTTGCCATGGGGGAAAGGATTTTTTTTTTTTGAATTCCAAAACTTCCCTCTCTTCCTTTTTGTACCTGAGATGTCTGTGCAAGATGCTGGTTTCTATGAATGGGCAGCAAAAACCCCTGATTGATAGAGAAAGTTAAAAAAAGCAAATCAACATTCTGAGCGACTGAATGGTTCATGGCTGAGTAGAATAATAAACCTGAAAGTTCACTGTAATTCTTACAATAACAGTTGTCATCTGACCCCTGCCTGCGTGGGGATTTGATGACATTTGCCAGGACCATGTCAGTGATAGTAATGACAGTGTACTGCTTTCCCTGCAATTAACTATCGCTGCCATTTTAGTTTAACTGCGTGTAGTAACGGCCGCTCCACTGCCGTCGTTGCCATTCTGCCAGGGACGCTTCTGCCATAGCGGCACCAGTGCCAGCGTTAAAGACTGCCATCACGGCCGCGGTGCCAGTAGTAAAGGCTGTTGTTACATGGCACCGTGCCCTGAGCCTGTCAGACCTCCAGGGTGCGTACACCACCTGTCATTATCAGCTCTCAGCCCTGGCAGCAAGGGACGGCTAATGGTCCACTGGGTCTCACCCAACAATCTGCTGACCAGTATGAGCGCTGCTGCTCGGACGGCTGGAAGCTCACACACACACACACACACATGCATGAACACACAGACATGCAAGAGCTCAGGCATGTGCAGGTTTCAGCATGATGTAAACTGTGGCACAGATGATCATGGATGATCATTACAAATGTATTGCTTAAATATACGTCATGCCTCCTCACTCACAGTACCAGTTTGCATGTGCTCTGTTTTCATTGAGCACTTTATCTTGATGATCAGTCTTAACACAGACACGGCATGAGACATTCACCACATTAAGAGCACTTTTTTTCCCTATTCACCCATTCATACAATGCAGCACTTTCTCTTTCATGTTGACCTTCTGGTTACCCATTGAGGCAAATGTGTGCATACCTTGGTAAACATTCACACAGTCACTTATGTAAAAACAGTTGGAATGATTGGTTGATTGAAAGATGAAAACAAAAAGTAACTGCACTAAAAATGTATTGGAGGGTGGGGCTGGAGCCAATCCCAGCAGTCATGGGGCGAGAGGCAGGGTTCACCTTGGGCAAGTTACCAGATCATCACAGGGCTGACACAGAAACAGACAGACATTCACACCTATGGGCAATTGAAATTTGACCAATGAACCTGACATGAGTGTCTTTGGACTGTGGGAGGAAACCCACGCTGGCCCTGCCTGGGACTCGAACCCAGGACCAGGGCAGCACCATTGCACCACCCTGCTGCCATGTATTGATGTATACTGTATGAGTCTATTTCATTCCCTACTGTGACCTGGGAAGGACTCGTACTGCTCCCTGGAGAATTGTTTGTATGATTTGTTGTATTAGATTGCAACCTTTGTCCCAGGCAGACTTTAATTGAAAAGGCGACAATAGGACTTTGGAAATTAATTGTTATGGTTAATTAAGGTAAACATTAAATGAAAAAGAGTTTTAATTGGCTTCTCTTGATGAGGGTAGGGATCTGGGGTGACCAGAATCTGCATATGTAAATAACTGAAAACTCCTGCCCTTCCCCTCCAACACACACACACACACACACACACACACAGTCTCTCTCTCTCTCTCTCTCTTTCTGTTTATTTTCCCCTCTGTTTGTGTCATTGTCTTTCTTACTGCACCCCCTCACCCCACACACACACTCGATCCAGCAGCTACGCCATCAGCCATACAAATGTGGTGCTTTTGTCAAAGTGACATTGATGTGATGTATGTACGCGCTAAATGCTCAACTGGCGCTCCCTGAAGAGGTACATTTGTTAAGATGAGACATGACAGATTGGCACAAGACATCGCCTTCATATTTACAATATATGGATTCATCCCAGGCCACCTCTCGCAGGCTGCGTTTATTTTTAGCTTTTCATTTTAAAAACGAGGATGTTTTGTTGATACTCGTGTGCCCACCAGTGCTCATCATCGCATGCTTGATTGACCGCTTTCTCCTCACGCTGAAGATTAATTTTGATGCCGTCACACTGTGGCAAAGATTGCAATTTATGAAAAAAAAAAAAAAAAACAATATCAGAAGCATCTTTTTTCCTGTTGTTCTTTTGTTGTTGCCAGTGCTCTGAGCAGCTGCCACCTGTGCCAGAGGAGAGGCCGTTAATAGCGCACCAAGTCACTTTGGGAGACGGATCACTGTGACATCGGATAGATAATCATGCCGTTAAATAAATAGCATCTTAAAATGCTTCAGATTGCTGCTAAAAGCATGACTAGTTTATGGGTGGCTAGGGAGATGGGTGGTGTTACATGGCAGTGTCTTAGCTTCAAAACTGTGTGTGTGTGTGTGTGAGGCAGGCAGATGATTGCTCAGTACTGCTGCTCGGTCACCCGGTCATCCTGCTGCAGTCAACAGGCTCCTCATGAGCCAACACAGGGCTATTGCCAGTGTTTCACCAACTCAGTGTGCGCGTGCTCATCCAAACAGATGCTCAAAACCATATTTCCAGATAGCATGTGTGGTGGGTGGGGTGACTCTGTGCACGTGAGTGTGTGGATGCTTATGCCATGTTTGCATGTCTCCGTCAGCTTCCAAGCAATTGTGCGCTTTGTATTCATGTGTGCACACATGTGTTTTGCTCCAAACAGATGTTTTTTTCTGATGTGTGCATACTAGTTGAATTAGATCAACACCAGCCGAGGCAGTGAGCCTGGCCAGGGCGGATAATATTCACTGCTCGCTGCGACAACACCACACACACACACACACACAGACTTTGTAAAGTGAGATATAGAAAAAGCACACGCAGGCAAACCTTTACATTAAACCTACTGTTACATTTCTGGCTTTAGCTGACTCCATAGAATATACTGAAACAGTAGATTAAGTCAAGGTGAATCATGATCACAAGCAGCATTGTAATAAGAAATAACAGGCGATCATTTAAAAGAAAGGAAAGCAGGGAAAAGAGAACTTATTCAAATCAGTAAAGCTGCTGGTTAGTGATTGTAAGATTTATCATGAATGAGTGGGCTTAATTTCCCTCGGAGGGTCTGGACTTTATGTGTTGTACCCTTTATAACAGCCCTTTTGTTAACGTGCGCTTGTTGAGGTGAGGGTGCACATTTGCTTCAAATCCTTTGCACCTTAGTTACAGCTGCTGTGACAGCCACATAGGAATGAAAATAACAATTGCACATTTATCATCAAAGTTAAGTTTTAGTTACAGGTTAGTTTTAGCTAAGCCAGCGTTATTTCTGTGACTTTAAGTTTTTCCGGTTAACTCATTTCAAAAGTAAAACCCTGTTCAAAAAATGCACCTAATGTAGGCCAGTAAAAATTAAAAAGAGGCTCGATATATATTGATATACTGCTTATGCAGTGAGGAGGTTACACCCATTATCGATCTGCTTCAGATTTGTAAATATATTTTGCTCAAGTGAACCCACAACTGTAACTCTTCCAACTCAAAAGAAAAAAATTACCGTGATCATTTTTATCTTGATGTATTGCCCTTGCCTGATTATCCTGCCCTCCCTTAATGCTTAGCGCATCAGGCTAAAGTGCTGAGGCTCAAGCGTCTGTGGCGTTAGTGTAGGGAGACTCTGCAGAGTAAAGGAGCATCACTGTTCTGTTTTGCAGTGTCGAGCTCGTCTTAGATGAAACAGACTTCTATTTCATATTCCACATTGGACTGTTCATACTTATCTTTACATTTCCATACCATATGTTTAACTAAAAAAGAAACAGATGAGGACTAGGTACAGAGCTTTTAACATTATCCAGACCAGCTACTGAGCATTGCTTGCATCCATTTTGATCAGCCATGAGCAGCTGACAATATTATATATATATATATATATATATATATGACACTATTTTTCACAGTTTGGACGGCTTTCTTTAGTCTTGCACACAGCGTGGATGCAGGCAGGGCATTGATGGTGGTTGCCTTGGTAGACACCGTTAAATATATATATATTTTGTGCAATAGGAACACATACAATGGGCATTCACTCTCAGGTCAAACCGCTCTGCAGTAGATAAAGGTTTTTATCGGCTCCAGCTCATCAGTGAAGGAAACCTGACACCGGGGGAAGAGGTGATTTGGCAAGACGGAGAGGTGAGAGAGCACCTCAGTTTACAGGTCGACATTCATGATGCACTGGGGTGGAAATGAAAAAGCCAATTGCTTGACTGGTAATTGTTGTTCTTAGCGGGTTTACCCACATTAATAAACCCACGTACCCCTGCTAGCTCTAGTGTAAAAGCAGCATCAGTGGCTGGTCCCCCCGTTTGTTCGTCTGTAACCTCAGGGTGCAGCGTGATCTATTCACAGAACTACACGTCTGTGGTTCTCAGACTGAGTGGATGTGCTCCAGCGGTTCTTAAGGTCTCTTTCGCTCCCTGGAGGAAACGGGTGTTGCATTCAAGGTACATTCATCTGTTATTGTTTTTTTTTGTCCTCTGTGTTGGAATAAAGCGAGGTTCTGCAGCCCCGTCTGAATACGGAACATACTTGCGTTGGGGGAAAAAGCAGAAATGAGCGTCGCCTTTGTGTGAAGTGTTGAGTGATGATCACCTCGGGGATACATGAGGCGACCCCTTTCGTGGCTGCTGAGCGAGGCAGAGAGAGATAATGGGGTATGCGGCTGACAATAGGTGGTTGCAGTTCTTCTGTCTAGTCTTTTTTTTTTTTTTGGGTCAGCACCATAGATGGGTCAGCGCTCAGACTGGAGGAAACAGGGAGAGGGAAAGAGCAGGAGTAATATCTCATATGTCTGTCCTTGCCCCTGTTTGCCCTCAGTCAAATCCTCACCATTATGCTTTCATGCCTGATTTATGTGATGCGGGTGACGCAGCAGGATCTTTTTCTTTCTACTTTACACGACAGTGACCGGAGATGTGGCGACAACCATAAACCAGGACTGTTGCTGTGTTTCTACCGGCACATCACAAAGCAAACGTAACAGCAACTAAATATAAATGTTCCTGGTGTCTAACTACATCCTGTTTTTCCTCTCTGGGCAATACTTTTTTATTTTTTCCTGTGGTGTGATCTTGAGTGGGGAGGGCTCAAGCGAGAGCTATTTACATCTGGACTGTCTTCGCTGAATGGATTTGGCCTGATATCTCAGGCAGCGGGGAAAGCGAGGGAGCGAGTGGGTGAGACATGCCATGCATCAAACGTGTATCTGCAGTCATATGCTGCATTAGTGGAATGAATGCAGGGCAGGGTGATGCACAATCACTGGTAATTTTTTGGCCGGAGGCAGAGAGGGAAAACAAGGAGGTGGATATATATGATTAATGCTCTCGTGGCTGTTGCATGGACGCGAGAGGCAACAGCGTGTGGGAAGGTTTATCGCAGGCGAAGGTTAGGATTGCGTGAATGTAACACGGGCTATAATCGCTGCTGAAATAAACACGGCTGGTTGGTGCTGCTGCAATCATCGGTTAATACTTTAATGAAGACGTGATGGCTCGGAGATCAAAACCTCTCCAGCTGAGATCGCTGCTCCAACTAATTTTTCTTATACAAGCACAGAGTGGCTTTACACCTGAGCATGTTGGGATTAGATATCTCTGCTGTGCTGCAGTGTACATTTAGCAATTTTGAAGATTTTTTTAGGAGTATTTTTTATGCCACATTGTCTACATGAGTGCAGTGGAGAGGGAACCAGCTTGTGAAGCAAACCTCCATGGAGTCATAGTCGTACTAGTACTGTAGGTTTTGTTTGTACAGCCGTTGACATCATGCTTAGTCTCACACGTGGTTTCAGTTCATTTGTCCAGGCTCTCTCTCTCTCTCTCTCTCTCCCTCTCCTTCCATTTCTCAACACCTCCCAGTATCATCAGCCACGGACTCGAACCACCCGCGGCGAATGTGAATTAACAGACGGCATGCTGCTCACAGCACCTTTGCTTGCCACTGAAACAGATTCATCACACAGACCTAGATACTGCCTTCTCTCACCAAATACACACTCACACACGCTTTCACCCTAGAATAGCACCTTGGATATGATGCATCCATGGTGTAATACTCTTCATACTTTTTCGATCCGGAGAATAATAAAATCAGTGCCCATTCTTCTCCTCTCCGCCTCTGTGTTCGTGAGTTAGCAGCATCTGCAAAATGATTTGTCTATATTGTCTTATACTGTAACAACCCCCCAGATCTGCAGTCGAAGGCCAACCCCTGCTTACCTCTCTTCAAGTGACACATTTATATGGGCGAGTGAACTGCTTGGAAATCAATGCCCATCGGAAGTTGAAAAGAGGAGTCAGGCAGTGTTGCCCGCAGGTCAGAGGTGCATTTTGGGATATAGGCAAGTTCCCCATTGCTGCAGAGGGGCACGTTGAGAAAACACATCTGCGCGCATATTATTGACAAGTCTGCACCTCTGTAAATTGGACAGATACTTTATTATCCTCAGAGAGGAAATTCATTTTCACAGTCAATACATGAAAATGGCGAACACTCGTATGGCAGAGAGGTTCATGTCGTGCCAAAAATCACTATTTTCTCGCAGGTGTAAAACGACGGACACTTGTGATTCTTGATACAAACCAATCATCATCTTTTCTCATAGTTAAAGGTGAGATTGGTGCCTCTTCAGCCTGAATGAATGGTGCTGTAGCAGTCTTTCAGCATGCAGCAGGTAGAGCGGTATAACTATCATTACTACTTGATACGTTTGGCAGTTTAAGGATCCGATGCAAAAACGCTTTTGAGCGACTTTTTCCCAATAGTCAAAAACATTCCTGCTGTAGACAACAACCTCCAAGTGTGTTTACAGGTCACAAGTCCTCTGGTGACTACTGCTGAGCAGCCAACTTTGAACCTGTAATGTAAAAAAGAAAATCTGAATTTTAATGGCGTCGCCTGCAGAAATCAATAGTCGGTTAGCTAAGGTTCAAACCTGGTGAAGGAGGAAGTGGCACATGAGGGATAAAGCTCTCGCCCCTTCAGACTCTGTGTATTAGCTGCCGGCTCGGCTGACCGAACCATTAAACCTAATTGGCTGAGTCTGTGGGTGGGAAGCCAGTGTAGGATCACAGACCTGTCAGCAACTGCATCTGGCACATGGGACCCCCCCCCACCACCACCCCGTCCTTCCTGTAAGGTGTGGTTATACCAGGTTATACCACAAAGCATGTCTGCTACCTCCCCAGGTCAGTGGTGGGAAATAAAGACGACAGAGGAACATGTTCCCTGTAAATTTGAAAAGAGGCATCACACTGTGCGAAAATTGACTTACAAGATATACCACTGCAGCTACTTAGGAAACTGCCCAGGGAAAAGCTTTTGTAGTGCAAACCTTTCTTCTACGAAGGGCAGTCATAGGAGGATACGACATGTGGGTCAATGATGGTGGAGATGCTGGATCAATCCTGGGAGATAACGTTTTCTCCATAGCAGGAAAATACTAAACCCATTGAGGGTATACAGTTTACTGATAGAAAAGAGATACACTTCTGTCTTCCACTGGGCACAGACGGTTATATTCTGCATTGACTGTCTTGAGATATTAATAACAGCGAGAATCAAAGTGCTGGGCAGCCAAATCAAGCATTAACATAGAGCTTTATTGTCTTAATTATTTAAAACCATGCTGTTATATACCCTGGAAGTGAATGTGAGCTGTGAGCCTATGTCACGCTCAGGGGTGTTCACCAGTGAAGCATGTCAGGGACTCGGTACAGCCGAGACAGCTGCAGCCTCCACTTTAACTGGATGTTATTTCTACGCATCTAATTGGTTGTGTAGGTGTTCAGTTAATTAGATCAGCTCTGTCATCTCACAGGTTTTATAAATTAGTCCAATTCAGTAATTGGTGAAAGGAGAGCAAACTATTCAATAATATTATGTTTTATATTTTTGCCATAGCAAAAACATGCAGGTGGTTGTAATGATCATATTTTAAACATTTTTTTTACAAATAAACTTTAGTTGGGATATTATCTCAGTAAAAAAATACACTGTTTATGTTTGGGAAGATGTTAAAAAATTAAAGCTACTTTGTTTAATTTTGCAACCCTGCTGCTGCCAAGAAGTGGTATTCATATTCTACGAGCACCATTAACATTAGTAATTCATAGGTAATTTCACTTTACCTCTGAGTGTTTATACAACATGAATAACTGTTACTCGGTGAAGTAAAAGGAATACACATGCATCAGGAAGTGCTTCCACTTCCAGATATCTATAGGATGCACACAAGTGTGATGAAAATAAACAGTGATTTATACCTAACACAACTAGCATTAAAGAACGACAGAGCACACTTTAGGTCCACTAATCAGCTTCATAAGAACTATATCAGTGAGCATTCCTAAGAATAAATGCAGAGCACACAGAGACTGTGTAAATGAATCAGCTGAGTCAACCCCAGACCAGGCTAGTTTGAGTTTTGCTGTGAATGGTTCCTGCTTTTTACTCAGTAACATCATAAAGACATTGACTTTATTTCCTCGACCCAGATAAAGCTGCTTCTTGGAAAAGACCACTATTGGAATTACACAGAACTACGTCCACATCAGCAGAGAAAACAAGATGATTTCATTCATGTAAATAATTAATGACCGACAGCACAGTCTTAGAAAGTAATTCCTGTTTCGAAGAGGTGGACACATCAACAAAGTAGAATGTGTTTTCAAAACAGGATGGATGGATGGATATTAGTGATTATGCAGAAATGCTTTGCAGACCGGAGTTGGTTTCTGATTACCATAATGAATAAAAATCAAGCCGAGTTTAAAATAATTGAAGACATGTCTACGCACAAATACACTATAAAGAGTATATTTACTTATCTTGAAAGCATACTATATTTTTTTTTTTATTATAAACACAATTTAAGCACTTCCTTTATTTATAACACAGATCATTAGAACGTAATACTGGACAATAGCACACTGAGAAGGTAAAAATGCCTTGTTGCAGCCATTCCACGAACTCCATGGGCTCATGCTGACATTGAGATTCAGCATTGATTGGGAAATTGCAGAAAATGATTCGGCCAACGTGCAACACAAATAATAATTTTCCTTGGTGAAGCACACAAAGGTTCTGCTGAAGCAATAAACATGTGTTTTGTTTCTCTGACAGGGCCTGTATGTGTAACCTGATGGGAGGTGGGTGAAATACAGGCGGGGGGGGGGGTTGTTCAGGGTTGTGTGTGCTGTAATGAACTATGTATTGGGAGTAAAGCTACAGCATCGCTCTTCCCTCTGGAAATAGCAACTATTCAGGCTTGTTAGGCTTCTAAGAGCTGCCTAGAAGCCTGTCATTTCACATTAAAGTAGCCCAACATTGCTTCTTTCATGGATTTATTCCTCAGTGGACAGCAAATGATATATTCATGTATAGATTTGAGATGGGAGGCAGACAAGGTTGTCTACTCATTCCACATTCTCTCCTATATGTGTATTCATGCATATGGGTGTGGGTTTGCATACATGTGTGCCCCTGTGAGTGTGCGTTAGTCCCTCACTGGTACAATGCATTTCCATTATAAGGCATATGCCAGCCTGTGTTACGGTGAGATGAGCTGTTCGCTGTTACCGTGACTGTCACGTCTGCGGAGGAGAAGGAGAAGGGGATATTTCCTGTTTAGATGCCACCAATTTCCTTTTCATGCATGGTGCTCACAGACGTAATGTGCGCGCACGCGCACACCCACACACAATTGATAGATTTATTATAGCGTGTCAGGAAAGAGCGGGCGTCACATTTCAGCTAAATGGAGCCATTTGGCATGCGAATGACTGCCCTCCTCCTCTCCAACTCTTCTCAACCCCACTTCCTTCCACCCCAACCCATCCAGCCGGCCCACTCAGGCAAATCCAGAACGCCACCAAATACATGTTTCTGTCACAAGCTTCGTGTCAGCTTTTTTTTACACGAGCAGGAGAAATGGGGAAAGAACAGGTCATTCTGACAGTAGGAATCACTCTGCGTGGATCCTAAATGTTTTATTGCCTTAATGGGACTCCAGAAATAGATGCAGTGCTAATGTCCTCTGACTCTCGGAAAAAAAGGGGGAAAGAATGTGTCTGTGCTAAGTGTGTGTGTTTGTGTATTTGTGTGAGGGAGTGGGTATGTGCATGTGTGCCTGCTGTGGCTCGTGTGTGTGTACAATTCAAATGGGCTTAAGTGAAGGATTCACGCATGCAAATGAAGCCATTTAAATCTGGGTCTTTTTTACCCTCTATCTCAAAGGACACCCTATTCTCTATTTAGAGCACCACTTTGACATCAGCCCTATGGAGCTGAGGCCCAATGGGGCTTCGGCCATAAGTGGTGCACTATAGACTATAAGGAATCATCCAGATTGGCTTAATATAATCTCTCATCCTCAGAGATATCCACAACAAATCTTCAACAAGCTCCTTGCCTGATGCAGACACTCAACATAACCCATCGCCCAGCTTGAGCATTAAGCATTACCTTTTGAAGAAGTGTTCAATATCGTGGGATTCCTGGCATGCGGTGCTTCCAGACAGCATTTGCCGCTTTAGAGCAGTTGACCATCGCCCAGCATGGTTCCTCCTCTGCAGACACACTCTGAGTAAGAATATCGATCCCACTGTGAGCTGTATCCTTACCCCTCAGACGATCCATACTAAATGTATTAGCCGCGGCGAGAGCTACAATGTCCTCTGCAGCTAATCATATTTAGCCACAGAGACAGGTATCTTTAAAGAAGCAGCCTGTTTTCTGGGCCGGAATGAACTGTTTGGAGCAGAGGGTGCTGCATCTCAAGGTGGGCTTCTGACGCATGCTTTCATGCTCACCTAGACACATTAGGCCCTAAAGTGCAGGGGTATACGCTCTGTTCTCGCAAATATGTTGGATTAACTTTGATTCAACCCGCACACACAGGCACACGCACGTATACAGTTGTGTCACAGCAGGCATCATGCAGGAGAGCAACACTGATTGTCGAGTAGGGCAATCAAAGGCTTTGATGCTAATCAGAGCTCTCTGTCCTGCCAGTTCAGGACCATGATGGAAATATACAATAAAGAAAAGGCTTTCATAGCAGATGCCTGGTGCCTGGCTGATGTGCTCCCTCTCTACCTCATCCACATGCAGAGGATAGAAATCTGTTTAGAGCCGGGGGGGTAGGGCTGCATTCTGACTGGTGTGAGCCCCTAATGCAGTGCCACATGTAATGAGCTTTGGATTTGGGCCCCTGTCATGCATAGAGTTTCCCCACCTAATCTGCTAAATACTCAGTGAACCCTTCATTACATTTGTTTGGGTTGATTTCAACACAGCTACTTCTGTAGAGATGACAGTGCTACTTTGTTTGGTGGGAGCGCCTGCAAACCGCTCTGATAACACCTGTGCCGACCGATGAAGCGAGTATATTCCTGGCACTCATCTTCTCTCCTGGTGGGGGGCCTACCAGTGATGTGTGTTTTTCTTACCGCGGATTCCTCTGAATGTGCTCAGAGGGCCTCTTTATTCATCTTAACTCTTGCCAGAACCTTTTTGGACATATGTGCTTTTGAGTGGCTGTGTGTGTGTGTCAGAGTGTGTGGAGAGGGAGAGAAAGGGAAGCGTTTTTGACAATCCGTCTTCATTGGGAATTTTTTTTTTTTTTTTTCTTGACTCCGTGCATGAGCTCCTGAGTGCGTATGCGTGCACATCTCCTCCTGCTCCTCGGTTGACAGGCTGTTGTTCGGCCTTCTGACAGACATTTCCATTAAATCATGCTGCAGTGGTAACCTGCAGTGACAGGACGCCATTGCCTCCCTGGGATTCCTCCATCAGGGTCTCTCATGCGCTTAACGAGGAAGTAAACATGCTAAATTGTCTGTTGGAGATGAAGTGAAGAGGCTGTCATGTGTGATGTCCACGCGCGTTAGTTTCCATACTTGCAGCAATATACTTAACACAGCTGCATCCACAGCCAATAGACACTGCTGTTGCTTAAATAACAAACATACCATGCCTTATCATTGGTCCATGAAAATACACAACATGAATGTTAAATGCTGTTTGCTTCCAACTAGACTCAGACATGTGGGTTATGCATAGCGATAGATTTGCTGAACGTGCGAGACTTATTTGTGGTGAGAGTGGTTGAACGGAATTCTTGACGGAGAAAATTCAAACCACCCAACAGTCTGGAAATGGCAGGGCTCCTAAATTTGTGGTTATATTTTATGCATTGGACACTTATCATTGAGCTTCTGCCTGTTTCCCGGCCACACTGACAGTTCCTCTGAGAGATTTTTTTTTTCACAGCCGTGTGCAGCCAATTTTTGTCGAGCACAGAGTGACAGGGCTATTGTCGCGCAGAGGACATGCAATAATAAATGCAGCCCTTTTGATGAGACCCCTTGTAAATGAGTGCTACTTTTGAAGAGGCTGTTTGTTATTTGCAACTCTTCCTGCAGACTGAGGCAGGGTCTGCCTCGGAGCTGCCTGGTGAGAAGGCATGAGGATTTTGAAGAGGTGTTGAGTGCAGGGGAATGATGGCTCTGCTTGTTCCTTTTAGGTTTATTTTAAGCTGCAGACCTGGAGGGTGTGTGTGGTATGTGTGGGGCACTATGGATGTGTGTGTGAGGCTTGTGTTTTAATTAGAGAGACAGGAGTGTGTCCTTGGGCTGCCGCAGAGGGTCAGGAGAACCTGGTAGTCTGGGAGAGCAGTGGCGGGGACAAGTCTGGCAGCGCTGCTAAACACCCATTACCCAGACGTGTAGATGCACTCAAGAGTGCACGCTCACGCTCACACCCGTACACACCCATGCAAAAGACAAACGTGCGTATGCGTGCATCCTGATCTTGGCGCCATTCCTGTTGGCCAGTGATACCATGGTAACTGAGCAGCCTGCATCTCCATGTGTTCCATGGCCTCCTCTCATCTCTGAAAGTAAAATTACCACTGGCACTGCTCTGGGGAGAAGGGTAGAGGCAAGGGAGAGGTGGGCAGATAGAGAAGGGCAACAGTAGGTGGAGTGGAAGGAGCAGGAGGAGGTTGAGAGGGGGGTGAGGGGGATTTAAAGAAGAAAAGGTTGAGAGGGGAGAGGGAGGAAGCATCTGACATTTATATTCCTGGCCAACAGAAAATGCCACTTCAGGCTGGCATCTCTCTTTCATTCTCTGTTGCTCTGTGCAGCTTACCTCTGAACCGAGGCTTACCTTCCAACACGGACTTCCATCTACATCTTGCTCCATTCCCGCCACCTTCCATCGGTCACTTCCCCTGCTCATTTCCCTGCATCCACCCCTTCCTGTCTTCATATTTCCATCCTGTGACCTCTGGCTTTCATCCAGCCATTTCTTCTTCTCCCCGTAGTCATTTCCATATCACAGACCCTCACCTATGCCAAATCATGCTCATCCTTCGTCAGCTTTCCGCTTTGATTCTTCGCCTCTGAATTCTCCTTAACCTCCCCTCTCCTCCATCCCATACCTGCATTAGCATCTTCTCCTTTCTCCCTTTCTGTCCCCGGCTAATCCCCTCCTCACCCCTTCCCCACACACCCCTGGTGTGCCGAGCCTGGCCCCAGCCGATGATAGGACTCATAAAGCCTCCCAGATGAGGCGATAGCTAATGGCTGTTGAATAATGCATGAAAGGCAGGATTTAGAGAGCCCAGTCTATTAGCCTGACCAAATACTCTGGGCTTTTATTAAAGACCAACACTTACAATTACAAACTACATTAAGGCTGGGGTCCTGTCTCAGCTCCCCCTTTCTCGCAATTCGTCACTGTCTTCACAGTCATAGCTGAGGCAGAATATTATCTTTTGCATTTTAAGATTTTATAGCCTTGGAGCAAATGACCCTTTTAGAGGAGGTCACTGGCAGTCTTTTCTAGTTGTGGCTTCTCTTAGCGTCACCATGTCAGAGGTTGGTGGCCCTTTTAGTTACAGTTGTAGATTGAAAGCGAGATGGGTGAGGCAAAGGCCATTGGTGTCACATTTTCACGTCTCTTGGTGGGAGATATGAAAATTAAGGGTTGATGCATTAATCTTGTTTTTTTATGCCTCTGCCCACTGTGGAATGTTGTTTTTTTTCAGCAGTTGTGTGTGTGTCTTGAGATCGGTAACAGTGTGTGCTTGTGAGACTAAAATTTGTGTTGTGTACACACCTGTATGACTGCAGAGTTGTCCTCATCTTCTAGAAGGGTTTTAATTTCCTCAGAGTCCACTGTTGCTCCTGCAGATGAGGCCCCTCTTGCACATCATTCCACATGATTATACATGAGTTTTAATGGCTGCTAATAGCTCTAAATGTCTGGAAGTATGTGCCCTGTAAGTGGCTTCTGAATAGTCATAAAGTGTTGTTAGCTAATGCCTATCCAAACATCCTTCTACCTGAGCTATGTTCAAGCGCACACTTTTCTGTCTCTTAGTGATAGCGTATTGACCTAACGTGTAATTGTAGGCTTGCTATTTCATCTTGCATTTGCATGCCTAGCTGTGACACATCTGCATATTCTTGACAAGTTGGCAGAGCTAGGTAGTCCACTGAGGTATTTCCAGAATGAGACCGTAGTCATGGGATCAGTGGTTAGTGAGCGACTGCCATCGTGTCCACCCTAGGGTTTGGTTTAGTTTTGATTATGCTGACAGATCTTTAATCGTGTAATTTAGGGAGCCAGAGGATATGCAAGCCGTGACAGATAGAGACTAGACACCATAAGGGCTGAGAGATTGATGTCTGTCAGTTCGACACAGAGAGTGTCAACCCCTAAACCTTTGATCCATCCACATTACGTGTCTGGAGAGCTCAGTGATTACATGTCCAATCCAGCAAAGATCACGTCCAAGGATGCTGCTAAACGTGTCACCAAAAACACTGAACTCATGAGCTACCACTTTCTAGTGTGTGTGTGTGTGTGTGTGTGGATGTGCGCATAAGTGCTTGCGTGTTCCTCTCCTTTTCGCTGATGCTTATTCAGTCTGATCTCCTGGCTGACCCTGCGGCCGGTTGGTTCCTCAGTCGACTTCACTCTATATATAGCATTTCCTAAATGTCACATGCTAGGCTTTTAAACCTACCTTCTTGTGAATCAAAACTCTCACAAAGGTGTATTTAAATATCCCTTCAAATCTCATCCTAAGAGTAGTGCATCAATATCCAATAAAACAAAACTGTCCCATTACCATTTAGAACTGATACAAGTCAAAACCACAGTTGAACTAATCAGAATGAATGGAGACAGAAACACTGCAGAATTACATACATATCCAACCACACATTCCCTTTGAGCAGTCCTCCTAAATAATGAAATGTCCAAAATAAAGAAAAAGAAATGTCCAAAGCTACCTCGTCTAAAACCACCTGACAGTGAAGTTACCGAAAGTGAATGATTTTACCATTAAGACGCGTAAATGCCTGAGGAATCGTCATTGCATGCGTTTACTGTGACGTTAATATGATGCCTCTCCCTTTCATACCTGTGTGTGAGGCACAATGATTCACTGCAGTCTTCTCCTTAATGAGCTGTGACCATTGAGGAAATTAGAAAGCCCACTGCTGGAAAAAGGCAAAGAGGAATTAGCAGCACAAACACTGACGGTACATTTTTGGCACTGGCATGTTTTCTCCGGTAGCACAGATTTGTGCACGTTGGCTTGACAAACAAGTTATTGGGGTTTAACCATAGTTTCCTGCAGAACACCTCATCTCTACCATCAGTCTCTGTAAACTCAGTAAAGGAGCCATCCGGACAGAGGTCATTGTGACACCTGTTGTAATAGACCAGCTCACAGACTCTTGCCCTCCAGCTCAATCCATGTTGCGCTAGATGCACAGTGTGCACAGAGACCGGTCCTAACAATCCTGTGTGCCGGTGGAAACAACATAATTTCTTACACATACTGCTGTGCACGATGACAGGAAGAGCCCAAGTGTTTGCTGCCAAAGCTATACAGTACTTCCTATGTAGACTCCCTGACTAATGCAATGAAGCCATGAGTTCTTACTACTGAATTAATTAATTCATTCTATGTATGGATATTAATGAAGAAACAATTTGAGATCCAATCGATTCAAAGCAGCTGTATTAAGTCACATTATCTCTTCATCACATTATTAAGTACAGGGGTCTGTCAGGGACGAGGTGCCCATGCTCACTGTGAAGATAGTTTAGAGGCTTTTAAAAATAAATTGTGCCTCAGCTGGATGTCTGAACACAGGAGAGTCACTAAATGTCTTGTTTTCCCCTTCACTTATCAAAGAACGGACTTCAGATCAATAAGTGAATGGAGGGCAATGACACCTTGGATGAAGAGAAATGATGTCCTCAAAAGGAGGGGAATAGAAGTCTTGGTTGGAATGTATTTTCTGTTTGGTGGTGCTTGTGTGGAAGGAGGAAACTGATTAGGAGGAGGGGCTGAGCACATATAGAGGGTATCGAGGAGGTCTGACACATATTCTGATTGCTTCACACTGATACAGACATTAACAAATGACTCGAAAACGGGAAGAATGTGCTCGCCACAGCCATGGGTTGAGACAGCAGAGGACTGCGGTGTCTTATCTTCGTTAACGGTATTCCTCTGTCTCTCTGGAGGCACACGGGGAGCAGAGGCCAACTGCAGTCTGATGTGGGGCATCTGTTCCCACATTTGTTAAGCTTCTCCCGGTGTGTGCTTTTGAGTGTGCGTCCGCACGTGTGTGTGTGTGGTTTTAAGAGAGAGTCAGACAGACGGCGAACGTTGGAGGAGTGCAAAAGTGTATGCGTGTGTGCGCGCGTTGTGATCGGTGTGATAGGTGCGGTCGGTGGAGTGGAACGACAAGGTGTTGTTGCAATAGAGGGCAAGTGCCGACTTGTCATTGGTCTGTGTTAATACTGACCCAGGGCGGTGGCTGCACTCACCTCATTGACCGCAAGATGGCCGCCGGTGGATCTGCAGGTGGTGCCGAAGACACATATCTACCCTCTTATTCACTCCCTCTCTCTTTTGCGCACTCTTTGTATCTCTATCGCCCTCCATCATCTATTAGATGCCCCAGTCAGAATACCAAGCAGTCCCATATCCTATCTGCTATTCCACCCGTATTCGCACAGTCCCGTCCTCTTGTGCGCAGCACATTTATATATGTATGCCTCACTGAATGCTTCGCTTTCTATACCAAAAACTCAGTGGGGACATTACATGCATAATCTACTCTATAATAAGAGTCGAGCTGGCACCGGATGCCTGGTTAAGGCAGGAAAGGAAATGTGTTAATTAGACTCATTTGCAGCACCAGCTAGTAAAGTGCGAGACCCCTTCACAGATGACCTGCTTCTCCTTGAGAAGAGCCACAGAGTTAGTGATCAAAGTTTTACATCCCGAACCACCGGGGACCCGGAGGTGAGCTGAGGTAGTACCACTGGACTTCCTCTAAGCCATGAGCAGTGCCGGGAGATGTAATGGGAATAGGAATTACTTACTGTAGCGGTGTTGTATGGAAATAGTGTCTCTGGTGTGCCATCGTCAAGACGGAAAGCTTATAGTGGCCTGATTTATGACTGCTGTAGAGAACTGAGTGCTTCATAAAGATTTTCCGCTGGCTGACATGGAGTAATCAGTGAAGTGATCTGACTTTGGTGGATTACAATTCCGATGAGTTGTAAAGTCAGTTGCGATGCCTTGACTTTGTCCGTCCGACAATGCACGTGGAAGGAGCTTGATTTCTAACTCTGGCCCTTTTTCAAGGTCATATGGATTAGAAATGATTGGGTTTCCAATATTCTACTGGGGAGTTCTGCGTGATGAATCATCACTCTATTCCAAATCGACACCAATTAAGGAGGGTTTGTTTATCCCGCTCCGGGACATGCTGTGGACGTTCGCTCGGAACAAGCCTTTTCACCCCCTTTCTCTTTTCACGGACTGCTCTGTGGCATTTGGGGGGGATTAGTATAATGTGTTTATGTGTATGTGTTGTGTGTATTTTTATCTGCGCTTGCTTCGTTGTGCACCGTTGCGTTCATATTTGTTTCAGGCCGGCATAGTCACATTTTTATTTGCACACCAGCGCAGTGTGTGTGTGAGAGAGCGAGAGAGAGAGAGAGGGGAGGAGTGTGCGTGTTGGCACTCGCATGTCCACGGTCAAGTCACTCAGTGTGTTTTGTGTAGCCCTGCTCTGTTTGTGCCAGTAGCCCCATGTCTGTAAAGCATGCTATATGAAAAGTGAGGATGTGGAGCCCAGAGCCGGAGCCAGTGAATTAATTTGCATTCATTCCACTGCCTGTCTCTCCTCAGAGCCCATTCTAATTACCAGCAGCTCAGGTCTACTACAACACTGCGCATACTCTCTCTGTCTCTCAGTGAGAAAATGGGCTGCTGGTGGTGCATTCCTGTAGCTTTGATACCACTCTGTCTTTAGCCAGCCAGGAATCTCTTCATGTCGGCCTGTTCGCTGTCAAGCCCGGGCCCTCTCCCCTGCTTTAGTGCTGGGGTCTGAGGAAATATGGTGCATTTCCATAGTGTGTGCAAATCAAGCTCTGCTGCACTCTGCGTGTGCTAGTTGTTATTATTCTGGGGCCGAGGGACGTGCAGCGCGTGTTCGTGTGTATGTGGCAGAGCGGAGGGAAAAGTGGGAAGGAAACCGTGCGGCTTGTGAACGACGAATGGGAGCACTAATCTCTGTAATGGCCGTTGTGGCGTTTCACCTCCTGAGTCTCGAACACCTTGTCATGCCCTCATCCTGGTGATGCAAATTCCAGCCGAGGCTTATAACTCAAATGACGTCACGCGTATTATTGCTCAGTCGAATGCTCGTGCGGCCACTTACGCAGCCGTGCATGCGCTCACAGAAAGGGATGAAACGCACCAGCGCGCACACACAAACACCTGCGCGGCTCCGTGGCAGGTGGCAGTGACTGGGTACCCTGCGGTGGGGACAAGGTCAGGAAGGATCAGGACACCGCTGTGCTCTCGATGGAGACGTTCGGGGCCCAGCTAGATGTTATTCAAGCATTTAGCTTCAACCAGGCAAACCTGCACTGCCCTCCACCGCGGATCAGCCAAAATGAATTCAGTTAAAAAAAGTTCAGGTATGTCACATCTGCCAAACATCGGCTGATTAATCATAAGTTTTCGGCGGATCGTTTAAGCGGCACAGGAAAGGAGGAGGGAGCTCGTCTGAAAATGCAATCCGAGCGCGGGGCCCCTGCAGTGAAGTGTTTGACTGATGGTAAGCCTCTTGCTGTAGAGCTGAGCAGCTACACTCAGGAGGTTTCACGCCCTCTCCAGGGAAATGCTACTTTCAGAATCACCTGCAGCCTAAACATGATTGTCAAGTTGCTCCGGAGTTGTTTTTGAAGATGGGGGTACAAACAAGCAATTACACAAATTTGCACATAGATTTACACCTTAGATGCAGACACGCAGGCACGGCAGCACGCACACAGAGTGAGTCCTCCGGTATGAAAAAGGCGGATGATGCATCGCTTCTAATTATCAGGGTCTGCAACAAAATTGCCTATGTAAGAGGGGGAAGCTCTTAGAGCACTCTGTTTCTACATTTGTAATTTTTGCTCCAGTTGGACAACATGATTGTGTCACTTTGTTTAATGGCGATCTCACAATTTACCCCAACCCAGCCCCCCCCCGACCCCCCGCCTTGTCTGCAGAGATGAATCAATGGCTGTTTTTATTGTAATTGCTGCCTGGGAGCACACTGTCATCAACGTAATTATCAGTGTTTGGGCTGCCATCGCCACAGTTTTTTATCATCATTGTTAACACTGTTATTATCCAATGTTATCGTCATTATCTTTGTTATTTTCATCACGGCCATTATCAGCAACGTCATCTTCATCAGCTTCATCATCGTCACAGAGATCATTAGCAGTATTAGTCCGCTTTATCGTACAGTCACCGTTGTTGATATCGATATTACCATCCTTCACGCTTCTCTCCATCAGCGATGAGTGGGAGTCATATTGGAGCTCATAATATCTGATGGTATAATGCGTTATCTCCTGTCAGGAACTCGGCGAAGACAGAGACAAATGATTGGAGAGAGTCAGATGGTCAGCTAGGGCGGGATCCCATCTCGTAACTGAGAGGGAGATGAACGAAAACCAGCAAGTTCTAATTTCATTTGACTGACCTTTTTATGGGGTTAATTATTTATTTCATCACCGCACAGCAATGGAATAAACTTTGTGGCAGTTTAATTCAAGTCAATTAAGGAGTGAGATAGATGAAAAGCTATCCTGGGGGAAATTATTAAGCTTTTATTTTTAGAGTGGGGTGGATGATGTGTTTTTTTTTTTTTTTTCTGGGCTTTAGTCCAGCAACACTTAAACGTTCTCGAAAAGAATGACATTCCTCCGTCAGACATGGCAGCTCTGGCATTGTTGAGGTCAGCCTCTGTATGGATGTCATCGGGTTTCACTGTAATAAGTGAAATGTATTCTGGGCACAGTATTGAAGGGGAAGAGGTAACAAAGACAAGTGGGGCGTGAACCTAAAATAGTGTGAAGAAACCAGGAGGAAACCAGGTAAAAAATTTGGTTTTAATATTATTGGGCCTAGGTTTAATGGTCTACTACACTAACAGTAGTGCTCTTTTCTTAATTTAAGGGCCTATACATTCTGTCACTCTTGACCTCCAAACAGGACACAAGGAGCCTGAGTATTTAACATTAGAGAAAAAGTAAAATGGCAACACCCTCCTTAGCATTGTTAATGGTAAATATGACACAGTGGCAATGGCTGGTTATCTCTCTTCTGAATCCTTTTCCGTTGTTCCTTCATCAGTGTTTCTGCCTCTGTAGGCCAGCCTTGGTCTACTTGATGTACCTGCCCAAGTGTGAATGAATCAGTGAACAAGTTCCTTCAAGTTCCCTCAAGTTCCGTTATAATACAGTAAAGGAGGAATAAACAGTATGAAATGCTTTTTATGGAGTAGAAAATACAAACATTAATATGGTGGAATAAATTGAAAAAGACTCAAAATTAAATCTCCAACAGCAAAGCACAAATGTGTGGTAAACACAAATTAGGTTTATAATAACAACAATAATAATAATAATAATAATAGCTATTTCTTGATAAGAAAAAAAACAACAAAAATTCAACCAGAAGAAATGTTCTTAGTGCAGTAATGGAGAAAATGAAAAACAATGACACAGCAACTTACACATACTGAGGTGCTGAAAAACAAGTACCCAGGAGCATCCTGCTGATCCTGACGAGATGAAGGTAAAAAGCTCAGAGAGAGAAGCTGGACGGTTACCGGCAGCACAGAAAAAAAAAAAGATTTACAGCTTTTCCTTTTGATGTAGCTTCTATTTTATTTTTTTTGACAAGGCTGAAATAAATTATAAATATGAGAATAACGTACAGAGTACAGACACTCTGCTGCTCATCCTTCCCTCTGCAGAATCAAAAGAGTTCATTACTCTCCCATTTCCCTGACCCTAACCCCTTAATAATTTGAACAATGTCCCTTCCTGTCAGTAATTAAACCTTCAAACTGCCGTGTTGTTTTTTCTCTGAGGATTTCTCACCGCGGTGTCTCTGCCCTGTTCCAAAAAAAAAAAAAAAAAAGGAATGCGTACAGGTAGCGGCGAACATCTGGCAGGCACATCCAGACTGATAGTAGAACATTTTAATGAGCGTGACAAGCGTTCATGAATGAGCTTATTTTGCACACGTGGTTCATTTTTCATTCAAACACTTTTATACCCGCTTGTTAATACCCCTTCTAGAGTGACTTGAACCATCGTGACAGCTCGCTCATTAGACACAACACGACCATTACTGAGTGTGTGTTAGTCAGTTTTTTTTTTTTTTACCGCTCTCTCCTTATATTGCGTGAATATAACCTGGCTAAATGCTCAGATTCTCATAAATACTTAATCTGTGTGCTATTTTGGGTTTGTCTCACAGAAAGTGAAGCATTTTTTTTTAAGTGTCTGGCCTGAATACCTGTACCTGTTACATTTCCCAGTAAATCCCCCCAGATCTCTCCGTCCACTGGCTATAAAACGCTTTCCCTCATATCTTGCTTATGTAACCAAAAGCTGATGATTCCAGGAAAGTACCTCATAAGCGACTTTTCCAAAATATCTATTTTTTTTTTTCCTGGAGGGTTAAACCCCAGAGAAACCTTAGGGCAGAGGATGTTCCACGCTGTCACGTCTGTCGTTGAGAGCCGTGATGGCCTCTCCTCAGGCCTCTATCTCCTCCCCACAGAGTTCATTCCATGTTTTTCAGCTCCTAGCTAGCTCACCAAATATTGCACGGACCATTAAAGTTACATGTGCTACTGCGGCTACTACCTCAACACAACAAAGGCTATTGCATTTGTCACATGCCCGCGTGGCAAACAGTGAAATGAGCATGTGTTTCTTGTGTCAAAAAGAGCAGTTTGCGGAGCTCCAGGAGTGGAGACTCAAAGCTCGGCTCAGCTTGGCCTGCTTAAGCACCATCTGGCAGCACGGGCCCCTGTGTCACCCTATTCACCGAGATTACATCCCCCCTCTGGCCATCAATCCCCGTCCCTTCTCCTGCCTTCCTGTCCACTTTACACTCCCTCACCTCTGTTCCCTCGCCAGAAAACATAAACACAGCAGCGACTGTATCCCCGGAGCTGTTCTAACGTGCTCAGAGATTTTAAAATGTCTAAATTAATAATGATGCTAGAGGTTTTCGGATGAAATTTAAGAGGTAAACTTTGTGGGATTTATTATTTCCACCCCATAACAAAGTGAGCCGTTACGCCAAAGTGCATTTCTAATTTAACTTGAAGAAGATGATGTAATTCGGTCTCAAGTCTCAAGGGATTACAATAAAAAATATTTCCAAAATGCTAATTTTAAAAGTTAATTTAATGCTTGTTTCATTTAAAGGTGCACTCACTATTTTAGTTTATCTTTGATTTATCTGTTGGATTTGTATTGAACTCCTTGACAGCAGGCTATATGAGAAATCAAAAATATTCAGATAAACCAGCTAAAGCTTTAAAATGTGTATCACTTGTTATATTATTTTCACTAATAGTCATATCAGTGGTGGATAATATTTACAATAATAGTAAACCAGTGCTTCTTTCACTTGTCTGATGTCGGAACAAATTGTTCAAAACCAGCCATTGGTGGACATGTTCAATTCCAATTACTGATGAATCCAATGAACTGCAAATAAAAGAAAAAAAATACTAAAATCTAAATCTCCTGGTGCATTAAATAACAGACAGTGCAGTAGTGGTTTCCCCAAGCATGTAATTGCAAAACTCAGAGGTGGTTCAGATAAAAATAACTTCCATTTCTCCACAGCCATTAGTTTAGATTCACGGGTAATGATACAAATACATTCCTATCATTTCACATGTGGACTCAGATCATATCATAGAGTTCTAAATTTAAGTTTAGCGATTGCTCTGAACGACATGCTGTACAAAAATGACTTTCATTTTGTTTTCTGTTTTTTTATTTATTGTGAACTAATGCTCTGTTTTGTAAGATGAGGAGAGATATTGATTTTGTAAATATGGATGATGGGCAAAGATTGAGTTGGCTGTTGTTGTGTGAAACTCATGAAGTACTGAGGGAAAGTGTGGGAGTAAAGAAATAAAAAGCTATTTTTCAAGCTTATTCTGGGCACGGGCTCCTCAAACAAAAGTTCATTTGGAACCTCTTGATTTTTCTTCTTTTCCCAAGCATATGTTTCAAGCAGTGTTTCAGATCCATATCTACAGACTGACTAGAGTGTGGTTCAGTACTGATTCTCAAACTTCTTACTCTTTCAACACGCTGCAAATATCCAGTGTTATACGCAAGTGTGAAATGTGCTTTGTCGCTGATGGCCCGGAGCGAAAAAACAACAATGGAGGAAGGACAGTGTTTCGTTAGAGCCTCCTGAGTGTTTTGGAGAAACCATGAAATAAATGCGTGATGTAAGTAATGGCACGTCATGAGTAATGAAGAGATAATTTCGTTGTGTCAGTCTGCCCCAAGAAGTAAGACAAACATTTTCCGTGTGCTCTGAAAATATGACACGGACGATCCAGCCGTTCTGGAAGATCAATAAAAGTTGCACAGCCTTTTAACAGCATTTGTCATTTTTGTCACATATGTGGATATATGAGCACACACTGCCATAGGTGTAACCATTTTCATTCCAGGGCGGCTCCATCAGAATATTCCAGAAACACAACAACAATATACAGTACGTCTTGTAAATGTGAGTCAGAGACATAAAACCTGATGTGCTCTGTGGCCTGTCGATGAACATATCGGTTGACACGTTGGTGTAAAAAGGCAGCAGTAATGTGGTGTGAAGAGATCAACGCAGTAATATAACATCAGTGCATGAGCAGAGAGGGATTCAGTATTATCAAAGTGTCGATGTTCCATAACTCTTTCCTGGCAATAAGAAAAAAAAAAGGTTTAGCTTGATGGTGGTGCAGGGTTTTTTTTTTTTATTATGCAGGCAAACTGGAAAACAAAAACAGGTTATTTAATACTTTTTACTTTTCTCGGTTTTCATCCGGGGACAGTTGTAGGATCTGTTCTCTGGTGTGCCTCTCACTTTTACTTGACCTCTTGGAGCAGAAGCGATTTTGGTGATCTCCCAGATGAACTACGGTTTCAGATACTAAATTATTGGTGACATTTTGGCAGCGAATAAAGTTGAGGACCAATATTTTTCTGTCTTCTAGATTCTCCAAGTCCCTCCTCCCTTACAAGGCTAATGTTACATTGATTGTCAATACAGCTGGACAGAGTTGCTCTTCGGAGACCTGGGATTTGCCGTTCTTGTTGGGCCGTGATTCAGCCGTGTGCGCTGTCCCTCGGAGCGCTGAAAACTAATGTCCAGAGATGCTTGATTTACATATTTGTTGCAACTGTACACACAGATGCAGATAGGCTGACATTAATGAAGCACATTTGTACATTTGAGAGTGAGCGGCGCGTAGCGGGAGGGCAGAAGCGAGAAGTGGGAGAGTTATGGCGAAAGAAAATGATAAATGATGGATTGAGAGAGGCCCAGAGAGGCCCTGAGGTTACCAGTCTGCGGGAGTTACTGCTGGCTAGCTCATTCCGCCAAAGCTGCAGATCTCACAATAAACATCACATGGGTAGTTGGGGCTGAAGGGTGCAGATTAAGCCAGGAGATGTTAGCTCTTAAAAGACTCCTCAATATAGCAGCCAGCCAAGAAGCTATTTATGGGGTGGCTGGAAGTGTATCAAAGCAGGTAGGAAGGGAAGGCTCTGGACGGGGACAGTTTTTAAGCTGATTTATGCCCCTCAATCAGCGCAATAACAATAAACTGTCAACGAACACGCCACTTTTATTTGTAATTTATGGCACGGCACTCCTAATAAACCTATGTTTATTTCTCCCCTGTTCCTCCCTCTCTCCCCCTCCTCCGCCTGCTCCCCTGCCTCGCTCCTCCGTCTCTCTCCCCGCAGAGCTGCCCAGCAGCCCAGGTGGTCAGTTCACGTTCCGCCCGCTGCCGCCGCCGCCCCCGCCGCCGCACGCCTGCACTTGTGCCCGTCCGGCGCCCTACACTCAAGTCAGCCTGCAGAGGAAGACCATGCCGACGCGGTGCCAGGGTGGGCAGGGCGGCCAGGGGGCAGACAACGGCTCCAGCACAGACCAGGCGCAGCTTCACAACAGCTGGGTGCTCAACAGCAACATTCCCCTGGAGACCAGGTGAGCGCACACAACAAGCTCCTCTCATTAATGTACCTTTAAAAGGTTATTTTCAGCATGGTATTTTTTTTTTTTTTTTACCTTACAGAAAAAGTGGAAGGATTTAATACATTTGGATTTAACACAGGGCTTCATTCCAACATGCTTTTAGTCCACAACGATGGATGTGCTATTCTGTAATGAAACACTTAAAATAAAGATTTCTTCCAGGCAGGCCACCATACTTCAACATAATGTCACTTGATTAGAGACAGTTCTTTAATCTCAAAAATGAGGATCATTAGATTAAAGATTTTTTTTTTCAGGACTCCGGAGTTGGCAGACCTTTACAATTTATTCTAAAATTCAGAGTAGAAAGATTGTTAATGAAAATTGGACTCCAGAATTGGTAAGGATGGAAATGTTGCATGTGTAGTGAGCAGTAAGTGGAACACCACACAGGCCTCTTGGGTAATATTACGGGACTCTGCTCACCATCAAAGTCATAACGAATCTCTCAGGTTTTCTTGGCTTCTTTTCATTTTCTTACCCCCTATTGCCGACACATTTACCAGCAGACAATTATCTGAGTTTATACGATTCAAAATAAATTTCGAATTCAGTATGCAGAAGCAAACCTCTTTTCAGGGGCGCATTGTGCAATTCCATCTTCTATTGTTGTACCCAAGAATATTTTCCCGAATGCCCCTGAGACGAATCGCTGGAATTTCATCCCATGCAAAAAGCATTAAGCATATGCTTGCTGTATGAGTAATAATTGATCAGGGAATAATTTAGGAGATCCTCATTTGTGGGACTGCTTCCGAGAAGAAGCAGCAAGGTGCAAAAGAATATGTTTGCATGTATAATGAGAGTTCAGTGCTGCAGCTGAATCCTGGTATTATGAGTGGGGACGAGATTGGCAGGCTGCCATGCCAGAAGAAGGGTTTTTTAATAAGTTATGCATTAAGGCCATAATTAGATCTTACCTCATTTAAAGGATAGGAAGAATAAAATTAGATTCAGTGACAATTTAAATTAATCACTGGCCAGACATGAGTATCAATGTAAAAGGCTTGTCAGGAGTGCATTGTAATTACATTACTTGTCTATGTGTGTGTGTGTGCTTTAAATGAAGATCCACCATAAACAGTATTTATGCTTTTTTTTTTTTTTAATTGTTCCAACGATATTTTGTGAACATAAAGAACGCTCTCCCAAAGAAAGATATGATTATAAAAGCAATTTCCACAGTGGCTCGGTATATTGGATGGCGGCTTTTTGTCATAATGCATTTTTACATTTGGGACTTTATAGTCAAATAAGTTTGATTTGATAGTGTCCTATTAGTTCTTATCCATAAAATGTAATCATATTCATAGTCAACAGAGCAGTATCCCTCCATGACATCATTCAGATATTATTGGCTCTTTCCTATCTCGATCTTTGGGTCTTCAGTGCTTAACTGTTTTGGATTTTATTATTCAACCACCCTCCTCCCATTCTTCTCAT
This sequence comes from Pseudorhombus dupliciocellatus, assembly GCA_016785235.1. Taxonomy (NCBI): domain Eukaryota; kingdom Metazoa; phylum Chordata; class Actinopteri; order Pleuronectiformes; family Paralichthyidae; genus Pseudorhombus; species Pseudorhombus dupliciocellatus. Next base: position 2,285,936 of record JAFBJW010000130.1, on the reverse strand, counting down.
GTTCTCAGATATCCTAATAATATAACGATTTTATAATTTTTACCCTGACGATGCTATCGGCTTAATCTCAGGCGTGAGATTAAAGATTTATCAAGTGTTTACAAACTTAACATTGAGGCGCATGCCAATGGAATTATAAGTGATGCTATGACCTCAATAAAATGTCAAAAAAAAAAAAAAAAAAAAAGAATATCTCCCGGTGTCAAGCATACTTCCAGTTTCCTTGATGCAAACTTGATGAATCTGTATTGAAATGTATTGACGTTGCGTCAACCGAGATTAAGATTGTTTGAAGTGTGCATGGATTTCCTATTCAGCTGCATATCCGTTATGTTTCTGGAGCAGGCAGCTTGTGTAAGTGGAAGGATGCAGATATGGATATTCAATATATCTGACTGGATCTCACACTGTGTGTTAAGAGGCATAACAAATGTTGGGACTGTAATAAATTGACTGATGCCCTGTCTTCTCCTCGTCCTCTTATCACTAAGAAATGAGACTTGAATTTGCTGTGCTTGTGCAGATACGAAGTGAAGTCAGCTCACACACACACTTCACTATTCTTATAAGGGTTATGCATTGATTTTCATTTGTTGTGGAAGGGTTCAGCCTTGTCCGTAACCTTAATTATGACTTATTCATACCTAACACGAATCCTAACCTAGACAAACTCATATCTTTCATTTAACCTTAACCAGGAGCTCAGAGCTGAGGGTTGACTCATTTAGACCAGGCTTCAGGCCACAAGTCTACATGAGGTCAATACTGAAAAGGTTCAAGGTATTACCAAACCAAGTACACATGTATAACACATGCACCTACCACATATATCCATATACGTACAGTAGTTGTGAGCGAAGGCCTCCACCCACACAGTACCACACACACACACACGCACACACACACATCCACAAATATCCAGGTAGAGACAGCCCTTGGGCCGTAGTCTCCTACCTCCTGGAGAGCGGGAACTCTCATTTTCTTCCTGTCTCCGGGGAAATCTGCCCTCTGATATGAATTCAGAGCTTCCTGGGCGTTGCCTCTGGATATTGTCTGAGAAGATCAAAGGCAGGGAGCCAGGAAGAACAGCGGAGAATTTTTTAAAAGCTCCACACAAGACGAATAGAGATGCACGTAGTGTTGACAAATGCAGTTTCTTCAACTTGATTTTGCATCTCCCCTTTCCTTTGTAACCCACATTTCACCGAGCAATAAAAGCACCACTTTGGACCGGTGTACTGGCCTCGGCTACGTGAAAACTCTCACCTGTACTTGACACCTTCTGTGTATGCTTGTCCTGTATACACCCCACTCCCTCTGTTTATGCGTGAGCATGTCCTAAGTCTCTGGTCTTTCAGAGTTGAACTACCATTGACCCTGAGGTGTGTGCCCGTTCCATGTGCAGCCTTCTGTGTCCCTCATCTGACTCTCAGCCTTCAGGAGACACCTGATGGGTGAATGGAGAGAGGAAAGGAAGCAAAATGTGAGAGATGGCTCTAGGGCCATGTTCTGGACACACAAAAATAGACAGTCACAGAGTAAAGATGAAAAACACACAATATTGATTGTACCACAGGTTACCCCACTTATTGAGTCCCTCACAAGACGTCAATGTCAATGAGATGAGATTTGCTAAATACAGAGAAATTGTTCCTCTGTGCTATTTTTGTCTGTTTTAAACATTTTATTCTACTACCATGCTAGTTTTACCTCCCCTCAATGTCTGAGATGTCTTATCAACAGAAAGTAACTGCAAATAGTACATTCATTTCTACATGTTTCAATGCAAATTATCTTCTTTCATCTAATTTCCTATAATTTGCACGGAACAATTATGTGATTTATTCTGCCGGGCATACACCTGAAGCATCCATCCATCCACTAGCTATAATGCCTATCCCCCTGAGGGTTGTGGGGTGGAGCTGGAGCCAATCCCAGCTGACATTGGGCAAGAGGTGGTGTTCACCCTGGAGGGCTCACACCCAAAATGATTTGAATAAAATTCTTTGAACCCCCCCACACACACTGGTATAAATGTACTCAGGGTTTTAAGTCCAATCTGTATTCAAGGCTGACTGACTTGAGAAGATGGATGTGTTTCTGTCGAGGACAAATGGGCGAGGTGTATGCCGCAGTCTGGTGTCCAGCGACACTGTCAGTCTGCTGTCTGGCCCCGCTCTAATGGCCTGTCCTCTGTGGGCCCTTCAGAGACCACGGCCCTTGCAGCAGTGTGTGACCTCACACCTGCCACTGCCACGCGGACAGAATAACACTTCTGGCAGGCTGCATGTCTGCCTGAACATATCGCACTTGCAGCCCGTATTAACCCCCGGAGAACACACGGTAACCTAGGGCAATCATTGCAGTCGGTGAATTCCAGGAGCACCAACATATTCTTTTGTTATGGAAAATACACACACACCCAGCAGAGAAAAAAACAGTGAGTCATTCCTGTATTTTTTATTTATTTATTTATTTTTTTTTATGCCGCTGCTGTTCTCTCCGGTATCGCCATGTTTTACTTCTCCACACCAGCAGTCTTTGTTCTTTTTTGTTGTCAATGTAAGTCACTGTGGCCAGGACAGGCTGGAACTACTTCTAATTGCCTCCCCAGATCCACTTTTCCAAATTGCATAATTTCCTAACAGCCATATTTCTGCCTCCTCAACTGACATCCTCCAACCCTCGCCCTCCATTATCCAAACACAATACAGATGAAATGCAACCCAGATTAATTGCCCTTCAGTTTAGTTTCCTATCATCATCTGCCATCTAATGTGCTCTTTTTCATAATGAAAATGAACCTCATCCTCATAACTAATACAGCTGTATTACTTAAGTAGTCACTTTGATGAGTTAAAGAAGGAATAGGTAAGTCCCTGATCCTTGGCTGTCAGGGATTTTTTTATTCTCCTTCATGAGTGCTATTGCACCAGAGAGGCATGTTTTTGGGTTAAATTTGGTGTCCTCTCTGATGAAGGACTTGGCCTGGATATGAGATTGTGGTGTCATATTCTTTCACTTTACTCTGATGTGCTGCTGTGGGTGCATTATATCACAGTTGGTCGCATACATTTTCTGGCAATTTTCTATTGTATAAATGGTTATGGTGCATTAACTGTGAATAATGGCCGTGTTTTACATTTGTCACTTGCTTCATACTGCTCACCTCCCAGAATTTATGGGGGAAGATAAAATAAATTTGCGAGTGGAATCCCGGTGTTTAGGGACTTTCTCGGGCTACTTTTCTTCCTTGATTTCAGCTTTCTGGATTAATCTTTGATGAAGCATTACTTGAAAATTAAAGAGACCACTTAAATTAAAAGCACACAAATGCGGCCTAACACGTGGGATATCAAGGGTTTAACCGAATTACATGCTCCTATAGTACTAAGAGCTTTTTCGACAGGTAACGTTTAGTTAGGAATTCACATATCAGGGAAGTGGAGCCGTTTGTTGTGTGTGGTGTCAGAATCTTGAGCCTGACCGAATGCAGTGTTTAAAAAAAAAAAAAAAAAAAAAGCAGGGTCTTTTCTAAAATCTCCCACCTTGGGGGCCCTTCAGATGAGTTTCGGTCAGGCACACTTCAGCATGAGACAGAATTCCGCTGAGTGTGTGGAGATTTGCATAAATAGAAGAAGAATAAGAAACTAGATAGGCAATGTTAGAGAAGATGATGTCTGTGTTGTCTGTGATATGTCTGTGTTGTGCTGAGGTAATTGGCAAAGCCAGTGAATCACAGTCCTAGATAGGCCAGCGCTAACTGTGATTGCTTCCAACGTCACACCATAATCTACTTACAAAAGACACGGGAGGTGGTCCCAGAGGTGACAGGTAGTTTGTGGGACACCGTGCGGGAAGGTTTCCTGCTCTTAAGATAAAGAAGTCAATTAATTGACGGTTCTCTAAACAAGTCCCCCGAACAGCGATTGGCCAGTGATAGCTTAACAAGCGTGAAGAGGCATGGAAAGTTCTGTCAAGTTATGGGTTTCTCATGCCAAGCAGCGCAAGCTCAGGTCACAGCCCCATTATAATTGGCTTTCCAAAACAATAACAAAAACCTCAAAAGCAAAACTGTGGAGAATGGATTCCGCTCTCTTATGTAAGAACTGCAAATATTAGCATGTGTGGCTGGCTAGCATAAGAGCCGTTTTCCAGTAACAGAACATTTTTCCCATTGCCAAGGATATAACTGTGAATTAATAATGGAATTATTTTGGGGTCACAAGGTCACCATAGCGTATACACTGCCTAGTTTGCCAGGGTTAGGGTAATAACAGGACTCAAGGATGTTTACACTCCTGCAAATACACAACATGATTCTCTCTCGTCTCGAATGTGAAAGCATACGTCAGTTTATAAACGTAACTACTCTACAGCAAAACCGCAAGAGGGAAACATTTGCTTCTTTCCACATCTTCAATAATCAATTGGGTGATTTTACTTTTCTACCAGTGCTTAGCTTGAGTCTTTAAGTACTTTATCTTGTATAGCATTCAGAGTTAGTGCCTGGCACTCCTTTTAACAAATCAAGCTCGTGTTTTTAATTTACTCCTGAAACTAAGATTAGCAGAATTATCCTGCTACGGCTGATCAAATCAATGATTCAATGACTGTGAAAACCTCAATTTCACTGTTTTTACTCAAGTAGGCCGAACTGCTATATCGTGACTGCTGACTGCTTGATCACTTGGCGTACAGCTGCGTTTTATGTGTTAAATCCAGCCTCCTCCATATTAATGGATAGCACATGAACCAAACTAAATACTTGTCATTTATCACACTAATATATGTGCTTATTGTTTCATTATCTTTGTTTTTAATTCGTTCATTAATTCTTTAAAAAACGATCGAGGGCCAAGAATGACTCACAGTCGTTTGAGAGCGTGTATCAAAGCAACCTCGCTCCTCCCTGCTCCTACTCTGAAAGTATTTCGCAGACTGTGGTCCTATATCTGCAAGATTATCTAGAGTGTTTCAGCTCAATTTCTGGACAGTAGGAGAATGTGGAGGCCCGTTGTCTGACACTGCTGGAGCAGTTGTCCTTTCATTTCAGTGGACACTAGTCTCTAATCAAGAGCCCTTTGTTTCATAAATTATTCAGGACATTGATAATTAAATCCACCACCGCATTTTGCTTTTTGTTTGTCCCACAGACACTTCCTGTTCAAGCAAGGCTCTGGCTCATCGGCTCTCCTGTCAGGGGCGGGGCAGGGTTACCCCCTGACCTCGGGGACAGTCTACTCTCCTCCACCGAGGCCCCTGCCTCGCAGCAGCGTGACCAGACCACTGTTTACTTTCAACAAGCCTCACCGCTGCTGCAACTGGAAGTGTACTGCCCTGTCTGCGTCGCTCCTCACGCTCACCTTGGCCTTGCTGCTCACATACGTCATCGGTGAGTCGCACTGCACTGCAGCTAGCGAGGAAATGAGTGTTGTCATGGTGCACCCAGAAGTTTTGGTTTGTTCAGACTTTGTTTAAATCAACGTTGTCAAAACAGACTGCGAGAGGAGCGAGAACATTTTGCCGTGTTTGGAGAGACTGCCTAATTAATTCAAACAGGGATCAATAAAAAGTACAGAGAGAAAGTAAGAGAAACTTTTACACGTACACAATTTTGTGTATCAAAGGGTAAAAAAATACCAAGATCCAGAAATTAAAAAAAGAAAACGCAGAAGGAGATCAATAAAGAGAAAAACAAGTCTGTTGAAGGAACAAGTTGGGTTTAAAAGCAGCAGGTAATGTTTTTATAAATTTGACACTGGAGAATATTTTTAAAAAAATCAAATAGCTGTCCGAGACCAAAGCACAAAACAGTGGTAATTACTCTATGATGAGTGTATGCAGTACAGTAAGTACTTACTCATTCTCTCCTCCCCCACAATAAGCTTATTATTAATTGTTTGCAGAATTTTAATCCACCCTTCTTTTCTTAACATGTAGCTTCATTGTGCTTAGTTCAATATTACATTTTTCATTTGTTTTCAAATATGTTTTCATGTTTTGTTTTAGCTTTTATCACACCTCTGCAAATTGAATTAATACCATCATTAATATATCTTTTTGCCATCTTATTTCAATAGAGAACTGAAGCTAATTAATTTATCTTTAATTTAGGAGGAAATGAGATTTTTACCACATATTTCCATGACAATTGTACTTATCCTTTACTTTCCAGGGTAGGATTTTAAAAAAAGTACGGTTATCGACTAGTTGGAGTTTTTTTTACTTTATGTTAGGTTGTTTTGTTTGGAGGAAGTTGCTTTGGGGTCTGGATCATCAACGGGTCTGTCAAAGTCAAACACAACATTTATTTATCGATCAACTCCGATTGCAACAACTGTGAGTCCTCAACCTTGGTTCGGTCCTCCACCCCATCACACTGTCTCCCCTCCACCCAGCCAGTTCATTTCCCTCCTGTGGTGGCGCTCAAGGTCACGACAGAGCAGGCAGGGGTTTGCATTAATCACATACACACACGCACACACACATGCTGGTGAATCCATGCAGATTAATCCCTAGGCTGAACCATGCTATTCCATTAATGTCCCAGCCCCGGTAATTAGTGCATTAGTGAGGAGTGTGAGTGATGACTTGGAGACAACATCACCTTTTAATTGGTGTCATGCTCCACTCCTGCTTGGCAATGATTGATCTTCGTGTTGACATCACCATGGCAACTGCGCCAAGATGTATGGGATGTAAGGGCAGATGATATGTTAGCCTGTAAATCAAAGATATTCAAATCGTGAGATTAAAGTGGTCATGGACTAATGTCTTTGTCTAGGGGGAGAGGTTGAGACACAGGCCACCAGATGATTAGGTTCTCTCATTACATAATGATTCAGTAATTTTAATTATTTAATTAATTAACACTCGCTGACAGGAACCGAAGGAAATCTCTCTCCCTCAGTAGTTTGGTGTGCTATTCTCACACTGACTTTTGCTTGGAATATTGATTTTGAGCCTGTCCCTTATTAAATCGTATTCTAAGGAGTTATCATTATTATCTGAAATAATACAAAACAACATTTATTTGTTTTACATGACAAATGATGAATTTGACATTATTCAAAATATTATTCATAATTAATTAGCTACAGCTGATTAATCTTCTATGTTTGGTACAGAGGTTTTATATATTATTATAATAAATATATTTTATTTTACCTGCATGTAAAACCCACTGAAGTATTAGTATACTCCTGTTTGACAGACAATAGGGGAGAAAATAGTCAGTCTCTCTTATTCAAGCATCTCAGCTGTAAACAGTTGCTGATTTTTTTATGTTAAGCGGTGGCAGAGAGAAAGAATTGCATGGCCTCATTTTTCTTTTGGTTAAAGACCACATGATTAATGTCTAAATCAAATAAATTATTCATATAATGAACATAAAAGTTGGTTACAGTCCTTCTTGATTCAATTTTTTACATAAATATCCCCGTTTTGTTGTGGGCCTGCAGGCCTGGCCAATAAAAGCTGTATTGTCTGTCAGTTTTATACAGCAGATAGTGCTGACTGAATCAAGACATTTGCAGCAACATTAAAAAAAAAAACCTTGACATATTCCTTTTCAGTCGTGCCAAGCCGGAGCCAAACATTTCAGAATGCTGGAGAAGCTCCCCCCCTTGGTGAAAATCATCTTAACGCAGCTGTTGCATTTGGCAGAATCTTCATCTTTTCTCGTGATGCTCAGCCAAACTTTGCTCCGCTTTGCGGCAGTCGTCCGTGGCGCTCCGCAGATCAGAGCCGGTAGCTGATCTCTGGTGCTAAGTGGAGCCGCACGGAGTGACCAGTGTTGTAACAACAAGGTCTTGAACACTTGATGTAGTGCTCAGAAATTCACTGAGAAATGTTATGGCAGTTTGGCTCCAGCTCTTAATACCCACCTCATATTATTGCCAGTCCTCTAAGCTTTTTTTTCTTTCCAAGTTATGAGACGAGTTTATTAATTTGGGTGAAAAGTAACTCTGCAAATAATGGAGGCAATAATATTATGTCAGAAATTAAGGTTTGTAATTAGCACAACAATGGCACGACGCATGATTGCAGAGATAACACTGTGTAAATGATTGCAGTGTATGCCCCCTGTTGTGATTAGCTAAGGCAGGCCTCCTCTCTTTCTTTACTGCCCTCTCTCCCCTCCTCTCATACCCCCTAGTGTTACAAGGGCTGCGAATAGCTTTGTTAATTTGTTTATCTCCCAACGTACCCCTCCCTCCCGCGGTCGTAGCTTGTTATTAAGCACAACACGGCCATCAGATATGAGGAGCAGGCATTATGATAGCAAACGGGGCATTTAAGGAGAGATAGAGGACAGATTAAGATTGCATCTGTAATCTTAAAGAATATTGCTGCTGACAACACGACCAGCGACTCATTTTCTTTTTCAAGCCTCATCTGCTTCCGTCTAACCTACCAGCTCTATCATGCTGTCAAACAAATAGCTAATTAGAGTGTTTTTTTTTGCGTAAATGAATGTCTTGCTGTTTTAAACTGTTACAAACCTTGGTTGCTGAATCAAATATGAGGAGAGTGGGATGTGTCAGTTATGAGAGATAATCATCTCCATGGCAACAGGGAAGAAGCAAGTGAAATGAGCAAATCAGCAGCTCCCCTGCAATCAAATGATCACCTCCAAATCACATTTCAGTCAATCAGCACACACACAGGGCCATGGACAGTGCACACTTAAAGCCTGGCTCTTCTTTATAGTTCTGTTGTGCATTGTACGTGATGCTTCAGGGGACCGGGCGCCTCCATAAAGAGCCCAATGACTCGTTAGTGGCTTTAAGTTCATTACTTTCACGCTTTTTCTCCCTCACTAAATCTACTTTCACAGTTAGATGGTAATTCAAAGAATCTGCTTAGAAACATGGCCATTAATCACCGGGGTCAAACTCTGGATAGCCTCCAACTGAACTCAAGTGAAAAAAGTAAAAGTGTGCCGCTGTGTTTATTAGCCCCACAATAAATAATGACTTTAATCAACAACAAATCTGCAGATCATTTTCTTGATGTAGTTCCCCAGAGCCGAAGGTAATACCATCACACGTCTGCTGATTACAGCTTATCATGAAATAAGGGTTATTGTACTCTATGTTGCTGACCACCCTGGCTAACAAAATTAAAAAGGGGGTGGGGGTGCTACACATCATGCATTACACACATTAAAAAACCACCTTTACCCTGACATACATATACATTTTACAACAATGGCAGTCGTTACTGTGCAGCACAGATGTTAGGACTATAAGGACGTCTGGTGGAGCATCAATACTACCCATGGCTGGCGTCGATTTTTTTTTCCAAAAAGATGATACTACTAAAAGATTAAGCCTCCCCTAATTCTTAGTGAGAGGCAGCGTCTAAAGTAGCATTAGCAAATAGGATCAACAAGGCTTCTGTTGCATCATTTTTGTCAGAGTAGAAATGTGTGACCGCAGACGGCTGACATGTAACGCGTTGAGAAACCTCCCCCCTGCCAACACAGCAATGCAAGAGAGAGAGAAGAGAGGGTGGGTGTAAACACTGGTGGTGCCATGTTTGCCGCCTGCTGTTACTATTGCTGTACCGACACAGTCCACCTATCGGCTGTTAACAGTGATGGATTCAAAATCATGTCACTGCGTGTGATATAAAACTGAATTTATTCAACATGAAGGGATTTACTTGTCACTAAAAAAGCAAATTTGCTTCAGGCAGTAGCACAGAGTCTTTTTAAATATGGACGACAGGTCCCCGCTTCCTCACATTATCCAGAAATTAAGGTAAAGTCTATCGGATACAAACACAGCCATCTGCACATTTGGAAGTTACTGGAACAAAAATCAGTGAAATCAAAGTCTACATGAAATGACAGAAATTATTTGAGAGACATTTGTTTTTGATGGGGAATTTTTAGTTTGGCCGATGATCCGTCTATCAACACTCAGGAGGGGAATTTACAAAATATTCTGCATCCAGCCACCAGGTTGCTATCCCAAAGCTCTGACTTCACTTTTGTGAGCTGCCGTGTCATCTTTTTTATTTATATTCAGTCGACACAATCACACGGTTTAGGTCAAAGGGAACTATGGGCAGAAATCTGTTTTCACGAGTTTGTCTCACCTTAATTGTATGAATTGTGATCTTCTCCGGCCCAGAATAGACCGTTTATATTTAAATACTTTATATTTACATCTGAGGATCCTTTCTATTGAGACCATCACATGTGTTGAACAACTGAAGCTGCCACACGTTCATTCATTTTTTGGAAGGAGAGGATGAAGGGTGTTTAATATGATTTTCCACATGTGTGCTGACTGTGGAAGTTGAACTTCTCCTAAATTGAAGGTAACAGTGTGACAGTTTTGTTCAGTGTTGTGTTACTATCAGAAAAGAGGTGGGTTGCTCATTATCATTAAAAAAAAAAGGGAAAGTAAGGGAAAGTAATTTTAGGAAGCAGAGAGTGGCAACAGAAAATAAACAATTATCTTTTAATTAGCTGTAAATATAGCTGAGGAAGCTCTGCTAAGTAGTAGGGGGGCAGACTAAGTCCCAGTGCTTACTGGTTCATCACAGTGGCTCACGCAGATGCCGCTCCTTTATGTTTCAGGCACACTACTGGTCGGTTGATTGAACCTGGCTCACAACTTGCATAACCAGCAGCTGTTGTGTGAAGTGTGGAGCTGTGTCTGATCAAAGTACCTGCAGAAAAGTAGCTGATGCTTGCTCAAAATAAGTTGCTAAGTTTGTTGCTAAGGCTTGTTCACATCACGTTAAAGTGCTAAAGGGCCCTGAAACGCTGGCAACACGAGCGACAGAGTTGTTATCTTGTGAATGCTGGAGACACCGTGGAGACAAGGGCGTACGTAGGCTGAGCTGTTCGAGATAGACTCACAATAGGTTCAACAATGTGCACATTAAATATAAAATGTGAAAAGCTGCTACTTTAGAAAAATAATTCAAAGAGCCAGAGACACCAAACTGACAATGTTTATTAGAGGCACAACCTCTGATGGTTATTTGGTGTGAAATCATCACACTTGAGCAGTCACAGGTCTTTATGTAGATCTAGTCACATACTGAACTCATTGTATGTGTCTCAAGACACAAATAGTTCTTGGATTTTCATTTAGATCTGTACCAAATTAAACACGCTCATAAATATCAGTCATACACATGGGACATAAAGGAAGAGGTTGAAACCCCCCTCACTTTTTTTTTTTTTAATCTACATAATGACATTCCACCAAGTGTTGTGGCAGTATGTCCTGCTGACTGACAGACAAATAAATATTTATGTCCTTAGTGATGTAATTAGGTTGGTACTGAATCATTTCTCTTATTGGACATTACAATGTTTTGGACATTTGCTTGAGGAAATTCTCTCTTTCTAGACCACCTCTTTTTTTTAATTGAATACACTTCATCTAAAGTGTGGGAGTTTTAAGTCGGAGCCTCAACAACATGGTGCTCTTCAAGCTCTGCAAATCAGCCATGGCTTATCGCAGCAGCACAACCGCTGTGCACGGGCAAGCAGAGGGAGGGAGAGCGAGGAGGAGAGGAGGTAGGGGGATGAAGGAGGAGCGAAGAGCGTGTGTGTTTGTTTCTGAGGGATGAATTATTCCTGTCAAGTATATTTTCAAGGAATAAAAATTAATCTTATTGATTAATTGAATGATTATTTTTATTCCTTGAAGAAATGAATCAATGGGAGCAGCCTTAGAGGCAGGTATTAGCTAAGGTCTCGCGGCTATCAAACCTAAAGTCCATCTCTCGCTCCAACAACAAATCAGGAGCAATGCAGGTGACTGCTGTGAACAATAAAACCAGAGAAATGAAAGCATTATTTGATCCACCTAAGTGTAAGACATGCATCACTGTGCAGGCACATGAGTAACTTACATTTGCATGTTAGTTTGTAGATTATAAGAAATACATTTATATATAAGCACGTTTCCCAGTCAGTAACTGTGTGGGATACTTATAGAAATAACTCAACAGAAAGACAGGAGTGAAAAACTCCTCGGCCTAAATTTCCATCACAACGATTTAAAGGACAAAAGAGCAAAGGGTATGAATGAATCCATGTGGACACACAGACATGCCTAAAGTAAGAAAGAAAAGTCAAGAGTCTAAATTGAAAAAAAAAGCTCAAATGTGCTGATTCACTCCGCCAAAGATCTCCTACTTTTATTCACCCTGAACTGTGCCCCACATCCAATCAGACGGCACAATCTGCAGGCCATTGCACAGCATATTGGACTGTACTCGGAGCTGCTTGTGCTGTCTGAGTGGGATAAAAACCATTTGAAAAGTTTCGAACATTGAGTCATATCAGTTCCTGGAGCTGTGGGTAGGTGGCTCAGACCAAACGAGGATGGCGAAACAATCAGCACTTGATAAATGGGATTTCTGTGATGATGCTGCGTGGATTGCGCTGATTCCATTAGCGAATCGCAGCCCCGTAGTAATAATAACCTCGGTCGAGTGACGAGTCAGAGTCGTGGGGATTGCAGTCTGTTCTGATAGCAGGTGGTGGGCAGGAGGCCAGAGCTGGGGAACAGAGGTGAGGCTGAAAAGGGGGCTGAGTCTGGTGACGGCTCCTGAGGGGCTGAGTTGGCCAGGTCCTAATAAATCGCTACCTTCTCCCAAAAGGGACATTTTTGAACAAGCGGTCGGCTGTTTGGTCTCGGATGAGCTGCGATCCTATTCATTGTGCAGCTCTGTCGAGGAGGGCAACCAGCAACCAATTATCTACTCAGCAATCCTGAGTGGGTTAGATGGCTGCTACAACCTTTTTCCAGTACGACCTGTTTGGGAAAGCCTTTCTTTTATGAGGGCTCTTGCTGAGCACGGTTGAGTTGGACACAACACACAGTGACTCAATCCCAGCATGCAATGTGGGTATGCTCTGCCCTCCTCGCGCTTCATCTTTGTCGCAACAGATGGTTGTAAAGTGTCGAATCTTTCACCTCTGAGTCATTATGCGCATCTCACTTTGTGTGTTTGCACATCTGTGGTAAGAGCTCATTATCATCAGCTTCCTTCCCTACAATTTTCTTTCTGACATTCATTCTCTTTTGCAAATTGAGAGTGACCTGGTCAGTCCATTTGCAGCTAATTCCTCAAGATTGTTCTCTTTGCCTTTTTTTGGTAGCAGCCTCTGAGCTCGTTTAAGAGTGTGTGTGGTCAGCAAACTTACAGCGTGGAAACAGATTTAAACAGCTCTGCCCTTCCTGCCCACTTGGGTTTCTGTTTTTGGAGTGAAAATGGTAAAAACGCAAAGAAATTAGCCTTATATACTTGTGTATCTGAGTGCAAATACACGGTATGGGTGTGAGCGGTGTGTGCGAGGCGTAAGCGAGGCTTTGTGATTGCGTGTGTGTCTGTGTGCGCTCCTCAGCCGAGCTTCTTTCAACCGGCTGCTTCATGCCTCATTGGGGTCTGTATTGATTGGTCCAGTTTCTCTTTGTTTTCAGTCTTCTGTTTTGGTCGTCTGCTGCAGCTCTGAGAAACCCGCTGGCCTTTGCTAAAAATGCCCTAACAGCCGCAGAAGCCTTCGGTAAAATTGCATTAAATGGCTCGAAAGACTGGTCAGATAGCTCTGAATGGCGAGAGAGCCCTTTGGTAAAATGTCTTTAGAAGGTCAGAGAGGCTGCGATAAAATAGCCTCAATATCTCCAACAGTTCACAGGTACGTGCCGAAGCACATGCACTTCCCTGCGCACTATAACTCACACTCACGCTGTTTCTTTTCTTTTTTCATCTTCCTGGGCAAACACGTTCTCGCGCCCCAACGCAGGTGGGGATTGAGCTGTATGTGATCGGCAAGTGTGAGTCGCCGTTCGTCTGCGGCGTTCCATCTCTCAGTGGTGGTGGATAGTGGCTGCCGGAGGGGAATCTAACATGGCGCCGATCCCCCTTCTCATTTAACACTATTCTGTCTGTTGTAACATGACTCAGCTTTCAGAAAGGGGCCATATCAGTAACACAGTGAGTGGGAGAGAGAGAGAGCAAGAGAGGGGACTGTGACAGAAAGAGAGTGGAGGCGTGATTAGAAACAACAGAAAAATGTGAGAAGCAGAAAGCGACGATCTGTTGGACTTGGTTGCACTCACGCTGCCGTGACTAACTCGATGACAGTGACGGCGAGTCTCGCTGGTACGTAAACACAGGGATGTACAGCAAATCTCATCATTCAAGTCGAGAGAAGTGTGTCACCACCTCCGCTCTGCCTTTATCCCTCTTTCCCGTCGTTTCATCCCTTTCATCCAAACAAGACTTTCCATCCCAGATTAGCAAGGTCACACCGATGATGAGTCCCAAGGTTTATACCAGTCAAGGAATTTCAGGATAAAACACACGCGCACACACACACACACACACCCTAGCCGATGTCAGCAGACCCACATACACACTCATGCACGTAAACGTACACACTTAAACAGTCATGACAGTAGTATTAGTAGCTTTCAAGGGCTTGGTGGAGGGGAGTAAGAAAAACACTTTAGTACCTCTTGTCTGTCAGAGTGGAGCAAGGGCCGACAGGCGAAAAGGCGGGAGGGCAGGGGGACCCTCAGGCTCTCCGTCTCTACTCAAACGTTGACTTAGACACCGATTTGTTTTATTGGCTCTGAAGTCCCTCTCCTTCATTCTCCTTCACACTTGTTTTTCCCATTTGTCCCCCTTTCTCCCTCACCCCTTGCCTCTCCCACTCTCCCCCCTTGCGTTTTATCTCGCTCTGCCCTCCTTTGCCTCGCTCTGCCTTTCTTTCTCCCATCCCTCAGAAGTCGTGGCTTAGCTAGAGGCTGACACATCCATGCAGAACTTGGATGAGCAATCGCTTTTACTGTACATGCTAAACTACACACTAAATCGAATGACTGATGCTCTTGAAAGCGTTTGCTGCTGGGCAAAGCCAGCTGTAGTCTTTGGTTGTCAGACGGAATACAGTTGGCAGTTAGCTATGTGTATGAGCGATAAAGAGCTTGGCAATCAGGCCCGGCCGTGTTTCCGCTTGTGCGAGGGTATTGATAAATCATTTTTAACTGACTGCAGCGCTACCTTGGCTGTAGTGGTTATCGATAAGACAGTATATTCACAGTCAATCTCACGCAGCGTCCAGCAGTCCGGCTCGTGACCGTTGCAAAACACCAGATAACTGCGAGTAGTGTAACAAGCATTAAACATTCACACACACACACACACACGTACTTTGTGTCTCTATCTCCTAAGCTTTCTCCCGGCATAAGTGTGAAATCTTGTCATCACTGGAGCCCACAATCATTTCCATCTAATCTGCAGTCACGCACACAAACAGACACATGTCTGGCAACAACAATAGTAACAACTGCCACACTACCTGCATGAAGTGTTATCTCCACCCATAGCAGCTCAAATATAGCCGGCTTTGGCGCTCTGTTTCCATGACAATCAGAATAAAGGTTTGCCATCCGTGCAGCTTTCCATTCCAGCTGTCAATGCACAGCGGTGGAATTGGAGCAGTTATCTCAGCAGCCTTGGTAAGTTCATCCCCAAATGTCCTGATTTGATTCTTCTGCCGTCTCCTTGGTCGTTGAAGTAAACCAGAAAAAGGCCACATCAAGCTGCTGCTGAACTCTCTGAGCCACACACCCGGTGCTGCTCTCCTGAGCCTGCACACTCTCTGTGGGGTAGCTGACAGCGTGGGTACAGTACTGAACCCCCTCACAGCAGGGCCGCACTATTACCTCTGGCAGTCATCACACATTTGCACTGATCAATGCCTCGTGCGCGCAAAGGCCTCGGCCTGTCAGCTCGTCGCACTGCTGCTCGCGTTCTAATGACTGGACTCCAACGTGTGACGGTTGTGTTCATTTTGTGTGAGAATGGGAACGCTGGACACTGACAGAGAGATGGATTGACAGACAGAGGTATAAGAGATAGAGAGCGAAGGTTCATGCTGAGCACATGCTGCTTGCATAAGTGACTGCATGCTGCGTCTGAGTGTGTGTTTGTGCGAGTGTGTGCATGTATGTTGTGTGAAAAAAATCGAAATGTACTGAATCCTTTAGGCGGTGAAGTATTTTCACTTCATTCTTTTTTAAAAGTTTCAAACTGCTGAATTCTCTTTCTATGTATGTTCTGTTCTCATGACCTACATTGGCTGCATCTATATTTGACTTTTGTCTGTTCAACTACTATATTAGTTAACTTTTTCAAGTAAGATTTGTTGACAGAAACTGTTCATTGTATACATTTTGCCATCGTATCATTTCTATCAGCACAGTTATCACCTGTCACCTCTTCATGGGTGGGGGAAACAGCAAGCACCGCTTCCACCTCTTTCTTCATTTATTATTTAATGCTGTCTCAACCTCCTGCAATCGGTCACTAAACTTTGGTCCATTTGTCCGTGGAGCTCTTCATACGTGTTGAGTTGTTTCAGATAAAAGTGAAGAGATCGATTTACAGCACAGATATAAAGGACAAATAGCACACTGCCCTGTCCCCAGTTAAATTTCATTTGGGCCAATTGTTGGTTATTCTCCTTTAATTTACTTTCTGTTTCCAAATCAATCAATCAGTCTGACCAAGAAATCTTCAATGAGGACAGAAACACTGCAGTTTCCTGGATAATTAAATGATACCCTGCTATGATTGTGTCACCACCATCAGTTTTAATTATTTCACTTTTGATTCGGAGAACCAGGCTGTATTTCCATCACTTTGGTGGAACAGATGGCTGTAAATACTATAACACCCACGAGCCTCGACTGCCATCGCTGTGGGGAAAAGAAGTCTGTCTGTGGCAAGAATCAGAGCTGCAGCAAATTCAGAAAACTTTTTTTTTTTTTGGATTGCATTTGGGAGCAGAATACGCCGCAATGGTCAGTCTATCTAAGTTTAACTTTCAATGTGTGAAATCATAATAACATTTTGGACAGTAAGAAACCATGGCTTATTGGCAGGGGTTAGACAAGGGTTTGTTACTTTAAAGGCACTACATTTTGGTACTTTTGGACAGAGCCAGGCTAACCAGCCATGGGAGTTAGCTTCATGTACAGACATGTCAGTTGTATCAACTGATCCCTGGCAAAAATAAACTTTCTAAAATCTGAAATTCTCTGAACTGCCAAATTCCCAATTACTTTGTAAAATAAATAGGACTAGGTGGATCTTTAGCATTTACTCATATGATATAAAATGAAAATTGAAACCTATGAAGCTAAAGGCAAGACTAAGCCTGTGTACCAGAGGCAGAACAAGAACCTCTGGGACAAAACAGATTACAGGCAGTAACTGCAACAGAAACCTTTAAGTGATGCTCAGTACCCTATGCTTTAATTTTTTACTTCTATTTACCAGTGCAGTCTAGTATTTTCTAAATTATGAAGCCCTTTTAGATACATTTTTACTTAAGATATTTTTTTTCTCAATAAGTTGAATTGGCATGTCTAGAAAAAAATGAAAAATGGATTCTTAGTTGTGATCATTTGGTCAAACTATGTGAATGAACAGACCTTCAACAGCAGCACATCTTTTGTGCTGATTCACTGTTATGCCTACCAAAGCCTGGGAAAAACTTTGCCTTGCACAACATGATTGAGACAGCATACAATCCTAAGTCCTACTTCAGCTTTATCTTCAAATCTAACCACTTTTAAAGGCCATGTCTTTTCCTTGCCTGTGAATCCAAAATGTGTTTTAAACTAGCCAGCATTAACACAGTCAAGTGAAAAACAACAAACATGTCCTCAGCAGGCTTAAGATGTCTGTGAGTACATCAGGTCCTCCAACGCACTAGAGCGTACGCAGAAACTCGCACTCTCCAACGTCACCATGTCCTCACCAAGGTCCTTATCCGTCCTCGCATCCACCTGTGTCTGTGTGCTCTTTGACTGTAGATGCTGAGGGGTTTAGCAGAAAGGTCAACAGCCATAAAGCTAGAGAGTGCACGAGATGCAGACTGATGAGCAGGAGCAGTAGGAGGAGAGTCTGAGGGGCTGTCGAGGAGGACTGGAAGGGTAAAGAGGAGAAGATAGGAGAGCCCTGTGGAGGACTGTCGCTGCAGAGTCTGTACTGGAGTGGGTGACACTTGGCCAACTGAGGGAGTGGGGGAGGGGTTCTGGAGTGAAAGGAGAGAGAAAGAAAAGCAATTCAGATGAGAGGAAGTGAGGAGAGAATGGAGCATGAGAGATTGAATGGAGAAAATCCTAAATGTTTCAGTTTGGGAATAACCTGTTATCCTTCACTGAGCACTCTTACAGACTAATTTATGAAACCATGATAGGTTGTTCCACTCTGCTGCAGAATATAATGCAGTAGAAACAGTGATGATGCATACAGGCTACATCTGCGGCTGCAACACCATATTTCATGTCTGCTTCTAATAAGAGAGAATTGATAATGGGCTGAATTTCAAAGGAAATCTCTCCCGTATTGTTTCTCAATCTATCTTTGTTAAATAAAATGCGGCTCCCACCGTCGTCGGTTTGTTTCTCTGCCAACCGCTCTCTCCTTGGTTGTGTCTCTGTTCCCCCACCTGTCTGCTAAAGAGGCAGCACACTCCGCTCCAATCACCAGAGGGGATTTCGTTGGAAACTTTAACCCATGAAATTGAGTGTTCAAGGCGGGCGTCAGACTCAGTCATTACAACTAATGTCACAGCAATGCATTAATGATAAAGTCCGCCCACACTGTATCTGTTTGAAATGAAAACTCTGAAAAAGTACTGTGAAGGAGAGGAAAAAAATTAAACAAGTGACTTGTACCCACACTGATTGGAAGAATCTGTACGTGTCCATGTCTAGTCTCGTCACAGGCTGACAGTTCAATTAGTATGAATTAAATGATGCATGGCATCTCCCTCGTGGCCCCAGTAATCGTCAGTGTTCTGCTTTGAAGAGCTCATATTGTGCATGAGTAGATAGCAAAAGCAACAGTGGCTCGGGCTAGTCAGGAGTTGAAATGTATGATTTTCTGATCCCAATAGATGCTGGAGCGGAGCATGGGACCGAATTGGCTTCAACTCTCAGAGCTCATCATGGATTTGCTGTGTTTTTCAGAAAATAGTTTTTTTTCCCCCGCTGCAGCAAAGTGACTGCAAATGGCTTTGAACTATCTGGAGTTTTAATTAGGTATTTCTCATCAGCTGGGGATTGAGCGTGGGCGAGCGGATAGGTGTGTGGCTGTTCATCCATGCGTGCGCACAACAAAACAGCCGGCACATTCACGCACTCGTGTGTACGCACTGTACCTGTGTGATTGTGCTGGTCACGCTGTTTAATTGTGGATTTGTTTTTTCTAAGCAGCCATTTTGTGCAAGCGCGTGTCAAGTGCTTTTTCTGGGTGTCGGCAATCAGCCGTCAGTAGACAGACAGCGGAGATGTTTGAAGTCGTTAGAAGTTCCTTACCTTGATCTGCATGCAGCAGCCATCCTCTGACTGCCACCAGCGCATAGTAACTTTGTGATTTGAGTCTTTGCTTTTGTTTGATGTGCGGAATGTGTCAGAGGAGGGGGAAAAGAAAACCTGCAATGATTTACTTCATTTGCTTTGTTCTTCCTATCAGCAAAGAGCGTACCTTTTTTTTTTTTAGATTAGTGAAAACTAAAGCGGCATTGGAGTAAAATCGCACATGAATGGAGCCCCATGACTGGTCAGAGGAAGGTGAATGTTTTAATGAACGCTTCATTGATGGCCTTGTAAGACCCTAATTAATTTCCTTAATGGGCAGGTGTTTGTTGTTTTTATTTAACAGCATGTTGGATTGTTGTCCTAGTAAACAGTTTTATGAGTGGGGTGGGGTGGGGGGGGGGGGGGTGTTGGTGCGGGCGGGGGGGGGCTGCTGGGGGGGGGGGGGGGGGGGGGGGGGGGGGGGATTCCGGTATCCTCCCAAATCCTTTGTTGTTTAAAAGGCCCATATGGATTGTGAATCGGCAGCAGCTTTCAAAGCATCATTAGTCATGCATAAAAGACTGTGTTAGCACTTTAATACCTGCCCTGGGCTCAGGCTCTGAAGATCTGCCTTAATTGCCCACCTCTGCCATGTTCAGTGTTCACATGTGCCTGTGAACATGCTGACATGCGTGTGTATGTATGTGTTTACAAATGTGACAGGAAGTTTATGGGTGCGCGTGTCGTTAGTGTACCCGCTAATTGTCCATTGTGTTGCCAGGCACTAATAGGCACATAAACTGAGTCAGACCTTTAAGATGGGCATTAAAGACGATTCAGACACACCTCCATGCATGCTCTGAATAATGATCCTTTCTATCGGCTGTTCTTCTCCCTGTGGCTGTCACTGTGTGTGTGTGCAGCGGTCCACCTGTTAGGTTTGACCTGGCATCTGCGGCACGGCGAGAGCCAGCTGTACGAGAACGGGCTGAGCTCCGCGGACCATCAGCAAGAGGACCGCGGCAAAACCAGACCTACCAGCTCCATCCAGCTGCTGGACACGCTCAACCCAGAAAACACACACTCTGGGGACAGAGGTGGGCTGACTCTCTCTCTCTCTCACACACACACACAGTGTTGCAACTCATTAACAGATGTTCTGCACTCAAATATTGACAGGATTTGCCCATCAGTACTAACAGAGCAATTGTAATACTCTAATTCTTGATTTGGTAAACATGAAATATATTGAATCAACAGTAGCTTAGAGCATTTAATATCATTAAAACAGCGCCTGGCCACTTACATTTTTGAAGCTGTTATATCAGGACTTTTTCTTTTTATATCACATTACTGTTTACGTTTATATATATATATTTGGTTTTTTTCCCCCAGTTCTTTTCAGGAAATTCCATTTCAAAATTCCTAGTTACTATGGAAACACATACCCCCAGAATAGCCTGTAACCAGTACAGGTTGAACATGAGTCCATTTGTAGTACACATGTGAAATGTATCACATTTTGACTGGGCTGCGCTGCTTTTACACATCAGGTGTGTTTACCAATTTTGAGGAGTAACTCTACACATGTGAAAAAAGGTCCTCTGGAGCCACATTAATGCCTTGGAGCCAAATAAAGAGAGCATTGGAAAATCTGATGAATTGCAGTAAACGATGTCCGGGGGCTGAAAAGTACAGGTTTGAAGAATGTAATGAATCTGGGGAGTAGAGCTACAAAGATGTTAGATCTCCAGGATCCTCTGTATCCTGCTGCCCATCGTTGCTCCGGGCTCCCTGTACAAGCAAAGCACACATGAGCCAAACTGTTGCTGCTTGAGTTGCATTGTGGGTAGGGTTGGTGATAGGTCATGACAAGCATATGTGCATGTATTAAAAAGGGGCTGCCTCTGTCTGAGGACATGGCTTGGGTGGTCAACGAAGAAGTCTATTTCTCTGTCTCCTTTTGATTTGGTCTAATAAAGATTGGCGTCCCCAGTTTATCCTGGCAGTATTGTTGCCTAGCAACAGAGATTAATTTAAATGACATCAGTGACGTGCAAACAATCCTGGCATTGGTTGGGGTCTGTGAGAAAGTCTAGTCATGCTGCCACTTAAGGATGAAGGTCCTGAATTTAGACACAGTTTATATCTACTGCTGCTCTTGCACAGTGTTTTGGCCAAAATCGGAGAATTCTCTGGCTTGCAAACGCTATGACCCCCTGAAGACTCAGAGGTTGTCTTCTATCTGAATTAAATCCAGCAGCATTTACAGATACAAAATGGGCAGAATTGACACAGTTTTTTGCCCTGTGTGTGTGTGTGTGTGTGTGTGTGTGTGTTGTCACGCTTCACACAAACAATGAATGCAGGGGGAATCATGAACCAATTATGTTGTGTCTCAGCATAGATGCAATGTTGTTGTCGTGATTCACCTAAGAATGGAGACATTTCCCCACCTCTAGCTTGCACACATGCTGCACTTGTGTGACATCAGTGCAGGGATCAGCCTTTGAGCTGATTACTCATTTATTAGAAAGGCGAGGAAATTGGTTAATCATGTTCCCTCTTAGCCAGTACGTGACTTGAATAGCCTCTCTCCACTCGGTTGTCTCTCAACTAGCCGCAGAATTACTAACACCAATTTAACCCCATGATATGGGACATTAGTTGTGAGTGTTCCAGGTCATGAAGTCAGGCAGGACACGGCAACCTTCACGCTTAGCCTGACTGATGGATATTACATCGGATGCTATTGAAGCCCATGTTCAGCACTTACATGGGGAATGTGCAAACCAAACTGCAACCCGCTGCAATTTAGGTAACCTGGGACATCCCTAAAGCAACTGTTCTTGATGAATCCTCACATTCTGGGGATTAACACTCATCAGTAGCTAAATCCTCTGATAGAGCACGCAGGGGTCGTGGAATTTGCTTCCAAGTGTTGCATCACGACAATCTATTGTTTCTACTGCCATCGCGTTACACGCTTAATGAAAGCTGGGAAATCAAAATGGGCAAAGCTAAGCCGCCGATGCAGGGGACTGAGATTAATAAAATTGGCACGGTGGAGGTGGTCCCCGGGCAGAGGAGGGCCAGAGAGATTAGAGATTAGGGTGTAATCCAGTGTGGCAGATTATCACGCTCATCCTGCTGTACCCATCACCTCTCACACCAAGAGACCACACAATCCCCTAGATTACACAGCGAAGGAGGGTGAGAGGAGGCGGCAGGGAACGGGAGAGGGGGGGGTGGGATAAAACACGGCACGGCAGGGAGAGAGGAGAGTGAGTGATGGCAGGCGAGAGCAATGACTGATGGATACCAATCGACTTGAAGGACGTTTCAGACGCTCGCCATAAATGATACCTCAGGCATCAAAGTCATTGTTGATGTTAAAATGTTCCAGAAACAACTTATTATCCAATTCCATTAACTTTGTCAAAAAAACAATGAAACCATGCAGGAAAATGTTGCTTTTTTTCCTCCTGAAATAAATGATTTTCATTTTTTATTGCACAGCCATAAACACACGTAACATTATAACAGTGGGGGCATAAAGATAGCAGAGGAGAATGATTGGAGGATAGTTATCAGCTTCTGCTTGCTTTGAAATAAACTGATGACACAGTGGGGAGAGATGAAACAGGCTTGCAGGAATGATTGGAAGGTAGTAATCTTCTTGTGTTCTTGTTCATGTATTTTTAGTGTTGTTGTTTTTATGTCAACTCCTGTGCCATAGAGATAGGCGCTGCGTTTGATTTGCTGGCTCGCCGCCGAAATTCACGCTCCGAAGTGGCTGAATTTTAATCTACCTCACGAGGCAGTTTACAGCAGCGACGCCAGACACTAATTGACACGTTGTGTCATCCGCATAAGGCTCGGGTCTTGTCAAGCCGCGCGCGCCGCGTTTTATGTTCGCCGTGCTCTCGCTCCTGCGGTTTGGTGAGATCACCAGGAGCCCTTCTTTAGTCCTTCACACATAAAAGACGAGCTAATTAGTTCTACATTAATTGCCACTCACCCCATGATTATCAACCTCGGGCTGACGTGCATGCACTGAAATCTTTCTCTTTTCTCTGGACATGCGTTCATACGAGCGTGTGGACATGCCCACACGCGTCGCACGCTCGCACATACATGCTCCCACTGAAACTCCTCTGGTGCAGATGAAAGTAGAAGTGCCCGGAGATTAAACATTTCTGTCAGTGGATTCCCTGCCTTAATGAAGTACATCAGACTTTGGGAATAACATTTCACTCAGTGCGGTGCGCCGAATATATTAATGATGTGAAATGATAAAAACTGACATACGGTAGAGGGGCATATTGCCTCATTATAACGTGAAGATGATGAAACGCAGAGGCCGCCGAACGCCATTTGAGCCTATCCGGTGACGATATAAACCGCTGCATGAAAGTAGGGTTAGGGCTGAATTGTTTTTACTCAGTGTGACTGTGTGGTTGGAAATGGTGTGTAGATGGATGGAATGTGACACAGACAGAGAGAAGGGCTCTTAAAGAGCACATCAATATTCTAGACTGCGTGCAGAGAGAGTGGAGGGGAGGGAGGCTGAGCGCTGTGCATGTGTGCAGTCAGTGCACAAGTGTTAGAAAGTGTGCATATTCTGGGTATCTATGTGGGCAAAGGAACTGCGTATGTGTGTGTGTGTATTTGTGAGACTGTGTGTGGGAGAGATGAGTGTTCTTGTGCCGTTGTGCATGTGTGCAGACGCTGATGGACCGGCCCCTGTTACACTGGTCTCATTGATTTTCTCACGCTGGGATACAATCTCAGCATGTAACACACACACACACACACACACACAGACACTCACAGACACACTCGCAGAGTATAGATCATTTAGTGAACCCCCTGCCTGAGCGCCTCAACTTGAGAAAGTCCAACAGCAGCACCATGTCTGTTGTCTGTTATTTAGCCTACAACCCAAACATCTAAATAGGAAACTGCAACATCATTTCAGGCTGCTATCACTATTTACAGTGCAGATGACACCGTTTCAAAGGCAGAGGACTTAGTTCTGCTGCGTCTTGAAATTCCAGAGGAGTAGATTGATGTCTCGGGATCCGACATCAAAGACAAAAAAAGTCAATTTTATCTTGGTGAAAAGATTAGAACTCCCTTTTTGATTATTGAAATAAATCCTCCTGCCAACAGAGTTTTTGGATGCATACAGTTTGACTGAGTAGGCTCATTAGGTTTTAATTCATTCATTTGTTTGACACCTGGAATTAAGAAGTGCTTATCGAAGATTTTAATATATAGAATCCTCCACTGATATGTAAAACATTCGATAATTTGTCTGCAAAAATAAGTACTGAACTTAATAAATGATATAGTGACACTGACACTTACAGTTTTTGTACTTTAAATTAGTCTTTTCAGTGGCTCCTAACCTGCAGTGAAGCACACCCCCGAATGTTCAAAAAATATTCATGATTAAAAAGAAGTTAAAAAGATCATGTCTATAGTACTGAATACTATTACTACTGAATAATTAAAAACCCTTTAAATACCAACAATCTGAAACTCTCTGTAGTCAAAGTGGCCATAGCTGGAGGAGTACTTTCTCGAGGATTTAACGTAGGATGGGGACACTAAATATAACTCCACAACAGATTCGAATTGCCTCTAGTTTTTGGATAGACTGACCTGAATATTTAGTCTTACAATTAAATGTGCATGTGATGACTGTTGATGGCCTTCGCTGTGAATGATCTATTCCATACAAGAATGTAATGCATACATCAATTTAAAATAAAAAGGTGATCTAATATGAATGCATACAGATTTCCAAGGTTCCTAGACATAAGCTACAGGGTAAGCTAAACACGTGCTCTGCAGACAAACCTCAAGCAGAATGAAAATACATGAGTCACAATGATACACATGAAAGAGAAGCAAGAACAAAACAATGCTGATTACAGACGTGAGTTATGTTGATGGAAATATATCTCACATCTGAAATGAAAGAACTGTGGATCATCCAGACATCCGACATGTTCTGGATCTGCCACTGATGGCCACACGAAGGCATTATGGCCCGAATAATGGTTTCTTAAAAGTGGTAACAAGCTACACAACCTAGTACCCAGTACTGTTTGTTAATAAATATTCATGTCTGACAAATGAGGCAAAAAAAAAAACAAACACTTTAACAAAAACACTTGGCAAAAAAAACTTCCTCGTGAAGTTTAACACTCAAAGCTGTGCACTTATTTCAGTCTCTTGAATGTATTGACAGCAGTTTGTTATTTGTGATTGGTGCATGAATGCACGTCTGATCACTGCCTACTTCAAACCAGTGAAAAGACCACAAGGGCTCTTTTTAACCCTGGCATGTTCAAGTGAGTACAGAAAGAAGCTGAATGAGAAAACACATTTTCACGGAGTTCAAGTGCATCCCCCACTGCCTTGAGTTACGACAAAACCAGGAGTTTAGGGAGTATAAAATCCAGCATGTATTTATGCCTTGGTTAAGAGAAGCAGCACGGATACCCACCAAGTTCTTTTTCTTTCCTTCCCAGCCCAGAATGAATTAGTCTGCACTGACGAGAGGGCAATAAATAAAAAGACATAAGTGCTTCATCCATGTGTCAATCCATGCAACGCATACTACACGTGTAACGATGTCAGTGCAGCCCCATGGAGTGAGCGAGTTTGCGAACAGTAAGACATGTCTGTCACGGACATAGCCCGAGGCCTGACGACGGAAGGTGAGGACGGCGGAGTAATGGAAGGCCCTAAGGCCAAGAGCATTATCTTCTCCTGACTCTGACTGACACTCATTAGGCTGCACAGTGGAGAGAGGAGGCTGAAAGCTTATTAAGCCACCTGCTCAAAAGGCCCTTAATTGAATCCAAGTAATTATAGAGACCTTGCCCATTGTGATATTTTTATTCATCCTGCGGCAAACTCAATCTCGCCTGCATTTGGAACACTATTAATGTTGTCTGCAATGTGTGAGGGATTCACACACAGGCCCACGCTTCGGTATCGACTAACTCGTGCATGCACACACACCCACACACGCGCCAATGCCAGGTCCCCCCAGACATGTCCCATCACCGAGACCCGGGCTTCTCTTTTACTTTCCCAGCTTCATTAGAATGTGAAGGATAATAACATTAATTGCAAAGACAGTTTAGTTCAGTTGAAAATAGATTACAGGTGTAATTGTTTTACCTGAATAGGCCGTAGGCAAAAAAAAAAAAATTAATTAGACCTAGTGTCCTGATGCAGCTCATCTCCTCCTCTGGCCTGGTGACGCACCGCAGACGCACGGACAGACGGTCAGGCCAGCTCACTCACACATTTAAAAAGACAGATGTAGGCCGACATTGCGGCGATGTAAGCCAGTCATTAGAAACGGGAGAAGTAAATAGTGTCCCTGTGAGAGCACATCTTGGTCCAGATGTCCTGTCGCACCGATGCCTCTCGAGCTAATTTACCAGGGGATTTTGCAGCGTGCTGCGGATCGCGGGTGAGCGGTGTCGGCGAGGGCATCGGCGGTGTTACGGGCGCACCGTGTCGCACTGCTGCTGTAATTGGGCGACGCGGCATCATTATTATACTGAACAATGTGTTGGATATACGCACCCTGCAGACAAGGGCCCGATGCACTTAACGGCAGACATGAATAAGCGATGCAACACTTTGATCACCCCCCCCTTTAAACATTTGGAAGAAACCTTAACACATTTCTGCTTACAACTAGCTTCTTCTGCCAACTGATGATGAAAAGCACAAGAGGGCATTAATGTGATGCCACTTATTTTCTTTTTTTTTTTCAAGTAACTGATAGCAAGTGTGAATTTCAAGCTGCTTTTTCCCTTATTAACGCCCCCAGATCGTAAGGTGTGAATCCTTTTTTACCTCTCTATGCACTTGCTTAAGCCTACGTTGCTTTGTCCCTGCCAAATATGAATAAACAGAGACTTTTCTGTTGCGATGTCAGGTTCTTTTTGCTGGAACGCAGTGACTGACAGCAGTAATCTGAGCAGCTTGGGAGGCCTGGAGCAGCCCCAGTCACCATGTGATCCGTGTGGTTTCTGCAGGACTCCCAAAATGCTTCAGTCCGTCCCTCGTTTCCACTGAAGCGCCAGATTCTGCGCTGCAGAGACAGAAGGAGAGAGCGGGAGAGATGTGGCAAGGGGTTTTCTTCTTTCTTGCATTAGCAGCTGTAACTTGACACCACCGCCTCCTCTTTGGACATGCTCCTCTCATCTCCCCCTCCCCACCTCCCTCCTCTTTTTCATCCTCTTTTCTCACAAGTCTCCCACCCCCCCCCCCTTCCCTCGTCTCTCCACCCCCCCACCCTCCCAGCCTCGCGGGCAACCTAAGTGCCGCTTTCTGTCGCCATGTTGCATCAGAAACAGAGAGGCGCTATACAGTAATTAGCATCAGAAGTAGTTGCCTGCTCATCTGCCAGCCAGCCTGCCGGTCAGCCAGCTCGCCGGCCCGCCTGCACGCCTGTCTCGCCGCCAGTGTGCTGCCAACTGCCATGCCCTATTCAAGTCCAATTCATCTAGCGCTGGATAAAAGGCAGCTTTCCTCAGGACATCCATCCCTCCGCTGGCTTTTATATTTTGTGGCGAGGCACAGGCGTGAGGATTAGCATTAAAGGGAATAGACTGCTGAGGTACACTCGGCAGGATTGCGTGAATACCTACCTCAGTTCTGCCAAGCTGCCTTCATTCTAAATTGGCAGAGATTTTGGGACGCGGATAATTTATGTTTCTCCTTTTTCTCTTTTTATCCCAAACCTTTTTGAACTGTCTTTTGGTTTTCAGCCCCTCTCATCTTTCTGTCGCTTTTGTCTTTTTTCCCCCCACTTCTTCTCTCCCACTCTCACCACTCAGTCTAGTTCAATCGATTAACCAATCAATCAATTTACTTTTTTAATCCGCTAGTCCATAGAAGATAAAGATAAAGGGGATGAAAGATAAGAAGAACCATCCTTTGTTTAGGGGATTTATTTGCATAATATTTGACATTTTGTGGAGTAGATCTCAAATGAAATGTTCAGATGAAACAATAGCATATCAAACAGTGTTTTGAGCTATAACGCCATGTTGAGCCATGTTCATAATTTTTGCTCAGCTTTTTAACATGACACCATTTGAAGATATGTCATAAAAAAGGGTCTACAGCGTGTGTGTGTGTGCAAAGTCTGTACCAGGTGCTATTAAACAGTAGGGTGTACGGTATTTCGATGTTATTATATTATTAAATTGATTCACACTTTTCAAATTAATCCCAAATCTCTAATCAAGTGGGTCAAGCATTTAACATTGACATTTTTTTCAATGTGACTGTGTTTCAACATTTGGATTAACACTTCATTAAGTATTTGTGATTGAATAGATAGAATGTCTTTGCTATGGTAATATCATTTTGGTAAAAATTAAAGGTCATCTTGTGTCTTCAGAGGCAAAGACAGCGAGTGATTCCTTTTCTTCTTCCTTTATTTAATGCTTTCTCAACTTCATGGACTTTGTTTCAAAAGTCCGAACCAAACCTCGAGTTAATGGAGGTATTCTGATCTGCTGACCAAAAGTCTTCACTTCAAATGTTTCGCGTCAAAGCATCGTTTAATCCGTGTCCGGCTGGTGAATGTCTTTAAACCCTTTCTCTCTCTCTCGTGCTGCTCGGTGGCCACTGTGTTCAACATGGACAACAACGACTGTTGCACAACAACCGTGTTCAGAGTGCAGTCTTCCCCCCGCGAGTGCAGACGACTGCTCGAGGAAAGCCGGTCATTTTTCTTTCACTACCGTCACTTGTTCTTTGTTCCCCTGTGCATTACAAAGGTACACGGTGTTTACCCTGTAAATGCTTCGTTTCTGATGCATCCTTCAGATGCTGCCAAACAACCAAAACACTTCACCCAGTACAGCAAAGCTACAGTCTCCCGGTGTGCACAGTTTGCCCATTTAATAAAGCAAAGCAGGCTGTTTACAGGATTTTTTGTCACTGATTACACCTGTATAACTAAAAATACTCCTCAGGATTGTGTTTGATTGTAGTGTCGTGTGTTCACAGCTTCTTTTTTTCCTGATACATGGAGTTATCCCTGTATGTGCGTTAGTGCAGTTGTAACAAGGTCTGGTGGCTCCTATGCTCCCTCTTTTACTGTTGATCGATGGGAAATAACAGAAATTCCCAGAAAAAGGTAATAAATATATTTTCTACATTACAGTAGACACTGAAGTTACAGCCTGTGCGTTTTAAAACCACACATTCAACTTCCTGGTGGTGCTTTGGGAAAAGTCAGCAGGAACCATTTTCTCTGCAACACAAGTCTGTAAAAAAAAAAAAAACGTGTGGCAATCCATCAAATCTAGTTTCTGTGTGAAACTTGTTGAAAAGACCGACAGAACAACCGCGTGCTATTGAGAGACCCAGCGTGGATTAAACTGTTACTCGGGACTGCACGCTGCCTCCCTGTCCCCGTGACAGCACGTGTGATATATGTCAGCTAGCCCGTAGGTGTGCATGGTGTCGCCATAATGGAGTGGTAAAGCTGTTGGTATTATGGATTGTGAGCGGGCTGCCCCGTCCATGAATCTGCCCCTAACTGTTCTTCTGCCTTTGTGGCCGTAACGATCGGCGGGCTCCCCTCTGTCACCGTATTTTCTCCATCTTAGTTTAGAAGCAGAGATATATTTCTCCATAAAGGCAGGCACAAAGAGGGCTCGGACGCTGCGTCTGCTCGCCTGCACAAAGCACTCGGGCCTGGTGGTTGATAAAGGCTTATGGAGAGGAGAGGAGGGGATGGCCAGGGACTTCTGGAAAGACCTATTCTCTCCACACACAAAGACAAGCTCTCAGTCAAGACGCTATCTGCGCGCCGTAACGCTGCTGTGAATCCCTACGTGCGTGTGTGTGTGTGTGTGTGTGTGTATGTGTGTATGTGTACCCCTTCCCTCCTCAATTTCTGTCATCAGCCTTTCTGTCTGTCCTTTCACACACACACACACACACACACACACGCATTCTTTCCTTCTTTCTTGTTAGAAGATGCTAATATAGCACATCACAAAGCCCCAGTGGACAGCTCTCAGACAAAACACTCCCTTTCTAAAGCAGCTCATCTTTATGCAGAGTCTATCCAAAGCATTGCCAAAGCAGGGCGTCTTGAAAAGCAGGATTTTCGCCAGCGCTCAGTCACTCCTGATGTCTATTCAGTCTCACTTCATTAGTGCGGCCGCTGATCACGCTAATGTTTGAGGACATCAGGTTGGTTATTAATTGCTCCCTCTGATACCGACTAGAACTCGCTGCCGACCTTGATAAATCTGCCGCATGTGACCTAACAATATCACCTGTCTGTGGCTTTTCACCCGCAGAGAAGTGGGTGCGGGGCCGAGCCATCGACCGGGGCGAGGTCGACGTCGGCACCCAGCAGAGCCAGGCGATCCCGCCGGGACTTTTCTGGAGGTTTCACATGACAGTGCACCATCCGACGTACATCAAGTTCAACCTCTCGCTCTCGCACAACGCCCTGCTGGGCGTCTACGGGCGCAGGAACATACCGCCCACGCACACCCAGGTAAAGGAGGCCACTGTCGGAACATGCTGTTTACCCAGATGGGCTTATTTGCTTCAGCTACCTCAGATCACAGCCCAACTAATGCACCTTTTTCTCTTGGCCTTTCATCTACACTCAGGCAGCTTCAACTCTAATGTGCTTCAATCATGAATTCTCCCTGGTGTATTTCAGACGTATGAAAATACTAGTTTTGTTCCATATTTCTTTAGATTATATCAGGGGAAAAAAAAGTGACTGTAAATCAAATAACTGTAATTTTCCTGCTCTCCGTAGCCATCGTCTCTCCCCATCTCCGTCCCGTGCTCTGCTTAATTTTCCCTGCATGCTCGCTGCCTGACATTGCGTTACAGTGAGCCACGCTTCCACCCAATCTGGAAATTGGAATTGGTTTTTGCTGATTCACTGTTTTGTCTCCAGTCAAATTGCTTGTAGATTGCTTGTACTACAGAAGTAAAGGTTGTGAATGTGCAGTGCTGCTGAAATCCAGTGGCTTGGTCAGTGACAGTAATTATTCAGTACAGTTTGAAGGCTCGCTGTTAAGGATTCATGTGCAGTAACAACGGAGAACTGCGGCGGCACTGGGAGAATGGTAAATAGGTATTTCTGCCTTGCCGTCTTATCTGACCCCTTCCGTATCTGAGGCAGGAGGGCTGTGTGATTGTGTAGCAGTAAAGCTGACTTCCTGTCACCTCTAACCCTGCCCGTGATCGCTCATTTTAAAAGATCTGTGAAGCCACAAAAGAAACAATGCAAGTATCAATAAAGTGCATGTATTCCTGTCTGACAGGTTTGTGGGACTGAAATA
Source organism: Pseudorhombus dupliciocellatus (assembly GCA_016785235.1). Lineage (NCBI taxonomy): Eukaryota > Metazoa > Chordata > Actinopteri > Pleuronectiformes > Paralichthyidae > Pseudorhombus > Pseudorhombus dupliciocellatus. The sequence continues at coordinate 2,254,195 of JAFBJW010000130.1, read as the reverse complement.
ATGATTTGATAGACACCTCCGTGCAGCAGAGCAGGAATTGTTGTCTGCTTGTTTAACAGATAGCATTTACGAGCCATGAACAAATCACTGTTTTATACCTGTTCTGACAACAGCTCCAGAAACTATGCAAATGAGAACAATTAAATTTGGAGCTCAGCTGTATTAATAGGATGATGGAAAATCAAGTTTTACTTGCTGAGACGCAGAGGAATGATCAGGCTGTGTGGCTCCTGCTCCTACCAGATGTTGGCTGTGGTGCAAAAATTCAGTTGCCAATTAAAAACAAGAGAAGAGATTTTGCTTTTCTCCCTAAGGACAAATAAAAAGTGTTGATGCATGGTGTTTTCACAAGGAAACTGATTTGTGATTTATCCTCTCTCCCAGAAGCAACACACACGCGTGCTCACACAAATCCATCGTACAGAGTGTACGACACAGCATTGTGTCATGCAAGAAGCGCATGTACAACACACACTGGGTCGTCCTCTTTTTAACATCAGTGCACCCCTTTACTTGCCTGCATGAAGAGGTCTAATTAGCTGTTTTTGACACTAGTGTGACACACAGCCCTCTGGGGGAATAAGACTCAGCGAGTGCTTGCTAGTTCAAGGAGGTCTGAGGATGGCGAGGGAGGGAGAGACAAGGGTGGTGGGGAAAGTAAAAGAGGTTGAGAGAAAAGGGTAAAAAAAAGCACAGAAAGGTCGAGGCAGATAAAATAATAGCCTGATGCGTTTGAAAAACCTGGGTGGTAAAGTCTGCCCATGTCATTAGCAGCACATGGAGCTACCAAACCGACTGTCTCGGAGCATGTCTGGTGCTGGCCTGAGCTGATATGGTTGACGGTTTTTCTTCCCCTCTTCGGGTTCATGTTTTGCAGACATCCACATCTAATATTATTCCACCATCTTCTTGGATGCAGGCAGTGGTCCGATAACATTCAATTGGCAGCTTACCCAGCAACAGCCACACACCCCTGCACAACCTTTGGCTTGCAAATTCTCCATCGCATTCACTCATGTCTTTGCCGTTGTCTGATTGTGTCGCTGAATTGTGTGCAGTTCGACTTTGTGAAACTGCTGGATGGGAAGGCGCTGCCCAGGTCGTTGACGGACCCCATCTCAACTGCCAAAACTCCCAAAGGCCTCCTGCTGAGCGGCCTCCAAGAAACGGGCTTCATCGAGTACATGGACCCCGGCACCTGGCACCTTGCGCTGTACAACGATGGACGCAACCTGGAGCAAGTGCTGCTCCACAGCAGTCCCATAGGTGAGCATGACTGGTACATATCCCCAGACAGATGCGGGTTTATCAATTTGGGGCCCCAAGGTGAACACAGGCACCCTCAGGTTGTTCTCCACATTTTTTAATCATTATTTTCAAAAAAAGTGCTCACAGTTTATTCTTATTTTCATAAACAATTTGATCTCTGTACAATAATAAGGAAGCATAAGAGCTGTCATTTGATACCTTGGTTTTCAGCAGCATCTCAGATTAAGTTGCTAACAGGCCTTTGTATTGTTTTAATTAAGTGAGATCACACACAAGGAAATAAGAGTTCAATTAAGCTCATTGTAAAGGCTGTTGTGTGTGAGTGTGCAAACACACAACTGGAGGCTTCAGGGCCCTGCTCCCTTGTCCAGAAAGACGCACACAGTGAGATCACAGCTCATTCACGCGGAGCAGCAGGTCGGACACTTTCTTGAAGAACACAAGAAACAGGGAAACACAGTTTCTCTGTGGTCGTAGCTGCTTCATGATCAGAGCAGAAGCTGCAGTCGGTTTGTATCAAGCTGGAGTCGCTGCGTCCTCCTCCAGTCTGAGCTGCTCTCACTCTAACTAATAAACACTCCTCACCAGTTGTCAGGACCATTCCGAGACACTAGTGACTTGTAAATCATAGGCGTTCTGATGCATTTTTAGATTGCATTAGATTGCATTCTGACATCACAACACACTTTGTGCATGCCAACTGTTGAACTGTGTAATGAGCATCACAAATTAGCTGCTACATTTAGCATCAGCACACCACATAAATGGTTTGGCAGATATCTGCCTCACCCAATATGACATGGACCACGATGTTCTTCTCTGAGGCATGTTTGAGGTCATCTTTATGTCCTCGTCTGGAGGGAGATATTTTGTAAAATCAAAGTTGTGTGAATGAAGATTATTTAAAGTAGAAAGATTGGAAAATCTCCATTCAGAAAAATGTCAGCCGTTACTGCCCTCCAGACAAGGCCTTAGAGCTGACATAAATATCTGACCTTCTTTTATACTCATGCTAATGTATTATGTGTTTTATTGAATCTCAGAATTCACTCAGAAAAAAAGTGGTTTGAAACTCATTGACTTTTGAGGGGAACTTTTCCTCCGGTAAGAGTAAGCCTGGCACGGCAAGAGACAGGCGTTAGAAAGGGGAGGACAGCGCCTGTTGTAATGACAGAGCTTGCTAACTGGAGCTCATTGCTATGACACACACGGGTGCCAGTGTAAATTGAAGGATGTGAATAATGCAAGAGTGCGTGGCTGAATATAGACAAGTGGATAATTACCAGGGCAGTTTCTTCACTCCCACTTTGTCCAGTGGTCCTTAAGAGAACTGTATTCAAATCAATTCAAAATGTTGGGGAATGAAGCACAGTGACGGTGGGGGTCTGTGTTCAGGGTTTTTGTAGCGGACAGGTAATATGGCAATTATTCAGCAAGTGATATATGATGATCTGGTACAGTGTTATGAGAAGCTCTCCATGGAAACAACCACTTTTTTTTTACCTCCCTAGTGACCTTTAATGTGCCTTCCTTTATGTAGATTCTATATAATTCAGTGAACACCCAGGAATATAGTTTTCTCAGTGGTGATCATGTAAATCAGCCAATGTCTTGAAAGCCCTGTTGTAAGCCAATATCAGTAAACAGCTCCTCAGTGCCAAAACATTATACTGGAGACTTTTATCATCAACACGACAGGCAACTTTATATGATGACTGACAGTATGCAGCTAAACAAAGGTTTTATTTCAGAACCGTCAAACATTTGCTGACATGTCTGCTGTCTGTGAAATGTCTGAAATAAACCAGACCTATTTTCAGTCACATATTTGGAAATAAACAGGAAACATCTGCGTATCCAAAAAATTGACTTCCCCTTTTTTTCCCTCATTTTCCTCCCTTCAATAATCAAAACAAATGCACACACAACAGATGGCCCTGGAGTTCCAGATTTGAGTCTGTTAAGGTTTTTCAAATAATTAATGAAGTGATTTGGCTTGAAAGAGGAAAATAATATGAATGGATTGGTGTCAGAGTTCATTTCACTGCCCATTTACACCTCTAACGAGGGTTACAAACACACACGCCATCATTTTGGAGGCTGAAAATCTGAATCTATTGAGCAACACTACAATAAATTCTAATAAGAGACACTGCTGTAGACCCAGAGTGGCGCTTTATCAGGATGAGCGGGGAAATGAGATGATCTCTGTCGGGAAATAGTGCTTTTCTGCAGCAAATAGTAACTAGATCCAAGAAAGAAATGGAGTATAAATAAGAGAATGGCAAAAAAAACGTTGTGAAAATAAATAATAAAGTAAAGTAAAATCAATAACAGTATACAGTATAACAAGAAGGAAAATATGAGAACCTGAGGAAAATGAAAACAATACATTGACTGATGCTGATGAAACACAATAAGGCCATTTTTAAACAATCATCCTTATGTGCTACATGTAAAACAAGTGATTGTGATTGTACCACTGACCATTACAGAAACGATCGGTTAAATGAAAGTAAAAAAAAAAGACAAAAAGAAGCGAGTTGTGGCGGAACACTCACACCCAGTGTGTTTGGTCAGCTGGTGACCGACCTGCATCAGTCAGAAGACGTTATGTTGTCCTGTCATCTGTTCACACAGTCTCACACACTCGTGCACAAACACATTCAGCTGCAGCTCACTGCTGCTGTGGAGATGAACAGGACATTGTCAGCCCAATGCTGATATATAGTACACACTGTAATATATGCTTATTTATATACCGTCATTCCTCAGTGATTGTCACCATCATGCATAAATGGGTCACATAGAAGCGCAGGGGAAAAGAATTGCATCATTATGAGGACTGAGATTGAATTTCCAATATTTTTTCTTCATTGTGTTGCAAAGATAAAATAAGCGGAGGATGTAGGTAAACTCCCTTTTCCCCCCTCCTCCACTGTTATTGATATTTACCTGTGATCTACAAAGGCTCCGGTTTAATGAGTTCTGCCATTTTGCCACCTTCACTCCAGTCTCATATTCTTTTGATTCCCCTCCCTGTGTACCCAGGCACAGAGTGGTGCTTCCTGCAGTGCCATTAATTATGCATAAATGTTATACTTCAACTGTCATCGCACGTCATGTTGAATATTATATGTTTCACCCGATGGCCAACAAAGTATGAGAAAATGGCTCGTGTAGATATCTGGAACTTTTAATGAAAGGGATGGAGCAACTGGATCCTTCTACTTAGCTGAGCAGCCATTTCATTTTTTTCCCATCAGTTCATAAAGGCCAAGGGTCATAAAGCATGGCTGGAGGTTTACGGGCTCATAAAGTACAATTGGAATGCTTATTTGACCAATCAGATCACTTGGCTGGAAGCACCCATTTTATAATAGCATTTAACTGCAATAACTTATGGCATGAGTGATTTCTCACTGGAGAGGATTTAGTCAGTGGAAAGAAGCGAGTGGGTGGCTCACAGATGCTGAGGCTCACGTGCACACACACACACACACACACACACTCAATAAGCTGTAACAAATAAAGCCATGGCTCTGTGGCTCTTCATACATTACCTGTTAATTGCCTGGAGATTTTTAATAGTTGAGACATTGACCTGAAAGATATGGAGCTTATATCGGTGTTACAGTTCCTTGAGCTCTCTGACGGGTCACACATCCCCGCTGTATTAGCAGCAACTCTGTGACCTTGCAGATTAATTTTTGCTTATTGCGTGTGTCAGGTGTCAAATACAATACCAGGGGTTTGTATGTGTTTTTCAAGAGCAAGAAAGACACACATGGAGGAAGCTTTGTGAGTTTTTTTTTCCGACTGTGTGTGGGAGGAAAGATGATTGCCACCCCGTCACTCCATCAGCGTGGCGATGACAGGTGATGGAGGTGAAAATGACTTTGGTTTCTGTAGTGATGTGCTGCTGTGGAGGATACCGCTCCGATGCCGGCTACTGGCAGGGCTCTCTCATTAGCATGTGTCACACGTGCCTCAAGGCGGATGTCACATAATAACGTTGTGTGCATGTTTGTCAACGTGTGCACGCGGGCGCGCGCGAGCCGTGCCTCTGAAGGATTAGTCATCTGTGGTCCCCGAACGGAGCGAGCCAGGGGGACTGCAGTGGTTTGACTCGGGAGCGGATGCCTGTACAGAGGAGGCGAGCAGGACAGCACAGGGTCAAATAAAGGATGACATCCCTGACACCCATTTTAATTACTCTATCTGGCTTAGATATAGCTCTCCTGGCACAAGACAGCCAGCAGCACAGTTCAGGTCCCCAACTCTGCCAGCCTCTGGTACTTACTGAGCCAGAATCTCCCGACTCGAGCAGAGCTGACAGAGCTCAGCAGGTTTATATAATGCTCTAAAAGCACAAATGTGCACCACCCTCTGTATCTGTCCTTGCCGTGCTGTCTGTACCCGCTGAGTGAGATCTGACATGATGGACCTATCAGTGTGCAAAAAGGAGATGGGTGAAAGGAAGGTGGCTAATTGAAGTCCAATGGAGGATTGTGATGAAACCCTTATTGCCTGCAGAAGGATATGATGAAACACACAAATCCAGATTAGACAAAGCGCTACTGGGAACAAGCATCACATTGATCGTCTCCATGCGGAGAATGTAGCCGCTGTAGCGACACAGCATCGCCCATTCTCCACTTACATGTGCACTCGCAATGTCAGGTTTTATGTTGTTCAATTCCGTTCCAAACTGTGCCCTTGTAAACAGTTTGTATATTAAGCCTTGATGTTTGTAAATTTGCACGCAGTGTGTTTCCAACCTGTAATGCAGTATAATGTGCTTAGTGCTACTGAGTGTAAGTGAGTGCTTGGCCATTCCCCAGAGAGTGATAGCAGCTGGATCAGACTAATCTAATACAGCCCCTATGTCTGGGGAGCCATCCATTGCTTATCAGATCCCTCATTCAGGAACACAGAGCTATGCCATTGCATGTAGTTAAATGTGGAATATGTTCAAGTTTGTTTTTCTCTGCCCTTTGCAGACTCAATGGACGGCTGCTCCACAGACTGCAATGGAAATGGAGAGTGCGTGGCCGGACACTGCCACTGCTTCGCTGGATTCCTGGGTCCTGACTGTGCTAAAGGTGAGGAATGCTTGATGGATGTAAATCAAATATTTCCGAGCTCTGTCTACAACGCTCTGCCCCAACGTCTGTTCATTCCAGCTGTAATTCTTTCAGAAAATAGTTTTTAAAAAATTTAAAGGCTTGTTGTTTTCGTAAAAATTGCTTTCTTCTGTGTTTCTACCAAACAATACTGAAATCGGGGCAAGAGGTTCATTTGAAGGGGACTATTTCTGCAATGGATTCTCAGACATTTGATTCACTAGCAGATATTCACTGAACTAAAATTGTCCTTGAGACTTGGAACTTGGGTCTGGAACAGAGTGCACTCGCGGTAAAATGAACTGGTTGCATACAGTTTAGAAAGGTTGTCTGGAGTTCACACTACAAAAGTAAACCCATTAAATCCAAGATTTAAAACCATTCCTAATGCTCCGAGTCTTCCCAGGAGGACAATGGCCTCATTCTTTAAAAAATGGTGGGTGTGTGCAGCCACCACCACTCCCAGAGATGGCAGTCAGGCCGAACGAAGTAACTGAACATGAGAGGCTGTCATCATGTCACCAAGAACCCAACGATCCCTCTAACCGAGCTTCAGAAGTCCTCTCTGTGGAGATGGGAGAACCTGTGGGCATTGATCCCAGCAGCTCTCCATCATTCAGGCCTTTATGGTAGAGTGGATACAGAAGCTACTTTGAATAAAAATGTCCATAAAAGCCTGCTTTGAGTTACCATCCAACATTTAAAGGATTTTGAAAGGATGAGGACAGAGATTATCTGCTCTGATTCGACAGAATGTAAACTCTTTGCAAGATAACTCCAAACGTTATATCTGGTCAACTCCAGACCCTGATCGACACAAACCAATCCTATGGTGAAGCATCGTGGTGGTAGCCACATGTTCTAGGGAGAATAAATTCAGCCAAGTACAGAGAGGCACAGAAGCATAAATCCAAGACAATACTGGAGCGTCTGTGGGAGAAGTGTCTGACTGTCCTTGAGTAGCCCAGCCTCTCACCCTGGAGGGTTTCTGTGGAGAGACGGTTCAGACACTTGCAATCCAACGAGACAGTTTGAAAGGATCTGCCAGCGAGAATGGGCTAAACTTCCCAAATCCAGGTGTTCAAAGCTTGTAGAGACTTACCCCAGAGGACTCAAAGCTGTAATTGCTGCCAGAGGAGCTTGTGCAAAGTACTGAAATACAGATACTCGTATTTGTGTAAATTAAATATTTCTTCTTTGTTATTGTGATTTGTTCAGTGTATATTAATGAGCAAAACTTCCCATTTAAAATGTAATCTACACAACAAAGTCTGCAAAAACTACCGGTGTCAGAATCAGTTGATTCACCTTCTGTTCTGTTTCCCGTCGTCAGCTGAAAAAGTCTAAGCAGTCTCGATCTCTTTGATTCCGCAGACACTTTTTCAACTTTAGTCAATAAAATTCACCACTTCCTGCAGGGAGGTTTCATATTAAAAGCTGCCCAGTGGCTCAATGGACACCCCCCATCATTTCTAGTAAACTTTTAATGTGAAACTCTGCAGGACGTTTCAGAGATAGCGACTGAAACAGGGCTTGAAAATTAGCAGAGTAGAAGAAACTGAAATTAATGAGCTTTCCGTCTCTTTTCTCTATTGGTTTGGATCTGCCACTCTTCATTGCCCAGGCTCTTTTCCTCTGCCTCTATCTCATTCTCTCTCGCTCCCCCCTTTCCTTTGTAATACCACTGTAGTTGCATCTGTCTCATTGTGTAAAAACAGGTGATGTGATATCACATCCTATGATTTATTTACGCTCATCATTTATTCATTCCTTCCTCTCATTTTTTTTCCCCCTCATTTTCTTCCTTCATTTTCTTGGCACGGAGTGTTAGATTTAACAAAGGATCAAACAAACACATGCCCACACGCATGACTGCGCCGGGCCTTCATTTTGAATTATCCCAGTGAAAAAAGACATGGTTCTGGATCATCTTTCCGGTGCATTTGAAGTCTCAAGCTGCCACAGCTCCCCCAGCTGCAATGGGGAGGAAGGGGATGGGTGGGGGGCGGGATATAACTGCAAAGGCATCATCAGACACTCATGGACTTTATTTTACCTGGCTGTCATTACATTAGCCACACAGCTCTCCATCTCTGCGCGGAGATAGCTCTGCTTTCCAGCCTCATTCTATAAACCCCTAATGCTCTCTTTCCTAATCTTCAGTTTTCACGATTGTTTTCACGGCCTGTTCAGAGCGAATGAGGTGACATTGGGGGGATTTTCTACAATTCCTGGGTTGCCGTGGTAGCCAGGCTCAGGTGGTGCTTGAGTAAATTGAAACAGCGTGAGGGATAAGCTGGGGAGTGTGTACGTATGTTCGTGCATTGTGTGCGTGAGGAAGAGAGGGAGACGGAACGAGAGGGAGACAGACTGCTTGAGGATTTGCTGAATCCACGCTGTAGCTGAGATAAGAGAGCGTAGCCCCACTCACAGTAGGTTACTGCAGTCTCCCAGCTAATATACTGCAGCGCTGTGTGTGTGTGTGAGTGTTTGCATGTGTGTTCCACCCAGTGCGTGGGTGTAATCTGTGTTTGTCCCGTCGCAGACTCCTGCCCCGTGTTGTGCAGCGGCAACGGCATATACGAGAAAGGAAGGTGCGTGTGCCTGGCCGGGTGGAAGGGGGCGGAGTGTAACGTGGAGGAAGGTCAGTGTATCGACCCCACCTGCTCCAACCACGGCTCCTGCATCCAGGGAATCTGCATTTGCAGCCCCGCCTACAAGGGGGTTAACTGTGAACAGGGTAAGAGATTTCACAGCAGTCGCATGCCTCACACTGCCACACGTGCACACCTAGCACTTCCCCATCCGTACACATTTAACAAAGGACTGCCATGTTGTATGATTATATTCAGTGACACATTTTAAAGAGCTCCTTCGTGGAGATGGAGCCTCAAAGAATTATCCTCCCAGTGTGAATGTCCTCTCAGTTCTACGAAGCATTTCAAACAGCTCGGTATCGGATTTGAATTCCGTGTTAAGAGGATTTTGAGTAATAGTATGTTTTTGCATCATCACTTTCGTTTTCTTACCAGCTATTCCACCCACTTAGCTGTAGCGGGCCCTGCATCACATGGCAGGCAGATGCTGGAAAAAAGCAACCGAACACAGTGGAACATATGATGGATACAGAGCCAGATATCTCCCTCAGTTGATGGTGGAGACCAAACACCACAGAGCCAAAAACACAATGAAAATTTGGACCTAATATTCATCAAGTTGGCAGAAGCACAAGTCATTATTTGTACTGATGAGGATTCTGTGCGTGAGGTGTGTAAATAAGCAAGTGTTTCCCATCCGTTACCTTGGACCTTGAAACAATCCATTCTTGCACGCTCTTCATTCTGTTGAAGTCTTTAAAGTTTTAAACATTATCAAGGCTGTCAGAATTATTTGCTAAGTATTCAGAAGGCAATCAGACCTGAGCTTCCACCATAAATCAATTACATTACTTGGAAAACATTGTGTTTCCTCCCGAAGTGGGAGTGTTCATTTTAAATATTTTCATTCAAGCCTTATTAACTGAGTTTGAATAATCAGATCCAAACAAAACACTGTGTGTGAGCACCCGAGTGCCTCGGCCTGGATTACCCATGACATTAGTGTTAGACATAGGTTTTCCTCGCAGTGTTTTGACACATAGGACCTGTTTGTCCCCTGGTATGTACATGTGTCTTGAGTGATGTGGCTTAAAGCGGTCAGCTCAGTTCACAGCTCTCATTAGAATGCATCTCCTGTGGCCACTCCTGATCAAATCTCACGTCCCCGCTCTATATGCAAATAAACACTACATCATTGCTGTTTGCCAAGACAATATGTGTTGTTGTTTTTAGGCAGTCTGACTATGACAGACAGCTCCAGCATCTATTCGTGTGTATGGGTGTGAGACAGAGAGAGAGAGTGAGAGAGAGAGAGAGAAAGAGCGGCGGCAGTTCATGCGGGGCTGAGCAAATCAATGCAGAACTTTCAATTTTCTGTGATAGCAGCAGATGCTCATGGAGGATAAATGTCCATAAATCCACCTTGAAATTTTATTAAAAAGACACATTCCTTTCAACTTCAGATCTTACCTAAAAATCATTTCACATAAAATTTTTGAGCACGATGGCAAAAGCAGACGACATCACATCTCTGGTGAAAGCAGAGACATGAGCTGCCAATAGTCAATAGTGCATGTTTTCTCATGCTGCACGTTCCCCAAAACATAAACAAATGTGGGCTGGAAAAAAAAAACAAAGCTCAGGCGGAGCACAGCTGCACGGTGACTGCAGGGCAGCATTATCCTTTCTGTGAACATCACCCAAAGCATTGTGGGAAGACTGGTTACACGAACTCAAAAACATGTTCCATCCAGCGAGAAACACGAAGACAAAAACCCAAAGGAATAACCAAATCTATCAACATTGCTCATTTGAATTTAAAACATCAGCTGTGCCAATGTCGTGCCAGGAAGAAGCACAGGTTCCTGTCAGTTGGGCCTCTCCACTCAAATCATTCTGTGGTGTTTAACTATGTTGAGCATTTCAAAATAAGTGAGGGGCTGCACCGTCCATGGCCAAACTTTATTTCTAAAAGATCATTATGTTCGTAAAGAGAGCTATGCTCTCAGCGCGGGATTCCACAAAAACTTCAGAGCTGATATTCTTGAGACGTGGTGGAAGGGTGGGGGAGGGGCCAAAAAAGAACACATAAGCTCTTGGAGTGGTTTTAATCAAGGATTTTGTTCCCCTTTCTTTAACTTTGCCAGATATTAATGAGCCTTGGCGCAGGGATGCCCTTCTAGTTTTGCATGTGAATGCAGCCAAAATCACGGTGTTTATAAAACCAGGACATTAGCAGTGCAGGGCAGGAGCTCTGAAATGGCTCCAGAACGGCACGGTTACCACGTACAGTGTCGTTAATAGACAGTCGGATGCTGTTTCATGCTTCTTGCCTGACAACACAAACAGAAAACCGTGTACTAATATTCTCTATATGTGAGTGCAGAGCGTGGGAGTGAAGAAAACATAAAGGGAGGAATCTGGCTGACACTAGGCTGAATGCAAATGTGATGCAATGACATCATGAATATGCTAATTAGACTGTTGCAGTTACACAAAACTTTTTTCCTAAATCTCACCTTGATCATTGTTGTGCGAAAAACGATGTAGTCTTGTTTCCCATAAAGTCTCCTTTATGTAGAATCCAATGTTTGACGACCTTTTACTCAACTTAACTGTGTTTAATACTAATACTAATATTTTGGCCAAAAACAAAAACGCTATAAATATCTAACATGAAATGTTTTAATATAGTGGGTTTAAACTAAACCGTATCGTCCACTACAGTCCAGGCTTCTTTTGACGGCAGCACAAATCATTCGCCGCCGTCTTGATCAAATCATTTAACTGCATGTGTCAATTGTAATAAATTAGTGAAAACAAACACAGCCAGGGTGTTAAAAAACAATTACAATGTTACACTTGAACGCAACCTGACGGGACAGCTGTCCCGAAGACCGGCCTGCTGTTGTCTCCAGTATCCGGGTCTGTAGAGACCAAGTCAGGTGTTTGACCTTGAGCGGCCGGGCGCAGCGGAGCTGAGCTGAACCGATCCCAACTGTGGCCAGCTTTGGCTCGGTGCTCAGGGCTGTAATTAAACACACTAACACAGTGAAGTGCAGGCCACCATGAGGCATTCACACACACACAAATCAACCCATTTCACCCCTTATCAAAGCCTCAGTTCTAAGTATCCTATGAAGTGTAATGTTGTGGAACAGATACAGGGGTTGTAGCTGGGGTGGTTAACTCCTGGATGGGATGCAAAGAACACTGCTTTCATACTCAGTGAACTGATGATTATAATGAGACAGCACCCTCCCCAATCCCACAACCCCACCAGCGCCCACCCCCACACCCTTTCACACCCACCCTCCCTCTCCTCACCTCTGACTCACTCTTGCCTTTCCTCTCTCTCCGTACAGTGGACTGCATAGACCCTCAGTGCGGTGGGCACGGCGTGTGCGTGCGCGGCGAGTGCGTTTGCTCAGCGGGCTGGGCAGGAGTGAGCTGTGATGACCAGCTGCCAGCCTGTCAGGAGCAGTGTTCGGGACATGGCACCTATCTCCCCGAGTCAGACACCTGCGCCTGCCAGCCCAACTGGACGGGACCGGACTGCTACACCGGTACGACATGTGGATTACTGTTCACACACACACACACAGGAAAGGGAAACCGCAACTGCAACATCATCAGCGTGTCAGTGCTCTTGTTGCACACGCTGGTCTTGCCAGATACTGCTTCCTGGGGATTTGACAGACAAGAGGGAGAATTTTTGCATTGCCCTCCTGCTGTTCTTAATTTTGAGATTTCCCCTCATGACCCCCCCCCCACCCTTCTCACCCCAGTAGCTAGCATTCACTTTACTGTGCATTAATACCATGACACACTGACTCATGCACACATACACTTCCCCTGCAGCTAAATCAAGAAAAAAAGGGCAAGGGTGAAAAAAACCCCCAAAACATCTCTATTTTAATTTTGTTGTAATGTTCCTCTGAGGAACATTCAGCCTGGCATTAAAAACCATTTCTGCACAGCTGTTTACCTTTGTGCTAAATATTAATTAGTGTGTGGTAAATATAATTTAACAACTTGCGTGTGTCCTCAGCGAAATCATCCTGTTATAAAAAGACAGGAATTCAACAGAAAACCCTGAGCTGGCCGCTGTAGAAGACAAGCAAAGCATGCGCACGGTAGTGTCTAAATTATAAAGGGCAGGACTCTGCGGCGCTCAGTGACAAAAGTGTCCTTGTCCTTGCAGGGTGAGCTGACGGGGGGGAAAATAGCCATTGTAAAACTGACATTCCTCTGTTCCTACCTCCCCAACTCCGCACTGGCTTTTGGAACGGATCTGCTTTTCTATGCACACATGATTTGAAGGCAGTTGGCATTAGTTCCCGCTCTCAGGTGTATATGCATGCCATATTATAGTGATATATCCCATGATAATGACAGACCGTGGCTGAATATCGGCGATATGAGCGGCCTCTCTCTCTTTACCTGCCGGGCTTTTAATTAAAAGGACCCACAAGTCTACATCCTGGTCTTGTTGAAGCATAGCTAAGCTAATGTAATTCTAATAGAGAGCTGAAAACTCTCCAACTTTAATCCACTTTTTCCTCTTTCTCCATGCTATGTATATTTAAATTGAAATAACTTTTTTACTGCAGCCGGATAAGTAGTCTTTGTGTGCCTCCAGCACTTTGCTCTCTTTACTGATGGATGAGGCTTTACTTCAGCAGAGAGAGAGAATACGCGTGTGTTAGATGGTGAGAGAGGTTTACAGGAGAAACGAGACAAAATTAGAAGCAGAGACTTTTAAAGGGATGTTGCAAGTGAAAGAGAAGCAGAGAAGGGAGATCTGACAGAGACAAAGATGGAGAGATGAAGAGGAGGAGGGTTATTAACATACTTGCCAAATCTGATCAAAATGTCAGAAAAGAATAATTGAGCTGAATTGGAGTCCCTGTAGTTTAAATCTGCAGTGCAAATACGAATCATTTGGATGTTATTATGAGTCTATTCACTCTTCTCCTCCCTCTGGGTGCTCAGCTATTAGAGGTGGGAAGATTGCACATTGTGAGAAAGTACACTTTTTTCAAGTCTCTGAGGTTATCCTCTTCTTCACTTGTCTTTTTCTCTCACATAAATCCAATGGCTCACCCCAACTTCTGAATGTTAAACCTCTCTCCCTCCCTGCGTGTCCCCTGTGGCTTTTCTTACCTTTTCTTTTCTCCCTCTGTGTGTTCCCCTCCCTCGCAATCCTCTCTCCCTCTCCTGCTTTTCACGCTATACTTTCTCACGTCCGTACCCGCCCACCTGTTCGGGCAGAGTTGTGCCCCGTGCCGTGTGGCAGCCATGGTGTGTGTTCGGAGGGCCGGTGCCAGTGCGAGGAGGGCTGGGTTGGCGCGGCGTGCGACCAGAGAGCGTGCCACCCTCGCTGCGAAGAACACGGCCAGTGCCACGACGGGACCTGCCTCTGCCAGCCTGGCTGGGAGGGAGAGCACTGTAACATTGGTGAGCGGAGCACTGATTCTTGTGGGGGTGTTTAATTATTCCTTGTGATATTTTGATTACTATGATTAATGGGATGGAAAAGATTTGTCTGTTGTCGGAATAATTTTCCTTTACAACTTCTTTTCCTCACTCTTCTCCTCCCATAGTTACTCATGATTTGGACGTGGTGGTGAAAGGTAATTTATCTTTATTTAGGATTTAAATTTCAAATTGTGCTTGCTCCAACATGCTCATGCTCAAACGTGTGTGTGTTTGTGTCTGTGTGTGCACTTTTGGATTTGGGACACACCTTGTCAGACGGCTGTCCAGGGCTGTGCAGCGGGCATGGGCGCTGTACCCTGGAGCAGAGCGGCTGGCGTTGCGTCTGCCAGGCTGGATGGAGTGGGCCTGGATGCAGCGTTGTCATGGAAACTGACTGCAGTGATGGAGCAGACAACGACGGAGGTGACATTGTAGCATCATCTATCATTTTCCATCTCTTTCTCTCTCTTTTCTTACCTCTTTCACTTCTGTTGCTCTGACAGATAGTCCATTCCTTTCAGTAACTTCTCCGCCTGAACCTCCTGCCAAAAAGCTCTGCCTCGCTCCTCCTCCCCCTCATTCCTCTGTGTTGTCCCGCTCCTGTAGAGTCCAGCCCGTCATTATTATACAGAGACCAGCGAGTCATTATTATCCTGAATATGTATGTGTGCGTGCGTGCATTCCTGCAAGTGTCTACGTGGCTTTCCCGTCTTGTCACGGCTAAATGTCTAATATGCATACCACCTGCTAGGATAAAAGGCACTCAGAGAATTTTTCAAAAGTTTAAGCACATCGCACAGCACTAGTTCTTTGGTTATGAGGTGTTTGGTGACAGTTGAGCGGTGCAGTGTGTGTCACTCAGCCCAGTAGCTGTGTCTTCTATCCTCTATGTGCCGCGACAAGAAAGGAGCGTTCCCGCAGCACAGGGGCTCTGCTCATTACAATCATCTCTTCGCTCTCTCACTTGCAGCCACAGTTCTTCCACAATACATAACAAATACGGCGCGCTATTTCACTGCATTCAGCTGTGCCAATCTACTTTGAAACTCCATCAAATTCCCATTATGGGCATGCCTGTTAAGATGGTGCCGCCATCCATCACTGGAAACAAGGTAGCATCGT
The DNA here is from genome assembly GCA_016785235.1 of Pseudorhombus dupliciocellatus. NCBI lineage: Eukaryota > Metazoa > Chordata > Actinopteri > Pleuronectiformes > Paralichthyidae > Pseudorhombus > Pseudorhombus dupliciocellatus. The sequence continues at coordinate 2,238,600 of JAFBJW010000130.1, read as the reverse complement.
TATCGTTTGGGGGGAAATCTTCTCGTCTGCACTGTTTCCCCTGAATGCTCCTGCTGATTCCACATGGTCAATTAATATTCACAATAAATGTGTTGTATCACTTTCTACTGAGGACTATACACGCACACACAGAGCTGTGTCACCATTTAACAGCTGGGATGTTTGACGCTACAAGCGACAGGATAGACCCGCCGACCAGTCTTACTTACCGCTTTCGAGCCAGTTCAGGCAGTCAGCTCGTGCCTCGCTCCCTGCAGTCCTCTAACATACACGTCCTCACAAATTGGTGCTCTATTTAATCGGCGAAGATTTCCCATCGCTCCCTTTGCTAGTCAGTGCCTCTGCTGCCACACATCAGTATTGCTGCCATGCCGACTCAGCACCTCGACTACCCCAGCATCCACCGCGTGCTCCACCAGGGGGTTAAACTTATTTGCTCATCAAATGCATATAATCGCATTCGGAGGAGGTGATTCAGCTGAAGAATAAACAATTGAAACTTGGCTGAAGCGGCGTCGCTTCATCACAAGACTTAACTTGAACAAAGCGAATGTTTCCAAATGTCCATGGCTAAGTGGCTGTTACAAGCTAAGCTAAATGTTACCAGTTAATCCCGTTAGGCTGCTCATTAGCACTGTTGCACAGCCCATTCCCCGCACTGCCATAATTTCACATTAATAACTCACATCCCACATTTAATTAAACAGACGGAAGTGCGCCGAGTTACTGAGATCTGTGGTGAAACCTTGTGCAAACATTGCACCTCTGTGAGGCTCCCCTGTGTCATCTCAATATGAATGAAACTATTTCAATTAGTGCATGTTTGTGCACAGTAATTAAAATATTCTGCTTAACCAGTTTTGGGAAATGAAATCCAAAACTTTTAAGCAAATCACTGCTGATGTGGTCTCATTTGTCTTAACGTTGTTCGCCTCAGTTTGTGTTGCTTTTTGTTCACACACGAGGAGGCCAGCTCTAACAATGTTTTAAATGTTTCCTCCACTGACACACAAAATGTAATTTGTGTACTCCTGGAGGCCCAACAACGGCCCTGCCTCTGGAAAAAAGTCTTGAGGGAAACATATGGTGCATGTGTCCTTCCACAACAGTGCAGGTAGTCTCTCAAACCATGAATTACAGACCCTTCCTCTGGATTATAACCTCAGAGCCATGTCGTAAAAAATGTCTTGTGCACTATAAAATAGTGGCTGAAGAAAGGGACTCTCTGAGTCATGGCTGGGCCGTAGCCTGACAACACCACGTAGGCACTAATGATTTCTGTATTGTTTCAAATGATGATTTCCTGGTTCACTGGTTGGACGTTTTGTTACTATGTTGTCTTTCATCTGTGGAGTTTAGAGTGATGATAATGAAGATTATGAGTAATTATAACAGTTAAATGATTGCAACACTTCCCATGTGATATATTTGTACAACAACAATCTCTTATTTACTGTTACTGTTGCACCTTAAACAAATGAAACCTTCTCTCACTTAAATTAACGTAACACATTTAATCGCAAACTCACCTTCAGCCTGTGGGAACAGTTTTCTGCTCTCAGTTGCTTTTAATTCCAACACATTCCTTTTTCAAATAAAAAACAAGCAGCTGAGTTTACATATGAATATAGTTGAACACGAAAATGAGACCTTTCCTGAATGTGTCACACATCAGAAAAATATCATGATATACAAAATGTGTGTGTGAATGTATGTGATCATCAACAATAATCTAAATAAAATAGAGCAGAAAAATGAAACGTTGAAAAAAATATGAACCTGCATTTAGACTTCCACCAGCACATTCATCACACGACTTTAAGCTCCATTTCCATGAATAATTGAAAATGAAAATAAATACTCTTACAGTCAAGTGCGGTTCCTTAATCAGAGTGACTCAGGAGGCAGAGCTTGTCGCCCCTAAGCAGAGAGTCGGTGGTTCCATTCCATGTGCTAACAGGCCCTTGGGCAAGATGCTGAACCCTGAATTGCCCCTGATAGCTATGCAGGCAGTGCGTGTGTGTGGTATCAAAAACATGCAGTAAATGAATGCATTGAACAAAGCATTTGCTATTTAATCCAATCATCAAGCTTCAGTCTACTTCCACAGCACTGCAACTGAAAGCAGGTATTACAAACTGCAGCCGTATAATTTAAAGGCATATAAGATCAGAAATACTGCACAGATGGATGACGATATTGAATGTACGACTAACACCACAGAGTGTTGAATTGGCTGCATGTGTAGGTTGTAGAGTTGCTGCAGGTTTTTTGACCTTTGGACAAAGCCGAAACCGGGTCTTTTTGCTAAGCTAAGGCAAATGACTGCTGCCTGTAGCCTTTACACTGACTGGACAGACATGAGAGATCTATCAATCTCCTCATCTAATTCTGGGCAAGAGAGCAAAGAATCGTATTTTCCAAAATGTCAAATTATTCCCTGAGAAAGGATTGAAGGTCTAAGGAAAAAAAAAAAGGTACTGTTGAGGTTTATTGTGGTAGTTTCCATTTTTGGAATAAAGATATCTGTGCCGCTTGTGATATGGCCACCTCTCATGAGTCACCTACTAAAAATGATTGAGGTGGAGGTGGAGGTTGTAGCGGTCGAGATGGTGAGTGGGTGGATGGAGGAACTGGTATAATATGGATAACATGTTGAAAGGGAAGCTATATGCCTACCGTATGGAATACAGCGTGTGCTATTATAATTATTCAGTCTGAATATTAACGAGCCTTCCCATGTGTTTGTACTGTAGGTAACAAATTGTTCAGTTTAGGCGTGATTATGCTACAGAGCGACTCAGGAACAAAGCCTCGAGAACGTTTACACTCCTCTTATCTTTCTATCCCTCCACCTCTCTGTACAGGTTCTCAGAAACCATCATTTTCTGCCACACAATTCAGCAGCGTCCTCCTTAATTGGCAGATAGACTGTAGGCTCTCATAGCCTTCTCTCGGAGCAATCTTTTTGTCTCTGAAGATAGACAGAGATGGAAAGATACTATCACATATAATCAGAGAATAAAGAGGAAGTTTGAAGAGAGAGTTTCAATTATTCTGCCTGAATGGGAGAGAGGAGCATGTGTATTGTTCGTCCTCTCAGAAAAAAAAAAAAAAAAAGGAAATGCATTCATTCCGCACTCACGGCAGTGAAATCACACGCACGCTCCTATTTATATGAATTACATAGTTACAAAATATACATTTCCACCGTGCTGCTCTGTTTAATCTTTAATAGCCATGTGCCTGTAATGAACTTCACATTGTGTTGTTTTTCTGTTTTTACTAGATTGATATTATAAATTCAAGTGTTTTCAAGTTGGAGTAGCAAATCTTATGGAAATCAACCATTGTACTATTCTGCTCTGCAGGTTATTATAGAGCATTGTTGGCCTTTAGTTCCCTGCACTGTGGTCAGATCCATTTAAATGTCAGCAGCGTTTCCTGCCTTTTCAGAAACAGGCTTGAAATAGGAAACACAAATGCCAGCCTGCACGGCTCCTATTACCTTTCGCCGCTTTGGTTGTGTATCCAAGGCCCATTGTTTACACTGGACTATTATGGATTGCATTCAAATAATGCCAGTAATTCAAGCTTGATTTATAGCAATGGAAGCTATGATTGTACACTGATAGTCCCTAATGAATCTCATTTGATTGATACTCGCGATAATGATGATACATGTGCAGTTCATTGATGTAGATTAGATCACATCAGTAGTTTTTCGTCTGCCGGCGGCACAGTTGATGTTAATGCCTTGCCTTTATTAACCAAATTCAAGCTTCCTATAAACAATTCATCATACGCTGCTGTGTCTCAACGTGTTTTTCTTATTTCTCCGTCCTGTCCGTTCAGACGGCCTGGTGGACTGCGTGGACCCCGACTGCTGCGAGCAGCTGAGCTGCGGCTCTGACCCCCTGTGTCACGGCTCCGCCGACCCCTTGGCCCTGTTGCAGCAGAGCCCACTGACCCCAGCGACACCCCCATCGCCCACCAGCGCGCACACGCACAGCTTCTACCGCCACATACGCTTCCTCCTTGGCAAGGCAGCTACACACACCCTCCCCGGAGACGTGCCCTTTGATACCAGGTATGCATGTTGTTTACTTTCGGTGTCTGAATACCTTGAAGTATTTGCTTTGTGTGTCTTTATCCTTGGGCCGTCCTAAGTCTGTTTAAGTGGTGGATAATTAGGAAAACGCATCTGTATTAATGCGTTTCGTCATTTATTGCCCGTTCATTCCTTAACGAGAGTGCGTTTTCGTGTGAATAGGACTTTCCCCCTGTTCACATGCCTTTGCCCGCATCTTAGTGATCTGTGCTTCCCTGGAGACTTGCAGGCACTCAGCACCGTATTTCCCTCCAGCATCGGTGTCAGGCTGAAACTGTGGGCTACATCCCTGTATTTGTTTGTTACATATTAATGCTTAATGTGTCATTCAGTTATACCAGTCGTAAAGGTGTCGCCATAAATCTTTCATCGGCCTCTCGCTGCCTTCTTAACAGAGGAAATACATCTTGCTGGCACGGTGATGACCTAGAAAGTTCAGTTAGGAAAACAAGAACTGATGCCTTTGTGGGAAAAAAATGACAAAGTGCAATTTTTTTCTCTCCCTGGCTCAGTGGTGAAATAAACAAATAAATTAATTACGTGGCCATTTCTTCCGAGGTGAAATCGATGGCAGCTCTCAGGTTAGAAGTAACAAACGGGGCAATGCAGCCAGCTGGGGAATCTTCACTATCCTTCATGTATCCCTCCTCCAGAGGAGCAGAGAGAAGCTCCAACAGTGAGCTTGTGTGCGTGCATGCGCGTGTGCGCACGTGTCTAAATCACTCTTTATTTGGCCAGCTCAGCTATTCTCGGAGTTTCACACAATATGCGCAAAAATCAAGATGAATATTTCAAGATGCGATGAAGCTGTGACTGATAGTTTAAGGGCTATGTAAAAAACAACACGGGCCTTTTCGCTGCAGGTACCACTGTCACCGTAATGTAAACACGATGTGGAAGTTTGGTTTTATTATGACAGGCCGTTGAAAGGTTTTACTGTGGGTGAAGCTATATTTGTGGTCCTTGTATCCTAGCAATCGCTGGCAGATTTTTCTCTGTGCTGAAGAATGGAATTGTACCAAGCGGAAAAAATGCACTTGCTTTTTCTTCATGCACAAGGTTGTTTGGCGAACACATCACACTATTCCTTTCTCTTCAAACAATGATTATGTTCTCTATCACTGTAAAGCTGCCATCTCAACCTGTCCGTGTGCTTCTCCTCCTCTCATGCCCTCTTGCTCCTTTCTCTCTGTGTTTTGCTAGTCGGGTGGCGGTGATCCGGGGTAGCATCGTGTTGCAGGATGGCTCTCCTCTGGTTGGTGTCAACATCACCTTCCCTCAGCATCCAGAGTATGGTTACACGATTAGTCGACAGGACGGAGGGTACAGGCACACACACAAAACACTCTTTTGACTGTTTTCCTTGTCCTTCTCCAGTCTTATTCTCTCCTACTCTCCCTGTATTCTTTAGTTTCGACCTGGTCACCTTGGGCGCAATGTCTCTGACGCTGATGTTCCAGCGGCCACCGTTCCTCCCGCAAACACGCACTATCTGGACGCCAAACAACAACTTTCTTGTCCTGGATCAGGTGACCATGTCCAGGGAGGAGGTTCAAGCTCCAAAGTGTGACATCAGGAGTGTTCTGAGTCCCTACCCGCTGGTCCTGCCCTACCCTCTGCCCAGATACACCAGAGCCTGTGCAGAGAAGGGACCAGCAGTGCCTGAGCTACAGGTAATGTCTTCGCACGGCTCTGCTGGACAACAGAGGAGTGAAAACACTTCACCACTTTGTTATTCGAAGATTTTTTTCAAATAGTTGCCATGGATTTGTCTTCCTTCTTTTCACCCTCCATTGTATTCTTCATCCAAAAAGATTTCGATACCATTGTTTTAGACTAAAAGATAACACTGGATGTCACTTGAAGGAAGATTTGATGGACATTCTATACATTCATAGATATAATAAACGTACAAGTTCTGTGACTCACGAGCTAGCATGAAAGACTAACTGATCTGCTCCTTCCATCGCTCATCTTTCCCTCACTGTTACGCTCGCTTCAATCCTCCAACTCCATCCTCAGAAGCCAAGGTTTGCCCAAAGGCTTTAGCGATATCTCTGCTCTGCTGCCAGGCTGTCAAAGTCAGGGTCATAGAAGCCTTTGTCAGCACCTCCGCATGAGGATAGATTTGGAGCTCAGCGAACTTCAACTGAAAAGTATCAGTAAAAAAGATCGCGGTCATCAAAATAATAATTATTTTGCAGCTCTTGATGGAAAATTGGTTCAGAGACGGAAGTGCTGGACAAATAAAAGCCTGCATATGGCTAAAAAACATGTATGGACTGTAACAACGCGCACTTGAATGTGTCCACATGTCAGTCAGTGAGAGTGATGGTCAGACTCCATTTGCAACAGCGCAGCAACAAACCAACGTCCTCTCATGGGACTTTGCAAATTTATTTGCATCTAATATGTTCAGAGCTAAATGAAAATAAGTAAAATGCAAATGTGGGCTCCATTCATGTACTCCTCCGCCACAAAAACAAATTAGGTGTCTGAAAGTCAGGTCTGGAGGTCACGCTGGGGATTTTATATTTATTTCTATCAACGCGCCTCCAGGGATTTTATTTTTACAGTGTCCACCCTGATCTTATTTCAACTCTACCTTAAATTCTCGGCACACAAAAAGTTGTTTTCTTGTTGCCTGGATACGTGATGGACTGCAGAAAATGTCACATCCAATATGTGATAATGTCCACATTGTCCTTTTGTGGCAGAAGGAAGTAATAGCTTTTATTTGTTCGCATTATTCATTTCCACAACACATCTTCTGCACTGCAAAGTTCAGCCGCGCTTTATGAAATCAGATGACTGGAATGAACAGATCGTTACAATGGAGGAACATTTCATCCTCGTGACAAATAACACCTTTGTCCCGAGAGGCACAGACGTAAAAGAACAGTACTCAGTGTTCACAGCGAGCTCAGCGACACCCACTGCGCTCAACTGCATTAATAAACCTTAATTAGCCCCTAGACTTTTGATGAAAATGTCTCATCGTCTCATAGAAAATGAGATTCAAGGTGATCATTGACTGAAAATGAAATCAGACGGTATCCATCAAAAATATTAAAGAGTGAATGAATGTTTCCTCCAGTGGATTATTAATCATTCAGTAATGAATGAGGTGTTTAATTAGCTCGAGTTTAAGGTATATAATGTGAGAACATTCTCTCACCTTCTGAACATATTAAAGTTGTTGATTTGAAAATGCTGAGAGCTAATGATTGCGTGACTCATCCTTCACTTAACAGGTGCATACTTCTTTGTCTATAAAATCTAAAAGCATATAATAAACTACCTGCTATGATTTCCCTAAGCCTAAAGATAATGCATACTTTAGATTTATTTTATATCAAAACGCAAAATATATACATGAACAATGTAACAAATGATCACATTTTAGAAGCATTAAAAGTTAAATTTCTTCGTCAAGAGTGCAAGCTATTTTTTCCTGTACCTGTCAATAGCACTTCTCCTATCAGGATAATTGCGTTAACAAATGCAAAGCAGAATTAAAACACCTTTATTACTTTTTAAATTATTATCTTGAATGATTCTCTCCGGTTTCGTTCTCCCCAGGCCGTGCTGGAAGAAGTTTCAATCCCCGGCGGGTTTGTGAAGCTCAACTATTTGAGCTCCCGTGCGGCAGGCTACCTCTCCCTGCTGCGGATCCTCCTCACGCCTCCTTCCCCGTCGTCCCCCGTCTCTCCACTGGGAGGTCTGTCCAAGGTGCACGTCCGTGCCTCCGTCCAGGGAAGGTTGTACCAGCGGTGGTATCCTGCCGGGCCGGGCCTGGTCCACAGGCTGGTGTGGAACAAGACAGATGTTTACGGCCAGGAGGTCTGGGGCCTCACTCATGCCACCGGTATGTAGGACATGAAATATGATGGGTCTCATTTACAAACCCTGGAGTGTCATCATATTTAACATCTAACTATTCTACTACAGAGCAAATACTACTTCCAAAAATATAAACCATTCACACTTGTATTCCTTCCAGGACCTTTGCTTCCTGAAGTTGAATTCATTAGCAAAGTGACAAAATTGTTGTGCTAATTGCAACTGGATAAACAACTACCACTTCCCAGGCCTTTTGAAATAAATTGGGTTTAATCAGCTGAGTCACGCTACATCGACGCTCAAATCCAGCAACTCTGATTGTTGCTCTGTGTGCAACGGTTGACCGTTAAGTAGCTAATCAAGCGATTGTTAATGCAAAGTCTCCCACTGAGAAAAGATTGGAGATAAAAACGTATCTTATAAAAACACGATTATTGTAAATAGCGTTTGGGTTTTAGATTCTAAATGGCGGTTTCACTGCCGCAAATTTACCACAATATTAATGTTATTTAAAATGTTCTTTAGTCTGTCAATTAAAAATGAAGCGGCGCTCCTTCATGAGACCTTTAGGACTGACAGAAGAGAACGGCAGGTTGCATGGATCTGCGGCTATACTGTGGAGGCAGTAAATATCCCTCCTGCAGAGTCAGGGAGACGCTGTGGAATGTCTAGACAGTTCTGACAGAGCTGACGCTGTGGAGACAACTCAAACTGCATATGCTCAAAACAAATGTGTGCATTGAAGGCTTTCACGGATGCAGCTTGGTGTGTGTTTACCCCCCCCGTGTCCTCGCCCACCTGTGCAAATAAGACATGCCAGATGCGTGACTGTTACCTGTAATTGCGCTTTAAAGATCACTTTAAAGACGCTGGAAAGGCGTGGACTTTTGAGCTGTGTGTAATTTGAGACGTGCTCTATCCTCCACTTGTCTGCGTGGAGGGTGGTAAACAAAGGGCGCTGCGACACCGAGCTTTCCAATAAGCAGTGTGATAAAGCAGGCCTACCAGGAGCTTTGTCCACTCGAGTGTATGGTCTCGTTCACAGATTGCATCGCTCCTCGTCTAGCCCTCCTGCTGATCCATACCCTTCTCTCCTTATCTGCCGGAGCAGCGTTTCATCTGCCCAGCGCTTCCCTCACATTTGCTCAACTCAAATGATCCTGTTCTCTTATTTACCCTGCTTTTCCAAGATGCCTCCCTCCATGCCCTCCTTTCCCTCACCACCTGTCCTCCTCTACCCTCGTGATGTATCTACCATGTTCCTGTCCTCTCCCAAACTCTCTTTTCTTCTCCTCCTCGTTTGTTATTTCCTCTTTTCGCTCTGATCTCCTGATGTTACCTCTCCCCCATCGTCTGCCTCTGCCCTTCATTTTTCCTCTCTTCTCTACCCATTTCTCCCCCGATCCTTCCCCTTTATTGTACTCTGTGCTTTGTTGGCACAATGACAAAGACGTGCGCACACAGACACGCATGCACGCACACACCCTCCGTGTGCTTGCACATAGTCGGAGAAAGGGAGATCATGCTCTGTTTGCTGGGGTGAACACATTGCCTGAGGCTTCAGCAGAGGCGAATGAAAGCTTTCACCTGCGAGATATTGAGTGTGCATTTATGTTCTATGCCGTGCACGCTTATTGTTTGTGAGACGCGTGTACGCGTGCGCTGATGGTGTGTGACATTTCCTGTAATATAGCTACAGCAATATTCGGCGCTGAAGCTGTTCTCAAAACACTGACACTTTCCCTTTGAGATTGCTTTGCCCGTTTTGTCCTGGAAAAGCCTTGTTCCTCAAATAAAGTCGAGTTTATTGTAGAATTTAAAAAAAAAAAAAACAAAAAAAAAACAGGACAATGTCCCTATTGACGGCAATTTATTTATGGCTGGTTCTGATGCATTCTCACCAGGATGGATTGTTTCCAGGTCATGAAACGTGCTTTTCAAGGGGATGTGTGGTGCGAAGAGGAGGGTCATAAAATACACAATGTGTCACGTTTTGGGACCCGAGCTTTTATTGTAGTGATGTCCTTTTTGTGTCCGTCTAAGCGTTTATTTTATGGAAATTGTCACTAAGTGGCTTTCATTCCTATTTTCTGCTCTTCAAAAACCCAAGATCACAAGCTTGTCCCAGGTTCAGACACATAAAATAGAAACAAATGAGCCTTTTTAATGAACTTAAAAGCAAGTTACTGGACTGAGAACTTTTGTCCAACACTGGAAGATTTCTTTTTCTCCTTTAGGATCCCCAGTGTCTCAAACTACTCATTATTCTCCCTCCCCAATCACCTTATCGATTGTATCCATTGAGTAGGAGATTTAAGTTGGCCCCGTGTGCCTGCTGAGAGTTTCTCTCCACGTTAAAGGGGAATCTCCTGAGTTTGTGCATAATGCGAAGCCCCCTGCTTACGCATTCCACTGTCTCCACTGTTCTTTATGCTGACTGTGCTCCCCAGTTCCCCTTGAGTGCCCATCAATTCAGAGGCAACGCCGGTTTACAACCAAGCGAGTTAGTGAGATCAGTGTCAACAGTGACTGACAGCGACAACTTTTCTTCTACAGCTCCTTTTGTTAGACTTGTCAAGCTCTTCATCCTGTACAGTATATCAGTATCTTCATTCAAGATACATGGCATCATTTCAAAATGAGCCTAATTGAACTTCTACTGCAGCATTTGTATTTCATACAAGTGACCCGAAAGTAGAGAGGGGCTAATCATTAAAGCAGTATCTCTCTGACTTTATTGAAAAGTTAATTTTAATAAAAGCATCACCCACCAGGCAGCAGTCTGAAAATGTGCATATGATACGATTTTCTTTTGACAAGAAGGTGCATTCAGTCCATATTTTTTTACAAATAAAGGATCAAACCAATTTTAAGAGGCCGTGCAACGTGATGAGCCCACAAAGGAAAATTACCAAACTCTGCAGCTCTACCCGAGCATTGCTTTTCTTTCAGCTCATTGTTTGGGTTCTTTCAGCCCACAAACACTCATCAAAGTTGCTTCTGAACACAGCAGGCAGCTCTCCACAGACAAACAGCTTAGATAAACCCACTGCAACACATCTCACAGCACCACACAGCAGACGACGTTAGCGTCATAGTTGTGAACATAGCATTTAACTGCTGAACAGCAAGATATCTCAGAACCGAAATAACAGTGGCTGTTGGATGTGTAAATAGGCTGCTGTTTGATAATGAGAAGACTGAAACAACTTCATGAGGTGATAATATGTCACTTTGACTGTCCCCTGCCTCCAGGTGTGATCAAAAGTAAATACACAAGAGTCATTTTGTAATATGGTAAGATTATAAAATTACATTCACCAAAAATGTCATGAGCTCATATTATAAATAAAATGTCTTTTTAATTTATTCAAGATTAAAATTCTACATTTAACATTATTGTTGTGGCTGAGTATGTTCCCTCCCAGACCTGTTTGCTCACATACCAGAAACAATAAAAACTTACGGAGCCCAATTTAGCATCTGTTTGCTACTAACCCTGCCGATCGCTACTCTGGGGCCTGGCTCAGGTTATAGCCTTTGGATAACAAACACAAACAGAGAATTCATGCCACAGAACTTTTCTGATGATCTCATTTGATCAATCAAGTAACACAGAACAGTTATTTCATTTAAATAACCGCCGTTTCATTTTGCATATCAGCCGATTCCCCACCAGGCATTTTCATTTTTATTGTATGCACTCCAAATGCTGTTACCAGAGCATCTCTACTATAATGTGTCATGGAGTAACGTATCTGCTAATTGTGTGTGCAACCACGGTCGAGTGGATTAAAAATACAAACTTGAAAATATTCCAACTCATTTATTTCCATTTCAGTATTTTAGTAAATGCAGCCACCGCCTCTGCGTACAGTACATTTCCTTCTACACTTTGTGTGTGTGTGTGTGTGTGTGTGTTTGTTTCTGGTAGCAGAACATGACACCAAGCACTCATTTGAGTGTTTACATGTTTGCGGCCCCTATGGCTTTGTCACCTGCAGCCTGTTAACGTTCAAGTCTGAAGTGGTAAATTACTGTCAAAACATTTAATCCTGCCAAACCCAAAAAAAGCCAAAGCTGTTGATAGCTGTTAGCTGCAGTAGGATGCTGCACAGCGTATCATTACGACTAAGAGGCCAAGCAGCTAATTCTAGGGCTCCTTCATGAAGATGGGCTCCTCCTGATTACGCCTCCTCTTCACACTGATCTCTCTCCAACACACACACACACGCACACACTGATGAGATTTCACCACAAGCCTTTCATCTGTTTCACCACTCAATACAATACAGTTCTGACAGCAAAGGCTGTGTGTGAAGTCTTGCTGTCAAGTTCTGTCCTTCAACCAGCACGCGGTCATTATGTTGGACGCATCATTGTAGGTAAAACCCCCCCTGTCTCGTGTTTCAGTTTCAGTCGGCTATGAGTACGAGTCGTGTCCCGGTGTCATCCAGTGGGAGAGGAGGACGGCTCTGATGCAAGGATTTGAACTGGTCCCCTCGAACCTGGGAGGCTGGTCGCTGGACAAACACCACACCCTCAACATACGCAGTGGTGAGTACTAGGCTGTGTGTGGTTGACCCACCAGGACCCAACAGGCAGGGATCGAAGTCAAATGATATTTGGGTGCGATGTAATCACGGAAATGAAGCAGCAACCATGCGTGTGAGGAACACACCCTTTCCCACATTTAGATTTAGTATAAATACTTAAAATGTTGATACATCTATCCTCATATAAACACTGTGTTTTCTCATGAATCTTGTCAATGTATAAAAAAATCAGTTGCACGCACCGTCTGCCTGTCCTGAGAGAGGAATCCTTCACTTGACTCTCTGAGGTTTCTGTGATTTTCTTCTTCGCTAAGAGGCTTTTTATCCCCTTTTCCCCTCACTTTGATCCAGAGTTGAGGTCAGAGGATGTTGCACCTTGTAAAGCCCAGTGAGCCATATTTTAATTTGTGAATATGGGCGCCATAGATACTATTTGATTTGTTTTATTTCCACAAACTTGGTGTAGCTTACTTTCAATGCCTCAGAATTGCATCATGTCAGAACTGAAAAAACTGAATACATGTTAGGTTTGAGTTGGACAGGATAGCTCGTACAAAAAGCTGCACTCTAGCGAGTCCAAACACAAGTAATAGTTGACCTTAATGAAAATCAACTGAATTGAACTGGGTTGCTGAAGCTGAATAAAATATTTCTGTGATACCATGAAACCTTGCTTCTTTTGAGTCAATCACACCCAATGTAACCCGGATATATCATACCTGACGGCTGCCACGTTTAAATATTTAACATTAACAGATGTCTAAAATGTTATAAAATAGTCAAAGATGTTTCACTTGTTGTAAATTCAGCAATCCCTGTGGCAAGGCTGCATCAGCAAACCAAAATCAATAAATACTATTTATTCCATTAAAGCTCCTGAAAAATGTCCATCATGTTAAAGGTTTACTACACAGGATCATACGAGCACTGCATAGACTCGTGCAAGAGTAATCAAACTCCAACCGTGTGTGAAGGTGTACACCCTAACCTTATTTTCCCCATATTTTCACGTGTGCAGGACATTTCTGGGCTGCCAGTTTTTTGTGTTTGTGCAGCCCCCAGCTAATAAAAAAGAATCCCAGTGAACAGGACACATTCCTTTGTCAGTCTCGCACCTCAGCTCTGTCTGTGGCATGTTCAAAGAGCTGCAAGCCTGCATGTCCCTTTGACTGCGGCCACGGTCGAGCTACACACACGTAGAGCAGAGAGGTCACAGCGGACATTGGCATTCACACAAAATCCAGCAATGCAGCGCCCTGAGTGGTGCAGACATGTTGATGCTGTTCTCCGTGAATTAGATAATCACATTCTAGCAAAGTGTTTTTGTTGTTCATTTTAGGAAACACTGAATAAATACGTCTACAAACAGCAACTGAGAAATCCAGTATACCTTTAAATAGTCCTTGTGAAATATACAATAAAGACTGTTTCACGTTTTCTTAAGTGAGACTCAACAGTCAAATTTGTTTTGACAGAAGCCAAACAGTCCAACAGCTGCCAACACATTTAGATTCAAACATTGCCAAATACTGGCTTGTGCAGAGAAGTGAGTGACATCACTTTCCCACCCACTCAAAAACCAGTGAGAGCAGCTCAGACAACACAAAAAATAGAATAAAATCTGTCATGTGAAATAATCTCAACTGTTCTTTGGCGTAAAATTGTGTTCATGTAGGTTCCCATCAGTCACGGTAATGACTGCCTTTAAGGTATTTATTGCTTTTCCTTTTTCTCCAAAGGAATCCTTCACAAGGGAAATGGGGAGAATGTCTTCCTCTCCCAGCAGCCCCCTGTCATCAGCACCGTGATGGGGAATGGTTTCTACCGGAGCGTCCCCTGTGGGCAAAGCTGCAGCGGTACCGCCCGGGACATGATGCTGTTTGCCCCCGTGGCCCTAGCCAGCGGCCCAGACGGCTCCCTCTATGTGGGGGACTTCAACTTTGTCCGCAGGGTCCACCCAGACGGATACACGAGAACCATACTTGAACTCAAGTGAGAGCTGTGATCTTGTTGTCTATGCATGTGATAGGACGAGTGTGATCTCGATTAGGATCTCCCACAGTGGGAAGCAGTGGGGTTGTGAGCGTCGGATCGACTTGAGCACAATTAAACAAAATTGCCGCGGCTGATACGGGCTCGCGTGGCATTAGCTCCGCTTGGCGATCAACGGTTTTGATCTTTTTGATCTCAACAGAATAAACTCTGAAGTTTGTCTCTTCGCAAAAAAAAAAAAAAAAGCCGAGTGTGAGAGGTTCAAACATCCCATCTAATCTACCTCTTTAGGATGTGAGAGGAGCTGAGAGTCTTTGCTGTGAAACAAAGATATATTTTTTTTCCTATGGATTAAGATGATGATATCTCCTTCAGCGCTGCAGGCACTACGTTCTCTATTTCTGTACTTTCTCGGGTGTGGAATCTCGATGGGATTGCACAGGCATTTGTCCTGTAATGTGTTCTTCTTATGTAACTTTACGCTCTCATTCTCTAGTATTATCTTATCTCTCACTAATATTCCTGGTTCAGACGGAGGTTTCACAGTGTCTGTATTTGATATGTCCCTATCCTCTGGGAGGAAATGCTAAATAGCTTGGGTTGATGATATTTAATGTGAAACCTTAGCGACTTTACGAAGAGACAATTGACTTATTGTATCTTGTTAAATTCCACTTGACTCTTCAGCATCGTAAATGATTGTTTTTACCTTCTCTTTTCTCCTTCTCCTCTATGGCATGTCATCAGGAACCGGGACACCAGGCACAGGTGAGCACGGGTGATTAACGCCTTCTTTCATGCAACGTGACAGAAAACGCATACATACAAACGATGTGTCGAGCCAGAGCACAGGATCTGCTGCAAAACGTCTCGCGGCATTTTATTTTGGTTTGTTTGCTGCAGATTGCATTGACCTGATGCCACCCCCCCACTCCCCCCACCCCCAACCCACAGACACACAACACTTCATACACTCAGGTTGTATTCAGATCTATCAAATCCACATTTAAATTTCACTAGGCGATATTAAATTGGAAATCGGCCAAAATGTCAAGGATTTCCTGTAATAGAGGATTACAGGGACTCTGTTTGGTGCATGCCGCAGTTCATGCACTTCCTGAGCTGCTCTCAAAGCCCGAGGCCTGGTTTGGCCTCCACTTTGTCCCCAGCCCTGGATGGTTGGTGTGAGCTCTATACACCATGTTAGACACAAGATTAGACAGACGTTATAGGGCCTTGTGTCTGTCTGTGTGTATATGTGCGTCTGTACATATACACACATCTCTGGGGTTATATGAAGCCGATGGTGTGTATGTGTGTGTCTGTGTGTCAGAGAGGCCGAGAGAGTTTTTATCTGATTTGGAAACAGGTTCTTTGAGATGCTGTATATCTAAGAGTGTCCATGGCTATATATACTGTACATATATAAAAGTAGCCATAACTATTGATTAATTGTTTAAAAAATAAATCAAAATAAATAAAAACTTTTAGGCTGGAGAGAGAAGTTCACAGGATTTTCAGTCACGTCACCTTTTGCCTAAAGAATGCAAACATCTTGAGTTTCAAATACCAGTGGATGCAGAGTTGACAATCTGCTTCCTGTTTACAAAGTCTCATGACCTGCGTACTGCTAAAGGTCATGTGATATGCACTTGCAGGCATGTCAATGCAGAGGGAGAAGATTTCTGATGCAGACTTAAAATACTGTATTAGTGTGAGCACAGCACTGAAGTATTGACTAAATGGTCAAAACAGATCAAAGGCAGCCTCCTGGATAAATGATTAAAACTTTCATCTTCTGGCACTTCGAGGGGGCGAAGTGTAGTTAATCCCTGACAATGGGTGATGCTTTTTATCAGGAGAAGTTCCTGGCCTGAGCCTGTAGCTGCTGCATTCTGTTGGAGGCACTCTCGATACCCTCACGTCGCCCTGGAGGTTTCTCCTTCCCTGCCTTATTCGCTTTTCCTCTGCAGCAGCTTTTTACTGTTAGCAGGACATTAGTGTTTCTCTTTTATTCTATACTATTGTTCTCCCAAACACATTAATTATTCATCCATATTCAGCTTTCAAAGCTTTTCACTCCGCATTCCTCCCATCAAAGTGCCTATCAGCCCAACAGGGCTTCAAAACAAGGTGCTCCCCGATGGGAGACAATAGGGGATGTACTAACCGTAAAAACCACCGTCTATTCTCTCGCTTCAAGAGTTTGAGGCAAGAGTAAAGCAAATAGGGGAGGAAGTCCCTGAGAAATGGTCAGGATCAACCAGATCCCTCTCTGTCCGCTCTGATCATTGTTTTGTTATTTTTGTGTGCCGGGAACAAGGGAGGCTATAGAGTGGGATTATTTTTTGCTGCAGCAATTATTGTCTATTTCATTTACACTGTATTGATGTATTCGGAGCTGTGAGCATCTAATTGAGTAAGAGACAGGTGGAGTGGTTTGTAATCACTTCTATCCACTGTGCATTGCTCTCGGTCGCTTCAAAGGCTTAACAAATATGATATAGTGTGCAGAGCAGCGGCACTCTATGGAACTGGCCGGATAACTCTCCAAGGACTCCGCTTTAAATTATATATGTGCAGTTCAGTGCAGAGGTCTGTAAACAGTTATGCACTTAATGGACTAGATGACTGACAGCACCCTCGCCTCAGCTGCCGGTGTGTGTTTGGCTTGCACGAAGGTTCAGGCTTCTGCGATCAGGAAGGGTCTTATTCAGTCCTAATTGGGTTGATATGAGAATGCTGTTGTCATGGTTTTGTGCTGGTCAGTGCTGGCATCAGTGTACACAGCATCTTCATGCATTTGATGGGAATGCTTTTCTTGGCACTAATCTCCTGAGCAGGATATTTCTCTCTGAATAGCTCGTGGAAATAGGGAAAAGAAAGAAGAAGGCTGTCTTTGAATTTAACTGCAAGAAGCCTTTGAGACAGCTGACATTTGAGTTCACATTACACACTGACTGCTTAGATCCTGTTCAGTTGCAATATAGAAAGTGCAAAATCTAAATTCACTCTCACATATTTTTTTTTTGCTTGAGTTCAAGGTTTTCGGAAATTAATGAGCTGCAGACCGTGAACGGAGGCAAGTCAAGAGGTGTCCGTACAGCTACAGACACAACAGCAGATACAGAGCTCGCAGTCATGCAGCGCGAGGCTGAATGAAGTCGGGTTTCATCCAGCTTGGCTTTGGATTCAATCGCGGGTCTTTGACATTGTACGCGTTGCACGGTTTTGCTCAGCAGAGCGTCTTGTTTGTCTGAGTTTGCTTACTCGTTAATTTGGTCATTTCTCCTTGATCTGCCCTGAGTCCATTGTGGACATCCTCTGACTGTGTAACTTCTGGCCCAGTACCATCAGTTTTGATTGAGTGATTCAATATATGAATATTTTCGGTTCGTCCGCCCCCCTCATCTGCTCTGCTCCTTGGGAACACGATGTCTCATAAGCAGCAAAAACACACAAAGTGGAAATGATTTCACACTTGGTAAAAACATTCATTTGAACTTCATCAAAGGTCATTTGACTTCACAGGGCCAACGTCACTGTGAGCGTGTGTCTTTTTGACTTTGAAACATCTCAGGTGGTCATCGGTCAAAGGTCAATGTCTCAGTGAACTTTAAGCTTATATAATGAGATTTCTGTGTGGTCAGAGGTCAAGATCACAGCAATCTGATAAAACATGGTTTTGGCCTTTGAACATGTTCTCCTGAGTCTGCCTTCAGGGAATTTCTACAGATATTGTGACCAGGACTCAAAGATAACCTAATTAGAGTTCAGTGGTCAAAGGTTAAAGGTCACTCTGTCTGGAAAAATATATACTTGACGAACAAAACTGTGAGGCTGTACTTTTAGTTGGGACGACTGCGTGGCTGTTCTTTTGTTTCACATCCTGTCTGCCTGGATCTGCTCTGTGCAGCGTGCCACAGCTTCCGTTAATTGAATCTCAGTCTGTCTACTAAATTTAACCTCGACCACATTAATGCACTGCACTGTTCTGCCAATGTAAAGAGTAGTGGAGGAGAGGTAAGCAGGGGCACGAGCTGTCTCTTGAACAGGCCTTTAACCACTGGAGTGCAAAGTGTGAGATGGGGTTTTATCTCACAGTATTTTAAAGCTTGTAGGCCAAGCAAGGCAAATTTATTCATACAGCACATTTCAACAATGAGTAAATTAGACTTTACTTTCTTTACTTGCATCAGGACAGTACGAAATAATATAAAGAGTTTAAAACATATGAAATGTAGAGGTCAGCCCAAGTGGTCTTCACTGCGTGGGATGATTACAGTGTAGGCAGTGACACATGAGGAAACATCAGTCACCGGTTTAATACTCTGGATTCATGAGCTTATTAAATTTCCTTTTCCTAACGAACTCACTGAAGAATGCTAAGAATGCAATTATCACTTCGAACTATTACTCAGCTGCCGTTGCTGTGGCCATCTGTACTATTTAAATTAGAAAGCATTAATCATGTTGTTCTAGCACAGGCGCAAGTGTACTCCTGGAGTTTCTCACACTAATGCTATTCAGTGCGATGACCTGATTGCCGATAAATGCCTTGACTTCAGCTAATGTTGTTGTCATGTCGTGAAACCTGAATAATATTAGAATTTACAGAAATAGGACAACCTCGCCATGGAAATAACGAAAAATGTAGTTCTATAAAGAAGTTTTTGTCACCATTAAAAAAAACAAAAACAAACTCTGGCTCTATTGTGTCATGGTATAATTTAAAATACATAGCATCGTTTAAACTTAATCTTCTGTCTAACTCCATTTTGCCTGTTATCTTTATCCACCAGCACCAGCCCTGCCCATAAGTACTACCTGGCCATGGACCCAATGGGGGAGGTTCTGTACGTGTCGGACACCAGCAGTCGCAGAGTTTATCGGGTGAGGAACCTCGGGCAGCCCAAAGACCCGTCACGCAACCTGGAGGTGGTGGCGGGGACAGGGGAGCAATGTCTGCCTTTTGACCAGAGCCACTGTGGAGAGGGCAGGAAGGCGACTGAGGCCGCGCTCAATAACCCTCGAGGTAGGAAAAACCCAGTGGCTACATGTGATCAGCTCAGTCAACTTTCTCAGTCAGTTCGCATTTGCATGTCTGTCCATTGTGATCGTTGGTTGGGTCACACCCACTTTGCTGGGCTAAACTCGCCCCCCCCCCCACCATTCTTCCTGTCATTGACTGTCCATTAAAGTGTGTGGGTATGTGCTTTTGTTGTAGTCACAAAGGTTGTGTCTACGTGGGGAAACAGGATTCTTTTGGGTCACTTTTGGATTGTGTCGGATCTGTTCTACTTGTGGCTTTGGCCGTTTTCGCTGCAGCATGGATTCAAAAAATGGCCTGTCATTCATGAAATGAGTAACATCAGCAATGTTAGTGTAACTCTTTTCTTATTGTGCAAACAACAAAATCCAGGTGCATAAGGATGCATTTAGTCCTTATCAAGAGCAATAGTCAGAGTATCAGTTTTGAAATTATCACGGGAGTGTACGTCCTGGTCTCATCAAAACTCATCATTATCCCTGGATCCCTCCTGCGACGTGTCCTCTCTGTGGGAGGCTACTGTTTTTATATTCAGGAAACTGCTCAGCTCTCAGTCATGTTTGGAAATATCCATTCACTCCTGACACGCTGCCTGTTTGGAATTATGTGTAAATGGTGCATAGCTTAGCAAACTAGTTTGTTCAACAATAGACAACCATGGCACAAAATGTACTCTCTTTTATATACGGTATATTGCGTGTGTGAGCCAGATATATAGATGGACTGAATATGAATGTTTATACTGTATGTGTTACTTACTGAGCTCCCTTCACATGATTTACCTTAAATCATAACTAATTGTTACAAAATGTTGATTTTATTTCTCATGAGAAAATTGCCCGTCGTGTCTGCCAAGCTTCAGCTCTCACGCAGCAGATGTTTTGCTGTGTCACCACAGGAAAAGCACAAATATGGCTAATGAAACCAGTAATTATGGCTGCAGTCCATTCAGGTGCTGCAGTGTCAGAACAGTGGTGTTGTGCATGTTGGCTCATTGTCAAAATGTCAGTGGAGGAAAAAAAAAAACAGGGTCTGTTGTGTCAGCTTTGTAGACGACAACTCACCACATGTAGAGCTCTGTAAAAGGAGCAATCTATTCTGGGCAGCACTGACTCAACGGCATAGCCTAAATTCCATGAATTGTAAGGGAATGCTTTAAAGGTGACTTTGTTTTGAGCAGCACACACATCCTTTACAGAGCGCTGGAACAATTAACTTAACCCTCATGCAAGCACACCTGATCAAACCTTTGAGCTCATTCCATATTCATGTTACATTTACCGCTGGTTAAACAAACACGGCCTATTCCTGATTCCGTAAGGGGCCCATTTAAAGCCTGTTAGCACTGTATCAAAGTGTGCTTGAACAAAGCCACACATAATGAACATGTCTCAGAAATAGTTTATTTTATAGGAAATAAGAAAATGAAAAAGAATTAAACATTGATGTAGACTTTTTTTGATGGCTGAATCCCCCTTGAAGTGCCAGAACAAAGATAAACACGGCCCCACCCCTGGATCAGCCCCTGCACGCACACAGTAGAATGCACATACACACAGTGTGACCAGGCTATGCCTCTGCAGCAACAGCAGCTGAGTACAAACTAACCATCGAACACACACATCCAGAGGGAGGCCAGTACAGAAATATTCGAAAGTGGCGAAGAAGAAGCTGTGCCGTGAGATAAGATGGTCATGGCAAGAAAAGTTATTTGATCTTTTTTTTTTATTAAAATGGCAATAATAGCCTAACTAATAGGGTAAGCATGGCTTCCCCTGGCTTATCGGAGAAAATGGCACTCGTGGGCGCTAAACTCTACCAAAATAGGCCTGTCATATTAAGCTTTGCTAATGCACACAAGGCTGAAGATTCAGCGCCGATTCCCTGCTAGCTTTAGCCCAGTTGAAGCTGAATTTGAGTTAATGCACATATATATCAGACATTAAGCCCGGAGTCTCGATTAGAGTTGGTTAATCGTTCTCCCCTCTCTTATTAGCTGACAGGAGTGGATTACAGTGTGTCTCCTCTGCTGTTGTACTACATTTCTATTTCCTTTCTTCTGGCCTGCCTGCACACTGGAACTATAGGTTTTGGAAGTAGGGGTGTTTGGGTGATACCACCCCCCCTATCGACAGCTTCTCTGTACTGCAGCAATGATTCTCTTCCTTTTTACAATTTTACATGTTATCCATTTGTATAATAATACAGTAATACAGATTGTTTGTGATTTGGTTTTAGTTATGGGAGAGCACAAGTGTTTGATGTAGAAATAGTTGCTCTGCCTATCTATAGAGCACACAGAAATAGTAAAAGAAAATGACTAAAGAATTACTTTTGACTTTAATTCATGTCTTTCATGTTTCCTTACAGTATAAATAATGTAGTCTCTCATAGACTGTTCGACAGAAATAATCCATCTGCAGTGGAGGAGAGATTTAAAACTTTAACTCATGTAAAGATTCTCATAAATTACTCAAGTAAAGGTCAAAATTAGCATTACAGAAAAAAGAAGTCAAAAGCGAAATATTCTACCCACATTTGTACTTCACAGAGTAAATATGTCTTTTAAAAGTAAAAGTACAGTTTCTAAATGTGCAAAGTTTCATGCACCAGCTGAGCACTGCAGGAACCTAGTCATCTATTTTTGCCTGACTGATTATAAAACCATGGTCTCATTCAAGTAGACGACAGCTATTCCTGCTTTAAAGGTAAGCATTATTTGCCTGCTGAATATCTGACTTTGTATTTTCACTGAAACATTTTCCGTGACTGAACTGACGACACAATTTCCATGATTGATATGAGCATGCTTGATGTAGAGTGTCCTCAACATTTTTCACTGTCTTAATGATGGAGATGCTCTGTAAACACTTTCTAGTTTTCTCAGTAGCTGCATGCTTCTCAGATAATGTGAACTTGAAATTTTAGCTTTGGGTCTGACTCATAAATAACTGAGTCATTGATATGTTGGAAAGGACTGCCTTTTGGATTACCAGAGAAACAGTCAGCCATTTTAATAAGAAGAATGCACATGCATATTAACATTATCAATCCTTGAGTAGGCATTTTCTAATGTCTTATATTTATGGATTGGCTTTTTCTCTAAACATGGTTTTTGGATTTGTGTCAGTATTCAGTCTCAGTCCTGCATGAATTCTGAAGTCACTGCTGGAATATTATTAATAAAGAATTGGTCTCTTACTAGTCAGTTTTCAGTCACCATTTTGTAGCTGCTGTATCCAGTAGACTGGTTAGTAGACCTGAATGCATAACCTATGGTCAATAACTGAGCAATATATACCATCATGCATTGACAAAATTGTTGGAAAGAGGAGAGGAGAGAGGCCAGCGTGAACAGCTCCACATGTCAGAGCAGCAGTGAATGAGTTGGTGACCTTGGTGACAACTTTCTAACAAAATGTAAAACAAACAGGTGCAGAACACTGGGACCCTTACAAATCCTGCACACAGTAAAACCAACAACACTGTGGCAACAAAAGGGGAAAGACAATCTGCATAAGCAATAATTAATAGTCAAGGCATAGTTGATAAAACAAAGACCAAGAGTAAAAAACAGCACCCATGAAGAAATGTAATAGGAAATAATGAAATGAGTCCTTGCAGTCACATGGGAGCAGAACTCAATTCTGCATTGCCTGTGTTTGTTTTGTTTGCAGGACTGATTAAAGTACAAACACCTTATTATTTCCCTGCTCATATTTGATCTTATATATATGTTTCATTTGTGCTGTATTCTAATAAACAGTGAATGTATACATTCCTGCGGATGGTGACCGTGAATATAAATGAGACAGGAGGACAAGAGGACTCACCGAGAGCAATGTCAGGGAGGAGGGAAGAATATTATCTATCATTCATCAACGTCATGCTGGTGCCCATAGACTGGCTAATGGCTTCTGTTGTAATATTAGTCCTCACATGAAAGCATAAATCTGGATTTGTTTGTGGAAGGGTCTCCTCCCTCTCATAATGTACTCACCTTTCCAACATCTGGATGAAAACCTTCACAAACGTAGTAATGTAGTGTTAATACCACTTTCCGTTCTGTGATCGGACGCAGTGAAGCTTGTGTCCTGATTTTGAAAGAGGAGAGTTGAATGTTGCTGAGGTTGAAATGACGGGTTATTATGCTAACACCCAGCTTCTTTGGAATCCAGGCACTTCAGAGCTGATGTCATATGGACCCCTCCCCCAATGCTGCTAGGAATAGGAAATAATCTGTTTACGGCCCTCACCAATCACACCCACACACCGGACCACCTCCTGGTCCCCGGGTCGCTCAGGAGATTTAGTCACAGGGCTGTCACTCAAGCTACGCCCACGTCCGACGCCGCCTCTCCTGTCAGTCACGCCGCTCGCTCGCTCGTGCGGCGCAGTCTGATGTTGGAGGCAGCCGCTCTACATGGAGCACAATAAACAAATGTAGAAGTGTCTCCACTCCTCAAATGTCACCGGCTCTAAACAGAGAGCGGCTCTGAATCGGATAGCAGATCTGCGATTCGTATTTTTCCCCCTGACTTCCAGAGTTTGTGCAGATGGAAAAGATGAGAGGAAACCGAGATTGGAGCTGATGTTTTGATTCTGATATCTTAAGACTGTTGTTCTCTGTGTGCGTGCCCTCTTATCTCTGGGAACGTGCTGTATCTGTGCAGTAATAGAATATTCTGTCCCATGACTCCTTGTCTCTCGCAGTCAGGTATTTATGCTCTTTGACTCACTGCACTTCAAACTCTTCTTCTGTGACCACTGTGCTCCGACTTACCAGCTCTCATAAGGGCTCTGGAGATTTACGCCCTGACTCCCCTGGTTCCCTGTCATCCATCTGCCACAGCCCACCCTTTTCTTCTTCCTCCTCCTCCTCCTCTCGCACCATCTTACCAATGGTAATGAGTGGTAGACTTCACAGAGAGATATCAGTTCATTTTTTTTTTTTTTTTTTGAAGCCGTGCCTCTGATTCACGGCCGTGATTCTGTGGCATCGATCTTGCCTTGTGTCCTCTGGTGAGCTCTGCGCACCAAATTAGAGCTTTCCTTTATTTTCTCCCCTCCCTCCATCTCCATGTCTATCCCTCCCTCTGTCTCCCTGATAAATCATCCCTGTGCCCTCTTGTTGACATAGCTGCAGCGGGCCTGCTGCGACACATAATATTGTTACAACACGGCAAACAGTTGTTAAATAGTAATCCATAATTTTCATTTGGCCAACAACGTTGCGGCGTTCTCGAGCATGCCGCCGTCGCCCAGTGTCGCAGCCTCTGCGTAGCGTAAGCTCGCAGGGATTAGCTCGTGTCCTTCAAACTCTCACTTCACACAAGATCTGGGCCATTGTTTAGAGTTGGCTCCACATGTGCTTCTGCAGTCAATTAGCATGGTAAATAAATGGCCTTGCTCCATTTAGGATGGATCCCATGTCAGACATGAAAGCGGCACCAGTCCCTCAGGAGGCGCTGGCCTTGGCTCGCATCTCTGGATGTCATCTGTTCACAACACGGACATTTGGTGAACAATAGCTGCGCGAATGTCAATGTGTCCGTTCAGACAGAGGAGTTTGAGTCCAGCGAAGGAGAGTTTAGTTGCTGGTGTTTGCCATGCACAGGTCTCATCTGTTTTATTATTATTGTTTTTTTTTTGTTGTCTATTCTGAGACAGCAAAGCTCACATCCCCAGAGAGAGGTGTGTGTGTGTGTGCGCGCGTAAGTTCAGTGTCAGTCTCTCAATCTGACCCACAGGGGGCAGACTAATGCCCTTATCAGAAGCTGACACGCTGCCACCACATTTCTCTCTCTGGCCCCATTGGCCTCTTTCTCTCTCCTCTTCTTTTCCCTCCTCCTCTGCTTTTTTTTCTCCTCCTGTCCCTTTCTCCATCTCTCTCTTCTCCACACTGACAGACACAACACATTTGTCCCCATCTCACTCAAGCCCCGGAGCTGTGACACGCCATCAGAGCCGAGATAGCGGGGCCGGGGTGACGAATGGAGCAGTGGGGTTTAAAAGTGGTCGCGGTTATTAGCATGTTGAACAGCCAGGGAGTTTTAAAAAGCCGAGCCACAGCCAGGGGTCAATATGCTTCACATGGCACATCGCTGCTCAGCCACAAAACTCAGGCCAGAATCGCCAGGCTTCCTGTTATACAATATCTGTCTTGGCTGGTGGTTGATGTATAAGCAGCTTAGGAATATCTCTGCATACACCGGCTGGTCTCATTTACAGAAATGGCTTGAAACGCGGCAATGTGCGCAGGAGCATTTTCCCCTGTTTGTTTCATCAGTGCGAATCAAACATTGCATGTTGTCAGCAAGCCCAAACTCAGACCAGTCACCGGCAAAATTCCACCCCCTGTGTCTCCTATATGAGAGGTATAAAAGCATGTCTAAAAGTTGAAGCCCATGGTTCACTTTGCCCAAAATCTGGCATTTCCCAAAATGTGTTTTCAGGCTGCAACAGTGAAGTTATAAGATCTCTAAAGGCTGTGTAGCCTTCGTGCCATTTGCTTTATTTTCTAACCCTGGGAATGAATATTCCATTGTTATTCTACCTCTGGCTCCCTTCGCATTTAGGGCAGAGTGATTGTTGCATCTAACAAAATAGGGAAGGGGAAAGCGAGAGGGGGAGAGGATTCAATAGATAGAGACAAAGAGGGAGCTCAGGACCGAGAGAGAGCGGGAGAGCAACGAAATAATATGAAATTAATAGAGAAAAATAGGGAGGGAGAGAAGAGGAGAGTGAATGAAATGGATAAAGAGAGAGAGACAGAGGGAGCCGGAGAGAACTCTGTGTTGTGCGACTAAATCCTGCAGCGTGCAGCAGTCCCTCACCTCATCTGCATATTAAACTGGCCCTGTGGCTGCCTCCCCTCTCAGAGGGTCAACCAGCATTGTTTCTGTTGGTTTAAACAGAGCGCTGCTTTGCACAACAAGGGCATCAGATAAGTCGCACTGTGTTTTTATCTCCAGGATTCGGTTCATGTGCGAGCGCGTGCGTACCGTATATGCGCGCCACTTTTTTTTAACTGCTGCCTCTACGTTTCATTTCACATTGACCGGGCTTTTGTCTTTGCCCCTGGACATTCCTGCATTAATGATACACACATGAATTAATCACGCAGCAAGGCAAACAGCGGCATACACCGCGATGATGCAAAACAGAGAGGAGCCGTTGGGTCATGCGATTTCCACCACGGCTTGTTGTGTCGCCACAGCATCCGTGACAATTAGAGGATCAGCAGTGGTTTGTGCAACAACAGACCTGCATCAGTGAGCAGGCACAGTATATGAGGTGCTGCCAGAGACTGCCCCCCCCCTCAAAAAAAAAAAACGGATGCTAATAATAATACAGTTGCCAGCGGCAAATCCGGAGGGCCAAGCAAAGGCGCATTGAGCGAAGCACACAGGTAATTCTGGGACTTGTCCAGCCAGGGAGCAATTTTGGTATGATTGGAAAAAGAACTGCAGAGACACAGCCAATGTCCTGTTGGTATATTTACTCCCCCTGACAGTTTGCATGGACCTTAAAACTGTTTATTCACCATTACAATAACATCTTCCAGTCTTTTGCAGCTGTGGCACAGGAGAACATCTGTGTTGTGCTGTATGCTGTGGAAATGCTTCCTGCCAGCCCCCTTGGAAAATGTAAACACAATAATACAGCAGAACAATGTCAAACAAAATTAGAAATTAAATAAATGAATGAGATAAATCCCCGAAAAAACAGCTGGTTTTGTGCCGGCAACAGAGAGTTGTTATTTCCCCTGCAGAATGCAAACATCATGTCTTGCCTCCTGCTGGATCTGCCCGGGAGCCACCCAGCACCTGAAAGTGCTGGATATTTCATTTCAGAAGGTTTTTCATTTTCAGAAATGGAAATATTGGCAATTTAGTTTTGATAATGTAATTCCTTCCTTTTACAAATACCAGTAAGATATTATGAAAAAAAAGCACTGTATGATTTGTATCACTTTCAATTCTCAGAAGACAAAAATACTGTCACCACATCTTCATGAGCTCACAGTTTACACAAGGTAGAGTGCAGCACATAATCCCACGATGCAACTGTGAAATATGAACATAATGACCTGTTGGCTTTGCTTTTTCACTCCACTCTTTTTTTTACTGTAGTTTCATATTGTAAATTCATGTATGCACAGTTCACTATAAATGCCTAATACTTGTTTTTGTTTAGGCATGTATAAAATTAAATAATTTTGGTTTATTATTATTAGGTATTAAATGTCATGTCAGTTTATTTCTTACAGGCTTATTTCTTGAACTCT
This sequence comes from Pseudorhombus dupliciocellatus, assembly GCA_016785235.1. Classification (NCBI taxonomy): domain Eukaryota; kingdom Metazoa; phylum Chordata; class Actinopteri; order Pleuronectiformes; family Paralichthyidae; genus Pseudorhombus; species Pseudorhombus dupliciocellatus. The sequence goes on along the minus strand of JAFBJW010000130.1, from coordinate 2,210,758 downwards.
AGCAAGAGCCCGACAGTCTCTTTCAGCCTCTATTTAGATTGGCTGACTTTTTTTTTTTTCTGAGTGACGCAGCGCACCGCGGTAGATTGGTAAGACTCACCGGTAAATGCAGATTTCTATGGCCAGTCAAGGTTGAAATGAGCTGAACAGATGGACAAATTTGGCCGAAAACGCTCTGGCTGGATTTGATGTGGAACTTTACACCAGAGCCTTGGGCCTGGTTGCGGTGCAAACCTCTAAATCATCCGGCGGTGCAGGGGTGAAGTCTGCAAAGTCATAGTGTCCAGGTCTATCACTCTCTTCTGCTCAAAGGCGGCTCCTGTGCAGGCGTGTCGGCCAAGACGGAGCCTGTGCCTGCAGTATCCAAGATCTTCAGAGGGGAGGGTGATTTGATAGTTTGGACAAGTGCAACTTATAAAACAGGAAACTTGCAAATTGAACAATAAATGTGATCCAGCAATGAGTTGAAAAAGTCCTGATAAAACAATAAATAAACAAATTTGGCAGATTTCAACTGAACATCCAAATAAATAAGTGTTGAATGGGGTTGGGCTGTGCTTAGGGCGGTAGCACTTTCAGGGTGACATCACATTGTCATGAAGTCCTGACAGCTTGTTTTAAAGCAGATGCTGATTCTATTTTTGGACTGGGTGGATTGAGCACCTGAAAACTTTCACAGTATTTATATAGCACCTGGACCATCGCTATAAAACAAACATAGAAGTCTCATTTCTGGAATATGGGATCCTTAATTGCAAAACTTCAGGTATCGAGGAGCTCTTTAGCTGTAACAGCTGGTTGGAAAGTGCAACAACTCTCTCCACATTATTATTATTTCACTCCTTGCAATGTCAAACCAGAGTGTTTGGTGTGAAAGCCAAATTAATGTGCTATTACAAGGTTACACTACTGTGCGGTTAGTACGTCTCAACCACTAGAGGGCGCTCACATTGAAACTATTCATCAGGGCCTTTATTAGCATGCAGGCCTACAGACAGTGGACAAATGTTTTTTAATATATGACAATTAAATTCTGTTCTGAATTTTGAACATTGGTGGAAATCCATCCTATAAAGAAAAATGTTGAAATGTATATATATATATATATTTATTATTTCTGATAGTTATTTATGGACAAGTTGAAAACAGGAGATGACAAGATTAAGATCCGATTTTGAATTATAAATTGATTGACCATTGTGAGCTTTGTAGACCAAAAGTTGTATTTTAAAATAAACTCTAAATTTAACTCTGAGCCAATGCAAGTGTGCCAGGACCGGATTTACTATATGTTGCCTTTCAAAAAGCAGCAATTTGAACTATTTGTTATCGGGAGTGGGTGGAGTTGGACCAGCACCAAGCAAACAAAAGCAATTCTTGACATCGATGAGTCTCTGATTTAGAACCTGATTTGAACTCGAGCTCGGTGGCAGTGTTCGATGGATCATTGAGGCTCATTGTCATGCATTGTCATGGGGCGGGAACTTTATCTTTCACAGTGTCGGAGTGCTCCGTGATGTGTCTTTGAGCACTTTGAAAAACAGAGATCCATCTCAGAAAGTAGTTTGTCTGCCTCCTAATCACCGCGGGTCAGAGGAGGACTCAGACGTTCTGGGAGGAAACAGGCAGCCAACTGCCAAGATTTACTGAGGACCAAAGAAAATCGAGTCAATGAGCTTCGTCGAGGCAAAAACAAGGCTTTACCCTTAAAATGCCTGCTATTCAAGTAATGTATTAGGCAGAACGCCACAGACTGACAGCTACCTTGTTTGTAGTCGCAGTGTGTACGGTGGCTTCAGAGAGATTACTGAAGCTCACTGTGTGTGTAATGAAGCTCTGAGTCAATAACAGATGCAGGCTGAAGGCCAAAGGCTGAACCGGAGCATCAAAGGTGCAGCGTGTGTGAGCCGTGTGCCTTTCTCTATGCTTGTTTCTGACTGACAGCCGCCGGGTCCCTGGACCTACTCTGCCTCTCCCAGTGAATTGATGCAGAGTTAGTTATGGGTGCCTTGTTAAAAGAATGTCAGGTTGACAACGTCAGTGTGATCATGGGAAATGTGACACGCGTGTCCCTTTAACTGGTCGGGATGGCTGCTGCTGGCAGCCGGCCTGTCAGCCTCCACTGGGAGCCTGGCAAGGTGACAGGAGGAGTGGATCTTTACCACTGTGGAGGAATAAATTGCATTTACTCGAGGTGAATGACCAACACACACACACACAAATACAGATAGATGCATCGGTCTCGGACAGGAGGAGCGGAGAGGGTTCTGATGAAGGGAGAGATAGTCAACTGGTCGTGCAGGTCATTTCTATCTTGATTCTTAAAACACGCTGACAAAAGATGAATAGGTGGAGTGATGGTGGCAGGCACAGTTTGGCTTGGCAGTCCAATTTAACCTGCCTGTGTGAGAGTGCGCAGAGGGGCTATGGAGGATAGGAAAAAAAAACCACAGCCAGTAAACGCTTGCACCTGGGTACTATTATCACCTGCAGCTCCCCAGTCGGCCAGTGGCCAGACCAAAGAAAGAACAGAGGAGCAACTCACATTATTCTTTTGGAAGAGGTGGAAGCAGAATGGCTGCAACGGCAGCTATCTGCGATAAAGACTGGACTGCAAATGCCTCAGGCTCTGTTGCTGTGATGTCTGAGGAACTTGGTTTGCTGTACATACAGATTTATGATAGCGTCTCTTAGCATCTCTTTCACTTTTTTTCAGTCCTTTAAGCGTTTGTTTCCTCCGATCTGATCCCATTCCCTCTGTCTGCCACTGCACAGCCTCACTGGCTTGTTGTTGTGATGGCGTGTTTGGTGAAGGAGCCTCTATTGATAGACCTCCTTGTGTTTGTTTGATGTTCTAAAGCGTGCAACATAATCTTCAGACGCTTTTGCACTGATCCACACCCCTCAGCCTTTCATGGACTTTTCTAGTCTAAAGCATTTCAATTGCTTTTATAATTGAGTTTGTCTGCTGCCTCTGTGATTGCTTTGGATCTCTCTTGTGCTATCAAACAAGGCAATTACTGCCATGTCGCATATTTTCTGAAAAAAAAAAAAAAAAATGTTTATTCACACAAAAATTAGCATGTAACTTTTGCAAGATCCCCTTCCATTCGGCCGCATGCCCGCTCTGCCTCGCCTCACGATGTAGTCGGGTATCATCAGCTCAAAATAAAGGCAGCTATCAATAATTAATTAATGCGGGTTAATATGTTAACAAACTTATAGTGCTTGATAATTAGATGAGCCACAGTCGCTGATTCAGACTTAATTACTAAGCCACTGTCTGTTCTGTGGGGCTTTAATGAATAATTAAGAAGTAGCATGAATTATTTCTGCTTACCGAAGATCTACCGGGGATACATGCTCGTCCTCGATTATGGCGCTATCTTCTATTGATTGATAATTACTGTTTGATTGGGGAGAATGAGAGCCATTGGAAACAGCCCTTGAA